>CM077288.1:64829942-64834942 GCA_039654925.1 Anguilla pacifica
TGGGCATTACCTTGAATAACTGTTTTGCGATTCTTTATGTCAACTGTATCTGGCCCTATCAAATGAACATTGGAAAAAGCTGTCTCTTTGCCCCCTGCTGTTTCTTTAACATCCATCTCAGATCCAGCAGCAGTCCTTACTAACCCAGGGCTGACCGGTAAATATGGTCTGATGTAAGCATCATCATTCTCACAGCCAGCCTGGTTAAGAGCACGATGACTCAAGAGTCACCTTAGCAAGTGGAGTCTGATAAGGACACAGAGTTTCCTGCCTGTAAACTTGTGCAAGCTACGCAGCTATAAAAACGATTTTATTTTTTTATTTAGTCAATAAAAATAAAAAGTTATGAATCTTTAAAAGTGGGGAAATTTCAGTAAAAAAAAAAAAAAAAAAAAAACTTGCCGCTGTCGGTACAGATATACGCGAAAGTAACGAAGTCATGAACGGTCACAATACCAAATACCCCCCCCCCCCCCCCCCCCATTTTCGCTTACCTATTTATTGATAACGAGCGACGAAAAAAATCAATCAATAAATAAAAAAACAACCAGCCGTGTTGACAACAGTGCCACGGGGGAGACGGTAACGGAAGTAAATCCGAGGACGTTAATTGGTCCGGACATCGAACGGGCTGCCGCCGGCGCGAGCTGCTCGCAGACGCGGGAAAGACTTGATTAATATTTGATGGCTTTCTTTTCCCCCCCTCGTTCGTTCCGTGCCGTGGATTATATTGATTTCCTGTGAAGTTTTTTTAGCAGGGTCACAGGATTATTGGTTTCATTCAACCCCATAAAGAATTAATGAAGACCCAGAGAGTGAAGGAGAGGACTGCAATGTGTGTAGACAGGGGGAGAGAGAGAGAGAGAGAGACTAAGAGAAGGTTGATATACCAGTGCATATCATTTCAACTTGGCAACGTGATTTCCATATTCGTATTTATGCTTTTAAACTATTTATGTTCATATTTGTCTCGCAAATGTGCAAAATATGAGTGTCTCATATGTTCTTTTGCTGTTTGTTGCTTGGTCAGTTTTGCTATATGCTGTCATGCTAATAAAGCATTTCAGGATTGAGGGACAGAATGTGCAGTGAGGGATAGAGGGAAAGGGAGAGAGAGGGATGGACAGAAACTGAGGAGCTGAGGAGGAGAGACCAGGAAGAAGCACTTAAGAGAGGGAGGGAAAAAGTTAAAAAGTGAAAAAAAAAAAAATGCGTGTGCAAGGAAAAAAATTAAAAAGTGCAGGTTATGGGTGATGTTAACAGGTCTACAAGCACCCCCCTCCCCCCCACCTCAGCTCTGAGTATGTGCCACAGACACATCTACAGACAGCAGAATAACAGACGGCCAAACACTGTCCCCACGCTGCCTTCCAATCCCAGCATGCAGTGTGTTATCCACCTCCAACAATCAAGCTTTCCTAATCAGCCTCCGTGTGGCCTAACACCCCATCCCGCCACCCCCCACCCCCCCACCCCCAGTCCTAATGGCTTACACACACAGCGCGGGAGAGATGAGAGATGAGGAGCTTTGCGCGAGCTTCATTTTTATGCCAGGATGTAAATATTTAATCCATACAGTTGAAAGCCTGATGGGGAGCAGTGAGGAGGGGAGGGGGTGGGGGAAGGGGGTGGGGGTGGGCAGCTTCTTTAAATAGCTTCTGCAGGGATGCCAGCGTGGAGGTACGGGGCAGGAGGGAGAGGGGAAGCGAAGGGTTAATATAGTAACGCACCAAAAGAGCACAGCGGTGCTGAAACTTCCCAGCCCTCCTGTTTCCGTCCACTACTCACCAGGGTGGGGGGAGGAGGAGGAGGAGGAGGAGGAAGAGGAGGGGGGGGAGAGGAAGGGGAGGAGGGGGGAGGAAGGAGGGGAGCAGGGGGAGGAGGAGAGGAGAAGGAGGAGGAGGGTGGAGGAGGAGAAGGAGGGGGAAGAGGAGGGGAGGAGGAGGAGAATGGAAGAAAAGGAGGGAGGAGGAAGAAGAGGGGGGAGGAGGGGGAGGAGAAGAAGGAGGAGGAGTGGAAGAAGAAAAAATAAAAAGGAGAAGAGGAAGATGAAGAAGAGCAGCTATATCATATCACAGTATCATGAAAGACTTTGATACTGCCTCCCTGCTCCGCTCCATCCTTGTTCTCTCTCTCTCTCTCTCTCCTCTCTCTCTCTCTCTCTCTCTCTCATCCTCTCTTTTTCTTTCTCTCTCTCCGAATCGGATTTTCCCTTTCCCTCTCCGCCGCTCAATTAAATTCAAATTCAAGTTGCTTTATTGACGTGAAACGTAACTTCAGATATTGCAAAGGCCTAAAGAACACAATTTTTTGATATTAATAGATCGAGAACTGCTGAAGCATAAGAATGCCAATAAAAAATAAAAATAAAAAGGTAAATAAATAAACAGGGGAACATCGGCGCATGCATAATCAGTGTGTCTGTGCGAATGCAGGAGGTCACTCAGTGGACTAGCTCTTAATCCTCTCTCTCTCACACATTAAAGAGCTCCAGGCAGTGAGTGAGAGATTGATGCGGTGTGTTGGTCTGCCTGGGGGGGGGGGAGGTTGTGGGAAATATGTGGGGGGGGGGGGGGGGGGGGGGTTTAGGGCCGCTGTGCCCAGCTAGGGCGGTCTAGGGCCTTGCGAATAATCATTACCCATAATCCTCCAGCGGACCCCGTCTTGTCTGACCGACGGTGGATTCAGTGATGGGTGTCAGGATCACAGCGCGTGCCTCCTGACCCTGCTGACCCTGCCCCAATGCCCCCCCCCCCCCCCCCCCCAGGATTAACACTGATTCAGCCGTTCATTTAAAGTACCGGAGTCCAGAGGCGTTGAGCGTTAAATCAGACGTCATGGCCATGTTCGGCTGGAGCCCATCCCAGCAGACACTGGGAGAAAGGCCGCAACACGTCCTGGACAGGTCACCAATCCACACACCATTCACTCACACTCTCACACCCCAAGCACAACTCAGACTCTACACTTAGCCTGACCTGCATGTCTTTGGACTGTGGGAGGAACCCGGAGTGCTTGGTGGGAACCCAGTAGCTATGGACCTTGTTGAGCTGCTAGGTGAGGTGTGCCAAATTAAAACCTACAAGTATGGTAGATTTTCAAGAACAGGATTGGTTACCACTCATGTCAATCATGTTGTGCTCATACTGTGTAAACACCAGCAGTGTGGGATGAGGGGTGTGGTTTAAAAGGCGGGACTTTCCATCAGCTGTTCCCGCTGGAATTTTCCTGCGTCTTTGCATTGAGCTCCACAGAGCAAGGACACACAACAGGAGGATAAGCAGGGCTGGAGGATCATGGGAAAGCAATATACTATGTGTTTGTGTGTTTGTGCGTGTATGTGCGTGCGTTCATGTATGCGTGTTTGTGCGTGTGCGTTTGTGTGTGTGTGTTTGTGCGTGCATACGCTTGAGTGTGCGCTTGCGTGTTTGTGTACGTGTGTGTGATTGTGTGTGTGCATGCGTGTGCGTGTGTGTGTTTGTGCGTGCATGTGCGTGTGTGCGCTTGTGTGTTTGCATAAACGTGTGTGTTTGTGTGTGTGTGTGTGTGTGCATGTTTGTGGGCGTGTGCGTGTTTGTGAGTGAGACAGATGGGTTTTGCTGATGCCCGCTACCTCAGGAGCCCCACACTCAAGCCCGACGGAGAGCGATTCATAAATTAAAATAATTCACCTCGACTCTGACCCCACCCACCACCATCGCAAGACAAAGGGGATGAATTCGCAAACGCTCTGAGTGAGTATAAAAATAGAAGAATAGGAAAACAGAACAGAAGAGAAAATAAAGGGATGGAAGCAGGCAGGTGGGCGGGCGCTGCCGTGTTTTTTATTTGTCATCGTTTGGCCTTGGGAAGGAAAGCTGGGAGACCATTTTGTTAATGAGAGAGCGTGCGAGCGAGCTAAAAAAAAAAAATAACTCCAATTCCCAGAGGTCTCTTTTCTGCTTGCCACACAGGAACACATTCACCTTTCATTCATTTAACACAGGTGCTCCTCCCCCGCTAGCATGGATAAGCCAGCGTTGGAAAAAAGAAAGAATAAATAAAGCTAGAAACCATCTCGGACTGAAGCAGTGCATTCTGGGTAGTAACAGTTCACATCAATTTTCTGTGTCCCGTTCGCAGCTCTGACCCTGTCGGCCCACACAGCACCAATTACAAACAGTTAACCACCCTGTGCAACCAATCAAGGTCTGTGGCTGACAGGTCAAAGGTCACTGGTCCCGAATACTCAATTAATCTTAATAATCCAGTGACCGGGCCGTGACACACATGGGGCTTTTAGCGAAAACAGATGGTCCCAAGTGCGCCTCTGACACCAGGTTCAAACGCGTCATAAGGAGGCACGTTGACTGGCTTTAAAAACAACATTTTAAAACGCTGATAATGCCCACAAAAATAAAAATAAAATGTGAACATCGAGGGTCCTGCGGAAGACGGATGCGTTTAATACCCGCTCTGCGAGGCCGCGGCGAGGCGGACTCATCGAGGGGGGCGTGCCGCTGGCTGACGGGAGAGCAGTTTCGAGAAACCCGCGGCCTCTCAAAGCCGAAAGATATCCGGGCCGGGAGGGGGGGGGGGGGGGGGTGAGACGCAAGAACATTACCCACCGAAATTAAACTAATATATTTAATCATCCCGGTCACTTCTCAATTTGCGAGGGCCCAGAGACCTCTTGGACTCTGACTACGGCCTTCTGCTTTTGACCAGGGCATTCTGCACCAAGGTCTGATTCTGAGAGAGAGCCAGAGACAGGAACGGGAGGGGAGGGGGGAGGGGGGGGTTTACTATGGTAACTGAGGACACTGTTTCTACGGCGATCCATTGTTAAGGAGGGCTGGATTAATGAAGCCTTTGGTGACATCGTTGCGTGCGAGCAGAGCGAGAGAACGAATTCCCTCTGCACCTTTCACACAGAGAGAGAGAGAGAGAGAGAGAGAGAGACAGACAGAGGGAGAGAGAGAAAAGAAACAAGGTGCTGAGTGGGTGTGCAGTGGAGGGGG
>CM077288.1:64839942-64849942 GCA_039654925.1 Anguilla pacifica
CTTTCCCCTGTACCCGCGTGTGCGTTTGAGCTCTCTCCGTGTCCAGGCCTTTCCCCTGTACCCGCGCGCTGCGTTGAGCTCTCTCCGTGTCCAGGCCTTTCCCCTGTACCCGCGTGTGCGTTTGAGCTCTCTCCGTGTCCAGGCCTTTCCCCTGTACCCGCGCGCTGCGTTTGAGCTCTCTCCGTGTCCAGGCCTTTCCCCTGTCCCCGCGCGCTGCGTTTGAGCTCTCTCCGTGTCCAGGCCTTTCCCCTGTACCCGCGCTGCGTTTGAGCTCTCTCCGTGTCCAGGCCTTTCCCCTGTCCCCGCGCGCTGCGTTTGAGCTCTCTCCGTGTCCAGGCCTTTCCCCTGCACCCGCGCGCTGCGTTTGAGCTCTCTCCGTGTCCAGGCCTTTCCCCTGTACCCGCGCTGCGTTGAGCTCTCTCCGTGTCCAGGCCTTTCCCCTGTACCCCCGCGCTGCGTTTGAGCTCTCTCCGTGTCCAGGCCTTTCCCCTGTACCCGCGTGTGCGTTTGAGCTCTCTCCGTGTCCAGGCCTTTCCCCTGTACCCTCCGCGCTGCGTTTGAGCTCTCTCCGTGTCCAGGCCTTTCCCCTGTACCCGCGCGCTGCGTTTGAGCTCTCTCCGTGTCCAGGCCTTTCCCCTGTACCCGCGCGCTGCGTTTGAGCTCTCTCCGTGTCCAGGCCTTTCCCCTGTACCCGCGCTGCGTTTGAGCTCTCTCCGTGTCCAGGCCTTTCCCCTGTACCCGCGCTGCGTTTGAGCTCTCTCCGTGTCCAGGCCTTTCCCCTGTCCCCGCGCGCTGCGTTTGAGCTCTCTCCGCGTCCAGGCCTTTCCCCTGTACCCGCGCTGCGTTTGAGCTCTCTCCGTGTCCAGGCCTTTCCCCTGTACCCGCGCGCTGCGTTGAGCTCTCTCCGCGTCCAGGCCTTTCCCCTGTACCCGCGCTGCGTTTGAGCTCTCTCCGTGTCCAGGCCTTTCCCCTGTACCCGCGCGCTGCGTTGAGCTCTCTCCGTGTCCAGGCCTTTCCCCTGTACCCGCGCGCTGCGTTTGAGCTCTCTCCGTGTCCAGGCCTTTCCCCTGTACCCGCGCTGCGTTGAGCTCTCTCCGTGTCCAGGCCTTTCCCCTGTACCCGCGCGCTGCGTTTGAGCTCTCTCCGCGTCCAGGCCTTTCCCCTGTACCCGCGCTGCGTTTGAGCTCTCTCCGTGTCCAGGCCTTTCCCCTGTACCCGCGCGCTGCGTTTGAGCTCTCTCCGTGTCCAGGCCTTTCCCCTGTACCCGCGCTGCGTTTGAGCTCTCTCCGTGTCAAGGCCGCCACAGAAGACCATCAATAAATGATGCGGCAGCGCAGTGTAATGGGTGAGGAGGCGGTCTTGTAATCTAGAGATCGACCCGGTTTGATTCCCCGGTAGGACACTGCCGTCGTTCCCCTGAGCGAGGTACTTAACCTGCATTGCTTCAGTGTATATCCAGCTGTATAAATGGATGCAGTGTCAATGTCATGTAATGAGTTGTGTAAGTCGCTCTGGATGAGAGCATCTGCTAAACGCCTGTAATGTGATGTAATGAGGCCTCGTACTCCTGCAGAAGAACGTAACCACTCCGCAGCGGCTGTGGGCGATGATGCCAAACGGTGGACTGACGCGCGTTGACTCTCCTCCAGCCCAAAACCCACTCGTCCTCTGAGGCTCTGAGCCGGAATGGAGGCACTGTTCGCAGGCCTTGACACAAGATGGCGGCCTGCGACACGAGCACACCGTGTTAAACGGATGCGCTCCTTCACCGTGTTTAAACACGCCGCGCTTGCGTCCCAGCCTTTTCACGAGGGCCGGCTTCTTTCCCGGGCAAAATTCAGCAGAGCCACAGTGACCCCCCTGGCTGGGATTCGAACCCGCAGAACTCTAGAGGCCCGTGGAGCCAGTAATGCACACCCGCGCTTATGGAAGATGAATACGCCGCAAAACATACTGAAGAAAAATATTTTCTCATGATAAGAAAAGATATCGCAAGGCTTCAAAACATATGGTAGAATATAAAAAAATTATCGCCCCTTTCAGATACTGCTCTTTTTTTCTACAAAAAGGTCCACAATATGTACAATATGACAGCAATATACTGCTGTATGTTCCATTTCCACAAAGATGGACACGCCAGAAGAGGCTGGTTATGAGCAGAGACCTCTTCAGTGACATGCCGGCTCAGTAAAAGCCCGGCTCTCCCGCTGCGGACCAGAGCGATGCTAAAGGCACAGCAGGGGCATGCCCAGTCTGGAGAAGCTGCGAGCCGGCTGGCACATTAAAAGCCTAACTGCACACTGCTCTACGGTCTGCTCTAACTTAAACGGCCTGCTGTCTTTGTACAGTTTCGCACAAGATCCTTTTCATCCAGCCGGATGTGTATTCATGCAGAGTCAAGCGATCTGGGATACAGCAGCAGCGCTTCACCAGGGAGTCAAACCCGCAACCTCTAAACTACGTGGCCAGTTCAATAATCATTATGCTACACTACTGCTAAGCACAGAACAGTGCAGTTAGCATAGCATAGACTACCTATTTAATCGCTGCATTATAGGTATAACACCACACTCTTCTGCTCTCCATTTTAACTTGAAAACAGCAAAAAAAAAAACCGATGTCTTCTTTCAGACATAGCGAGGCTTCATCCCAGTTTAAGGAGGAAATCTTTTCGTGTAAATCATAGTTGGAGGGAAGCAGGGTGAGGGGAGTGGTGAGGGGTGGTGGTTGGAGCAGATGAGAGAGATAGAAAATCCATCCCAGGTAACTAGTGTCTACTCTGCGCATACTGGTTTGAGCTGCCCGGACAGACAGTACAGTACAGAGCGCCGTTGAGGACTGTGATTTCCCAAGCCGCCAACACAAAGCTCGTTACCTCACCTTTTTCCCCCTCATTTTCTCCCCCCTCGCTGGCAGAAACAAAATAAGACAACAGGGGAGGATGGGGAGATAGAAAATGACAAAAAACCCCTTCCTGCCAATTCACTCCTTTGTCCCCCCCCTTTCCCGCCTCCCCCCCCACCCCCCCCGGGGAGGCATTTGTGTGACACTCAAGAATTATCAGGAAAAGGGCGTGGTGCCCGGGCGGCTGCAGCGTTAGCGGTAACGGAGCAGAGGACAGCTTTAGCCCCCCCCCCCCCCCGATGGCTTTAGCCCCCCCCCGGCTGAAAAGGAAACTGTCTCCTCACGGTAGTGCTCCAATCGTCTCTCCCAGTAACTGCTGGCGCTCTGGGCCTCATATTATTTAACAAGCCCCCCCACCCCCACCCCCCCCCCCCCCCCCAAACAAGGCCAACCCTCTACTCCCACACTCAGCAAATAAATACAAACACGCCATGGCGCACTGCAGTCAAGGTGTCTCCTTCGCACGGTAACCTACTTGCTTGGTGATCTATTTGCTCGGTAATCTGCTCGTCAGCTCTGGCGGCAGATGCTTCCTGTTGCAGTGGAGCCGTGAACCGGCTGGGGTTTGGGTCATGTGACTGCCGCTGGCCATTGGGCTAGGCCGTTGTGATGACAGGACCGCAACAGGACCGAATCAGGACCGAATCAGGACTGAATCAGGGCCGAATCAGGACCAGAACATGAGGCAACACGACGGCAATCGGACCAGAAATGGACCTTTGCTGAACCCCAAAAGGAGCAACCCGTGAGTGACCTGTGAACCAGTGACCTGCGAAAACCTGCAGAGCCACAGAGCACCGTTCAGATGAGCTGAAGACACGCCACAAAAAAACATATTATAATATTAAAAATGCCTGGAAAAATCTGGGGTCAGAGTATTTTTTAGAAAAAGGGGAGGGATGAAAATAGACTAATAGCGTGGAGAGCTCTGCTTTCGCCCACAGAGACACGGCTGCAAGGAGGTTCTGAGAACTCATGGGAGCTCGGAGAGAGAGGGAGAGGGAGAGGATAAAAAAAGAAAGGTAGAGAGAGGAGGTATTTGCACGGGTGAGAACGAGGCGGAGTGCGTGGCGTCGTGCTCTGGAGAGCTTTTTCGGCGAAGCCCCTCTGTGTGTGCACTCCCGAGCAACCCTCGTTCCTTTCACCGGCTCTCACTGGAGACTGAGCGCGCTCAACACCGCGCGGTCATGTGACCCGCCCCGGCTCGGAGGTTGCGTAACGGCCGCTGCAGGAGCACCGTGACCGCAGCGGCCGCGGCGGCTACCTCTCTAAAAAAAAAAATCCTTAAAAATAATAAAGGGCGATAAAACCCGCTGAACCGTTAATGGCGGGAACAGAAATGGCGGGAACAGAAATCGATGGGCGAATCGGACGGCGGGAGACCCCCTCCCCCAGGACCCCCGGCTTCCGAGAAAGTCGTGAAAAAAAGAGAAATGAGATCTTGGCAACCTCCTGCCTACCTGCGACTCCTCGCTGTACATGTGCTTTTATATGGCTGCCCCCCCCCCCCCACCGGGAACATCCTCATAACCTGGGGTGGGGGGGGGGGGGGGCGGCTGAAGCAATGCAACTCCTGTAGGATTCTGATCCACAGGATTCTACAGATGATGGGAGGGGGGCAACTGGTGGGTGGCTGAGTATTCCATGGTGAGTTGGGGCTGGGAGTTACTTTTATAGAGCTGGGAGAGATAAGAGGAAGGTGAGTGGGGGGGGGGGGGCACTCCCATGGGAACTGCTGACAAAGGAGCAGGAGGGAGGTGTCATCATCAATGAGAGACAAACCCAACAGGCACATATAATAGGAGTAGAATATGGATACAATGAGCCAGCCTTGTTCCAGCTATACTGTGGGAAAGCAGTATTAGTGAGCCAGCCTGGTTCCAGCTCTACAGTGGAAAAGGGGTATTAGTGAGCCAGCCTGGTTCCAGCTCTACAGTGGAAAAGGGGTATTAGTGAGCCAGCCTGGTTCCAGCTCTACAGTGGAAAAGGGGAATTAGTGAGCCAGCCTGGTTCCAGCTCTACAGTAGATAAATGGTTCTTTAAGCCAGCCTGTTCCCAGTGGGCTGGGTCATAATTACAAAATAATGTCACCCAGAGAGGGAGGGATTTCCTGACTAATCACGTTAGAGCGCCTCCTGTGGTAAATAGGTGCTCTGCGGTCTGCTTGCTCCAGCTGCACACACAGTCATGTGACACAGTGACTGCACAGCTGTGCTGGTGCAGAGTGCGGGGGTAAGAAGAAGCAGTAGTGGATGGGACACGAACAAGGAGGAGGACATCTGCGCTCCTGACCCTCCAGAGGACTTCGCAGCAATGCAAATGCAATTCCGAATTCCTAAAAATAAACTTTATTTAAAAAAACAAAAAAACATATGGATAGAAACTTGTTCGGGAACAGAAAAGAGGACGCAGTGAACTGCACAATCGCGGTGTCATCCAAAAGGAAAAACACTTCCTCACAACAGCAGTTTGGTAACATGCCAAAGAGAGAGAGAGAGAGAGAGAGAGAGAGAGAGAGAGAGAGAGAGAGAGAGAGAGAGAGAGAGAGAGCTCAATTCCAACAAGCACCACACCGTCCAGACCCACGGCGCACCTCCTGCGCATGTGCCCACAAAGGTCGTCCGTGAGTGAGTGAGTGAGTGAGTGAGTGAGTGAGTGAACACAATTTGTGGCTCATAGCCCACGGCGGCAGTCCTGCGGCATCATGGGAAAACTATAAAGATGGCTTTGTGAGCGAAGGAATCCAGGTATAGCATTCAAGCCGCGCGCGGTGGCTCGGTCTCATGGCTTTGTGACGACTGTGAATTAATTCATTTTCACAATAACAGCAGGCCACACGTTGCCGCGGGACAGTTTTTTCTTTTTAATTACATCGTTGTCACTTAACGGACTTTCAAGATGTCATTCAAACATGAAGGTCAAGTAGACGTAATTGTAGATAACATTTTCTTCATGGACTCTTTGCACAAGCATTTTGTTTCAAATAAAACGCCCACATAATTCTGTTGTCCGGTAAACAGCCTGCTGCATTTTCAAACATAAGGCTTGATTGCAAATACAAAACCCTTAGGAGAGGTCCTAAAAGATTTAAATGAGTCTCATTTACGTATAAAGTCTTTTTTTTTCCTTTGTAAATTTATGTTTTAAAGGAGAGTAGTCTCATATTGTTTCCCGCAGATGAAAACAGCGATGTCGCACTGTATTTCGACCAACATTTCACACCACTTAAGTTCCCCCTCTCATTAAGGGTAAAATCCTGTCACGAAATCGCGTACCCGATCAAGACGCTCAGAACAGTCCTTACGATGTCAGCCGGAACCGTGTGTCCGCCTGTGATCCGCGAGCGTCTGCAATTAAGCCGAATGGCGTAGGCTACGCAGTAGCATTTTATGATTATGCACAGATGAAACCGTTACATAATAACCACACAGGGATTATGCAAATACTGGTGATGGAGGACTCGTTAGTGGAATGGTAGCCTAAGAGGATGTGCAGTCTTGCGTTACCCTTAATTCGTTATTTGCTGATCTCGTGCACTTTTTCCAGGAAAGTATTCAAGTTAACTTGCCTCAAATACACGTATGGTATAGCCGCATATGTATCAGGGCCATTAAGATGAATTTTTCCCACATTGAAAGGAGACTCCTGTCCTATCCTCTGTGAGTTCCAGTACTTTTTTTCCCCCCATCAAAACACGACACAAATCCGGCATTTCCAACATTAATCCTATCCCTTCATATAAAATATACACGCAGAAGCGAATCCGGGGTCGGGCGCGCTGGCGCTGAACCCACCTAAACCGCTCACTCTCTGTTTCTCTCCGGTGTTCTGCAACCACTTGGAGCCACAGAGAACTAACTCGTAAGCATGTGCGGGCTCAGACTCCTCCGGCCACATCTGCAGTGCAGCGAAGCGCGGAGACTCGCTGTTCGCACGCGGAACACCCCCCCCCCCCCCCCTCCCGCACGCACCCCCGCTTCGCTACCCAGAAAATGGGCGGTCAGCGAGCGGGCACAGCTCAGGCAGGAGGACTCTTTCTCCGCGTGCGCCACTTCTGCTGAAGCGGATAAACACGGGGAAGAGCCTAAGAGGTGGGAGACTCAGCCAGCGTAACGAGCAGCGTGCTCAGCGACCCAGGTGCAGATTTGAGCCCGATATACTCAACCCCCCTCAAACATGATGAATTATTAAATCGGTCGAGAGTTTGGCACAGAGGATGAAGGTCAAGCGACAGGAGTGAACAGCGATGTTGACAACTGTCACATACCAAATATGACCCGTCATCCAGTGGATTGGCACAGCGAGTGCAATCACCTATAGGGACTCAAACCAGCAACCTCCTTTAGAGCTGGGGGTTGGGGGTGGGGGGAATTAACAATGTAAAGACAATGTACAATGCACTGTGATCCTGCCCAAATGATAACACCCGTAGGCCAACATATCCTAAACCATAAATCAAATCCCACCAATCAAAAGAGGCACCGCCTCCAACAGGAACCAACACTCCAATCAAGCAGAGCAAAACCTTCTGACCTGACGCCTATTTGCACATCATTAGCACGGATTAGATGCCATTTCTAAGGCTTAGCCAGCCCAGTAAGGCTGTGCGTTCCTCCCCCCAAACCTCCCAGGCCCAGCCAAATCCTTTCCATTTGGGGAAAGAGGGTACACGGGGTGAGAGTGGGGGGGTCATGGGGACGTGTCCATTACCTCTCCATTAGGGGAAGGACGAGGGGCCCGTCAGAACAAGCTCGCTAAGGGGGGGGGGGGGGCGCAGGTGAAGAGCGCTAAATGCTCCCCTCCCTCGGTCGCCATGGAGCCAGAACTCCCACATCCCACATCAGCATAATCCGAGACGACGGGATTCCGATTCAGTATAAAAACAAGAGGGCGTCTTCCACAGCGAAGGAGGGAAGTACAGACAGAGAGAGAGAGGGAGAGAGAGAGAGAGCGCAGTGAGGTGGAATCGGAGGGCCCGACGGTCTACATTATTCAACATGAAAGGCCTGTTGGGGGAATTGACGGTGCAACACAAACGCATTAAAGATTGATGCTGCAAAAATCGTTCACTCAGTGGCCGTTGCGTAACGTGATTAAGGAAGGAGAGCGAGAGAGAGAGAGAGAGAGAGAGAGAGAGAGGGAGAGAGGGAGTGAGGGAGAGGGAGAGAGAGAGGGGGAGAGGGGGAAAGAGAGATAGGGAGAGAGAGGGAGAGGGGGAGATAGAGAGAGAGAGAGAGGGGGAGAGATGGAGGGAGAGGGGGAAAGAGAGAGAGGGAGAGATAGGGAGAGAGAGAGAGGGGGGGAGATAGAGAGAGATTGTGATTGTAAAAATACTTTTTCGTTTGATTGGCTTCACTCCAACAGGGCCATGGAACCTCCGGCTTCCAGCACAGGGCCCTCAGCAGCTGCTGCTCATGGGCTGACGGAAGCCTAAATGGGCCAATTTAGCCAGAGTCACTGAGAACCACGGGCGTACAGGGAACAAACAGTTAAATTCAGAGAAGGGCTGGGGTGGGGTGAGGTGGGGGGGCACAGGGTCACCAAAAGGTGCCTACTGTTTTTGTTGTTGTTGTTGTTTTTTTTAAGAAATGCTAAACTTACTTTGCCTATTTTGCATTTCCAGCTATAATGAAGAAGGCAGCTTCACAGTCTCTGTCTCTATCCAGATTGAGTCTGAGCCTCCTGCTCGTGTGATTAGGGTCATGTTTTCTCCTGCTGATTTTGTCTTTTCTTGTTCAAGGTACAGGATAAGGTTTCTCTGACCTGCACTCTTATAATTCTGTTTCTCACCCTTCCTTGTGAGTCATTATTACTTTTTTTGTTGCTATTTTTTAATCATTTCCGCTCTACAGATTTTTTTCTTGATATATGGATCTGAAGAAATATCTCATTTTCTGAAACTTCTCATTCTCATTCTCCCTTTCATCCCCCTCTTCTGTCCTCCTCAAATATGGGCAAAGAAAACAGACTGTCAAGTTGAAATGATAAGCACGGGTACATCGACCATCTCTTAGTTCCTCTCCCTTTCTCCCTCCGTCTCTCTCTCTCTCTCTCTCTCTCTCTCTCTCTCTCTCTCTCTCAAGGCTATTCTCATTTGTGGACGCTGGTCCTCGGTCCCCCCAGCAACCAAGAACCACTGAAACGCAGGGCATTCTGCCTCCTTCTCCGACCTCCCCCCCCCCCCAAAAAAAAAAAGAACCTCCACAGAACAATGGGAAAGAGCTCTCTCTGAGAATCACCTCTGTGACACAACAATAGATCAAAGGCACACGTGTGCGAACGTTCCGGACAAGACTGCCCATGTGCCAGCCGGAGAGCCGGCGACTGATTCTCAGCGTTGAAGGCCCTGCCCCTGTTATTAATGAACCTGCATGCGTTCCGATTTTCCGGGCTGCTGGAGTCGAGGAGAGGAAGCTCACAGCCTTCGCGGCAACACAGGCAGCACCCACTGGGGCCTCCCGCCACCAACAGGAACTTCCTATGATTAGGAAGCACCGGGGACTGAAGGAACAACAGGAACTGCTAGCCATCTGGATTGTACATAGAACATCTTTTTTTAAACTCTTTACTTATCCAAGTAACAGTACTACCTAGTCACATGGATGGACTATAATCTCTTCTCCTTTCTCCATCCCCTGTTCTTCTCCTCCCCTCTTACCTTTCCCTCTGCTACCCTTCTTTTTCCTGCCCTTCCCTACCTCCCACTCCTCTGAATTTAATGCAGATCAGTGATGCTCTATTAGCATTTAGAGCAGCACTGTCAAAACATACACAGAACAGCCATGACAGGAAACATATTTAAAAATATAAAATGTAAAATATTTAACTAGACTGTTTAGCATGTGCACTTGAACAATACATAACTGTAATTCTCTCTCTCTCTCTCACCCTCTCTTTCTTTGTAATGTTGTGTGTATTGACAGATTTTTTTGTATTTTTTTGTTTTCGTGTAATGAATTGCATATGTTTTAATAAATGAGCATCAAAAGTCCTCTTTCTTTCGCTCTCTCTCTCTCTCTCTGTCCCTCTCTCTCTCCGCACAGCACAGCCTTGGGTAGAGGTAATACAGGTAGAGGACAGAGCAGGCAATTCTCTC
>CM077288.1:64859608-64879608 GCA_039654925.1 Anguilla pacifica
CTCCATCGTTTCAAACGGATTTTATATACACCTACATCATAAACAGTCAGGAGGAAGGAATGGCAAACAATGCGTTATGTAATGACAGCGACACAGACGAATTAAAGGAAAGCAAACGCATGGGTTCATAAGCCTTAGCGGTATGGAGGCAAAGCGATATGCCAGTACATTAAAAATTCATCTTTTTTCTCGAGGGTTTTCCTACTAAATCCCGATAGGGATGGTGTAACATCAGCATCCCACTTTGGGGCGAATTAAAGCCAACAGGACCACCACGTCGGTGAAGGCTGACCGATACGTCAATCGTCCTGCGGAGTTGGTAGTCATTAGATGCGTGTACTTTGTAGACGCGCGACAGCGCCGTTAAGAATCCTTTTAAACTGATCACCCCACAAGTTCGCGGCAGGGTTTCTCGCCAGCTGACGTCGCATACCGCTACCACTCTGTTCTACCACTAGAAAAGAGACCGACAGTTGAACTCGAGCTTGAGCGCGTATAGCGGCAAGCGGATGTCGAACCGCTCTGTGGTTTTGCCCCCTCTGATTAGCAGCAGTGGGCTCTTTTCCACGGACCTGCGCGAGGCTGTCTGATAAAACTACCTTGTGTACCAAAATGTTATTACTGTGATAAGCGATGCACTAACAAAACCTGCTGTCGTTAATTTCCTAATGGGTTTTAAATTCGGATGGATTTCTCTCCCCAGGTCCCTAGAGCTTTCGGGATTTCGCTCCAATGAAACCGACAGTAATTCCGTTGATGTATTACCTTTATAGCAACCAAATGAAAACAGATAACTTAAATTAAGCACAACGAGAAGCAACTGCATTACAGTTAATGAACTCCCGTTATAAAGGACGGAAATCTCAAGGCGATCCCATTCTGGCAAAAAGCATCTGGTAACACAGCAGTCACTGACGTGTGCCAGCGAAACAATTACTCATTTCCAAGGAAATTATCAGAAATCTCGTATCCCGTGCATATCCACCGGGATACATTAATATGTCGATCTATCGAGAACCCAAATTGGGTGAGAGTCCAGCACCGCGATCCAAGAATAAAAGTGTTCCGCTGTCGTCTAAGCGGCGAGTCTTGCTCATCAACTTTCGCAGCTGATGTCAATGAATCAAAGACTGCAATTCAGCCTAAGTAGAAATACAAAAACTTCCAACGGGGCTATTTTTTCCGTAGCAGTGCAGTAAAAATTCACGCCAAATCCTCGTGCACATAAAGGAAACACACACACACAGTCGCAATCAAAATCGAAACAACAAAATCAAGTAACGGAGAGGTTTACTTACTGAACTGTAGAGCAACAGGCACGAGGAAGCACGCATAATTTAAACGGGATCTCATACTTTTTTAGTCCGACAAGAAAATCAGAGAGAAATAAAAAACGAAACCGATTCAGGAAATGAACGGTAGGACAAACACTGTAATCCACGCGGAAAGGAGGATGCCGAAAGCAGAGAGCGGAGTGCAGGACTCTTCAGACACCTGCCCGTTTCTTCAGAGTGTAAGAGTGAGACTAACCCGGCACATGCTCACTCCATAAGCGAGTACGCTACTCGCTGCCTAGAGAGAGAGAGAGGGAGGAGGGAGGAGAGGTGGCGGGGGGCGTGCGCGAGATGGAGGCACATTCGAGAGCGTTTTTCCGCAAAAAAGCTTCTGTGGGAAAAGATTGTTAAAATATTCTAATTTCCGTACACGGTATGACAATACTGGGAGGTTATAGGATATAAATGCTTAATTAAATTTATGATAATTAAATTTGTTCTGCATGTTAACCACAAACGACGTCTTTGCGGAAAGACCCTGATATTAACCCAAAGTTTTGTTGAAAGTATCACAGGTATTGTGTCCAATGGATCTATCCCCTAAACGGGCGTGACGAAATTTTAATCTTATCCAGAGCGACTTACACTTTTTTATTATAGCATTTATTTATAGTATCCATTTATACAGCGGGTTATATGCTGAAGCAATGAAGGTTAAGTACATTGGCTCAAAGGTACAACGACAGTGTCCAACCTGGGAATCGATTTCTAGCGACCAAAAACATGCCGATTAATTGGCATGCCGCCATAACAGTACGTTGGAATATTCAAGAAATACAATATATAGGTATGACCACCATTCATTAGCCAAAATCCCATAAATATTGCAGCAACTTTTTCTGCGAACCTGCTCAGAATCTTCACTCCGCCGCGCCGCGCCGCCCCGCCCCCCGCCCCCCCCCCCCCCCCCCCCCCCCCCCCTCTTCAGCGGACGAACAGGATACTCAAAAACACGCCAATCAAAACACCAAATTTTATTATTGAACAATGTATTTTTTTATCCAAAAACATCAAGCCTAAGGTAAAAGAAACAAGTGTAAAATATACAACAAAATATTCCAAACACAATGAACATAACATTTTCTCTAACACGGCCGAAAAGTACAAATGATCGGATTTCTTACACAAACAAAAGCTCAATCTAAGTTTTATGAACCTGGAAAATATATTTATATATGTATATATATATATACCACACACATGTGCAAGCCTCCAGACATTCAATTGTGTTTTCTTCACCCTGATCAGTATCAAACATGACTAAATGGAGGTTGTAACTGCATCTAAATTATCCTGATTAAAGCGGTTACCTGTCACATTAACACGCGCTTTTGTATTACCATTATTTTAGACTTGAAAACGCTCAGCTAGCAGAACACACGGTCTGAAAACGGGGTGGGGATTCATTCTAAACAAACTGGCGGTGTAATACTGAGTACAATGCAACTGAAGGATGTTGCAGATGACCATTTTCCCCAAACCATATATGTATATTCAAAAAAAAAAAAAAGAGAAAGACCTGAAACGAGTTGCAGCATTTCAGGACTGCTTGAAGTTCGGCCCTCAACTGGAAACCGAACAAAAAGGTTGTGTCCTTGAAAATGTAAGTACATCCTTGTGTTTTTGAATATACAGGGTTGAAACAAGCAAAAACATGCTCAAACGTTTTTTTTTTGTCAACGGTTGTTAAAGCTGACCTAGAATCAGGAACCTACAAAAAATATTTTCGTCACTATTAAAGGGAAAAATCCCTAAAATGGAAAGTGGTTAAATGGGGGGCGGGGAGGTTTGGGATTTGCCGGCCTCGCGCAACACTTTCAACATTAGTCAGCCATGCAAATTGGTTCTAACAGCTAGAAAAGGCTTTTCAATGTTTAACAACGGGCCTCGAAATAGTATGTGGAAAACTTTGCCACTTAAAACGTGCATTTACGGTGACTGGAAGCGCAGCGTCAGTTCTCAGTTCTCTCACACTAATGGTCTAGCGCCCCCTACATGTAAAAGTATACATTGTTCTAAAGGTCAAGGTTTCTAAACTCGGAACAACACAGGGCTATTGAGTTCACACACCCTTGTTCTGTCGCTCGTTATGGCTTCTCTTCATCTAACAAGCATTTCTTCTTGAAGTTAGCGTGCCCTACACATTAGCCTTCAGGTGACCCTGTAGATTAATGCTAGGAAGGAATTAACAATGGACAACCATATACTATAAGTAATAAAAAAATAAGAACGATAATCCAAAATTAACGTACAGCCTTTTATAATGATAGGCTTTGTACATGCAGCATTGGTGAATTTATTTAAAATTTTCCCCAAAATATTTGTCGGTCCGAATTTAAATTTATCTCTGAGTCAGGATAAACCAGGAGACTCAGGGTCCCATGGTAGCCAAACAAACACTTTCCCTC
Source organism: Anguilla pacifica (assembly GCA_039654925.1). Taxonomy (NCBI): domain Eukaryota; kingdom Metazoa; phylum Chordata; class Actinopteri; order Anguilliformes; family Anguillidae; genus Anguilla; species Anguilla pacifica. The sequence goes on from CM077288.1 coordinate 64,863,351, forward strand.
TGTAGCCAAATGAGACATCCCCATGAACAATTTCACCGGGTTTTCCTCGGCATTTGAAGGTAAGCCAGTCAAACCATTCTGCGATGGGTTCAAATCACTCAGCATCATTCACAGCGCGCGAAAGCTCAGATTCAAGAAGGCTCACTTGTCCGTTACTCTTAGCTGAACTACACGTGTTCTCTGGCGATTCGCAACCGTCTCGTACGGCCGGAGAGCGGTGATGTTAGGACATATAAACTAAACGATAAGAGAATAAACGACGTTTTTAAGGCACTTCTAAAGTTCCTACACTTTGGGCTCGAGAAGAAAGACTTTCTAACACCTGGAGACCACAGATAATCGTCACAGATAATCGAGTTCTACCCGTGCCTCGTAAAGAAAAGTGACATCACTACAATTGATCGGGACAGGGCACGCCCAAAAACAGATCTCCAGGTGGGCGCGGACATTATTACTATGGATTAACAAATGTTGAGGCTGTAGAACACGGCTTTCGGGCGCAGGAGGGCTTCCTCCTGTCAACGGTTACAACAAAAAAAATACTATTGCCTTCATATTTCCCCCACAATCTGAGCCGGGAACAGAACCTCTAATGGAAGGCTTGACAACGCACCGTAGGTCACATTTACAGGGCGCGTGGGGTATTCACCGTTAACTTCGATTCCGTGGCCACGGGGACAAGTTAAACATTTTTTGGAAACTGAGAACGCAGTCAGATCTCCAGGAGTTTTTACAGGCGGGCGCAGACGCAGTGATCAGTCTCCGTACGGCAATCAGCACAACACTGCCCTCTAGGGACCCACTAGTATAATGCAGGTTCTTATAACGCCTTCAACAACCGTTATAATGACCGGTGTTATAAATATAAGCAGTTCTTTTGAGCCTAGATGACAATTAGTAACCCTCTGCATGTAAAAAAAAAAGGGGTTTGAGGGGGGTATCGCACTGAACCGGTGGTAAATATCCACCTTCCTTTAGTCTGACAACATGCATGACCATCAGCGGACCACGCCCAGCCTCACAAAAAAACAGCGTTTCAAGTGCACAGCGTTTGTTCAGTCTTTTCACGAGACCATCAACACCCACACCCGCAACACCTCTACAAGGCGGCGACTTGCCCCACGCTTGACAAAAAAAAGAAAACCTAAAACAAAAGCACAAACTGCAACAGTGTAGTATTAACAGCGGCTGTTACGAAGCCCAGGGGAAGTAGTCCAAGTTTCGAAATAAGTTCACTCCAAAGTATGGCAAGCTGAGAGGGCAGGGGGAGGGGCCATTGTGGGGGCGGGGTTAAGCGCCAGATTTGCTCCACCCACAATGAGAGGAAACCATTTGTACCATGGGATTTAATTCCTGCTTTCTTTTCCAGAGACAAAAATTACAACAAAAAAACTAATAAACAAACAAAACAAACAAAAAAAAAGATGGCTGCTTATATGGCAATAAAACATTAAAGGAAGATTTGGAGAAGAAAAGCAGTCTCCATCTTTGTAGTCTTTTCCGTTTCCGAGACAACAGCCCCAGAAATGCAGGACGATGCGCCTGAATGTAGAAAAGATGCGAACAGAAACGTTCTCCGTCAGGCTCCACCGACAGGTCAGTTCTCTTACTGTACTTCCGTTTTGTCTGCCCCCCCCCCCCCCCCCTTCCTCCCTCCCCCCACATTGCAAAACGAGGAATAAGAAAAAAACGTGTCAAAAAAAGGTGAGTGGCATTCCGGCATCCGTTTCTGTGACCGGTGGCCCGCAAAACAACCTTCTCTGGAGCACAGGCAGGGGGGTGGGGTGACGGCAGGGAAACCGTCATCTTTAGTGCTCTTTTTGTGTTAAAATGAAAGCCCAAAGCATGGTTGGGGGGGGGCGAAGGGGTTGGTGGTTGATGAGCCAGGACAGGGGATGAGGGGCAACCAATGGCGTAAAAAGTTTATCTTTTTTTTTTCCTTTTCTTTTTTTCTTTTTTTTAGAGGTGCTGAGTAGACTACAGCTGCTCTGGACTACACCTCCCATCAGCCCCTCTGAGAAACACAGGCCACACGGCCTAGTGGGTGACCAGGCCCTGCAGCATCATCATCAGGCGCCGCGCCCGCTTGCTCAGGGGGCCCTGCTGGTCCTGCTGTAGGAACTGGAAGAGCTTCTGGCGCACCTGGGTCAGCACCGAGCTCATGTGGTCCCGGGTCACCGGGTCACTGTGGTCCAGGTTCATCACCGCATCCTCCAGGTAACTGAGAGAGAGGGAGAGGGGGGGGAGGGAGGGAGAGAGGGAGGGGGGAGGGAGAGGGAGGGCATGAGAAAGAGAAAGAATACAGTCAGAGAGAGAGAAGGAGAGGGACAGACAGAGGAGGGGTAGAGGGAGGAGAGAGAGAGGGGGGAGAGGGGAGAGAGAGGGGGAAGGAGGGAGAGAGAGGGAGAGAGAGAGAGGGGGGCATGCGAAAGAGGGAGAATAGAGTCAGAGAGAAGGAGAGGAGAGGGGGGTAGAGGGAGAGTGAGAGAGATAGAAAAGGAGGGAGAGAGAGAATGCACACAAGTTTCACAAAATAAGCTGCTGAGAGCTGCTAAGAGTGCATTTCAGCCGACGCAGCCAAGCTGAGCACTGAAACAGCTCCTCTCTCTGCTGAGCTGAGCACTGAAACAGCTCCTCTCTCTGCTGCTGAGCACTGAAACAGCTCCTCTCTCTGCTGCTGAGCACTGAAACAGCTCCTCTCTGCTGCTGAGCTGAGCACTGAAACAGCTTCTCTCTCTGCTGCTGAGCTGAGCACTGAAACAGCTCCTCTCTCTGCTGCTGAGCACTGAAACAGCTCCTCTCTCTGCTGCTGAGCACTGAAACAGCTCCTCTCTGCTGCTGAGCTGAGCACTGAAACAGCTCCTCTCTCTGCTGAGCACTGAAACAGCTCCTCTCTCTGCTGAGCACTGAAACAGCTCCTCTCTGCTGCTGAGCACTGAAACAGCTCCTCTCTGCTGCTGAGCACTGAAACAGCTCCTCTCTCTGCTGAGCTGAGCACTGAAACAGCTCCTCTCTCTGCTGAGCTGAGCACTGAAACAGCTCCTCTCTCTGCTGAGCACTGAAACAGCTCCTCTCTCTGCTGAGCACTGAAACAGCTCCTCTCTGCTGCTGAGCACTGAAACAGCTCCTCTCTGCTGCTGAGCACCGAAACAGCTCCTCTCTCTGCTGAGCTGAGCACTGAAACAGCTCCTCTCTCTGCTGCTGAGCACTGAAACAGCTCCTCTCTCTGTTGAGCTGAGCACTGAAACAGCTCCTCTCTCTGCTGAGCTGAGCACTGAAACAGCTCCTCTCTCTGCTGCTGAGCTGAGCACTGAAACAGCTCCTCTCTCTGCTGCTGAGCACTGAAACAGCTCCTCTCTGCTGCTGAGCTGAGCACTGAAACAGCTCCTCTCTCTGCTGCTGAGCACTGAAACAGCTCCTCTCTCTGCTGAGCACTGAAACAGCTCCTCTCTCTGCTGAGCACTGAAACAGCTCCTCTCTGCTGCCGAGCTGAGCACTGAAACAGCTCCTCTCTGCTGCTGAGCACTGAAACAGCTCCTCTCTCTGCTGAGCTGAGCACTGAAACAGCTCCTCTCTGCTGCTGAGCACTGAAACAGCTCCTCTCTGCTGCTGAGCACTGAAACAGCTCCTCTCTCTGCTGCTGAGCACTGAAACAGCTCCTCTCTCTGCTGCTGAGCTGAGCACTGAAACAGCTCCTCTCTGCTGCTGAGCTGAGCACTGAAACAGCTCCTCTCTGCTGCTGAGCACTGAAACAGCTCCTCTCTGCTGCTGAGCACTGAAACAGCTCCTCTCTGCTGCTGAGCTGAGCACTGAAACAGCTCCTCTCTCTGCTGAGCACTGAAACAGCTCCTCTCTCTGCTGCTGAGCACTGAAACAGCTCCTCTCTCTGCTGAGCTGAGCACTGAAACAGCTTCTCTCTCTGCTGCTGAGCTGAGCACTGAAACAGCTCCTCTCTGCTGCTGAGCACTGAAACAGCTCCTCTCTGCTGCTGAGCACTGAAACAACTCCTCTCTCTGCTGCTGAGCACTGAAACAGCTCCTCTCTGCTGCTGAGCACTGAAACAGCTCCTCTCTCTGCTTCTGAGCACTGAAACAGCTCCTCTCTCTGCTGCTGAGCACTGAAACAGCTCCTCTCTCTGCTGCTGAGCACTGAAACAGCTCCTCTCTCTGCTGCTGAGCACTGAAACAGCTCCTCTCTCTGCTGCTGAGCACTGAAACAGCTCCTCTCTCTGCTGCTGAGCTGAGCACTGAAACAGCTCTTCTCTCTGCTGCTGAGCTGAGCACTGAAACAGCTCCTCTCTGCTGCTGAGCACAGCACTGAAACAGCTCCTCTCTGCTGCTGAGCACTGAAACAGCTCCTCTCTCTGCTGCTGAGCTGAGCACTGAAACAGCTCCTCTCTGCTGCTGAGCACAGCACTGAAACAGCTCTTCTCTGCTGCTGAGCACTGAAACAGCTCCTCTCTCTGCTGCTGAGCACTGAAACAGCTCCTCTCTCTGCTGAGCTGAGCACTGAAACAGCTTCTCTCTCTGCTGCTGAGCTGAGCACTGAAACAGCTCCTCTCTGCTGCTGAGCACTGAAACAGCTCCTCTCTGCTGAGCTGAGCACTGAAACAGCTCCTCTCTCTGCTGCTGAGCTGAGCACTGAAACAGCTCCTCTCTGCTGAGCTGAGCACTGAAACAGCTCCTCTCTCTGCTGAGCTCACGCCCTCCCTGTCAGGGTTCAGCCATCCGATTAAGACAGAAATTAAGGACAATTTCGTCTCATCCCCGCCCCCCCTACCCCCCCATTCGTAAAAACAGAGCGTTAGATAACCCAATCCTGTACAGGCCCCAAATCCCACTCGGGTGGCCAGATGGTCCTGTCCCACAGTGCACTGGGAGATAAGTCCCAATTTCGCAGATCCGTAGACCAATCCAATACATTTAAACTAACGGTTGGGTGGCGGTGGGGGGGTGGGGGGGTAAGGGGTTATCGCAACATTAATCTGAGGCATTAACCCCCCCATTCTGTGAACGAATGGCGGTAAACACCAGGAGCGCGGCACTATGGGAATCCTGTCCGTACCAGCGGGATTTTAAAGGGTGATCCGCCATTTTCTTTTCTTTTCTTTTTTCTTCAGTGCTACCGTCAACACGTCCTGTGAAAATACCAAAACCCAAAATGTTTCGGGACTGAACTCGCAGGACCGTCTGACAGGTTCCTCCCTCGTTTAGCGTTCAGACAAAAAAAATCCGCAGCCACTGCACACAGCTCAGGAACACACAATTTTCAGAAAATGCAACTTATTTCTCAGGAAAACTGTGGCCGGTGTACTTTTTAAACCAAATTTACTTCAAAATGGAGCAAATTGTTCCGTTTCAACGGGGACGGTTTTCAGAACCTTGGGGCCGCGCCAAACTCCTTTCCACACAATCAAAAAAGAAATCGACAGTTTATGAAGTCGTTTCAGTCATAAGCACAAAGGCCAGGTTCTTCATAATGGTGAATTAAGCAGACCAAAGCAACATCACATCTCTTGGACTTTTTAAAGATACTTTTTCCCGGTATGACAGCGTTTCTCTAAACGGACAATAGTTGCTCATAAGATAAATTGAGAGTTGGACAGAAACATTGTTGGTTTTGGCCTTATCATCGGATATGTTGAAAATACTGAAAAAAATGAAAATGATTCCTCCTCAGCATGCCAGGCAGTGACAGTGTTACATCAGCTTCAAATGGCACGGACTAGCACAGGAGATTAACTCACATTCATATTTAAGTAGGCCTGTGGGTATTTTTATACTCGCGCGTGCACACTCACACGCGTACACACATGCTCACAGACACAGACACACACACACACACACACACACACACACACACACACACACACACACACACACAGAGGGGACAGGTGGCAGATAACTCCTGCATTTCAGGCACAGGCCAATAAAACTAAGCACACAGTTTGGAGGCTCGGCGAGAAAAAGCAAATCAGCCACAAATAGCTCATCATCAGCGCGCTTAACCCTTTCAAGGCCAGGCCATTTCGGAATGTTTTTTAATGATCTATTTTTCTTTAAGTCAGTGTTCTAGAACTCCGCTGCTCTCAGTCACCAGGAGCGACTGTGACATCAGCGTTAGAACGTTCAGTTAGGAACGTTCTGATCACACCTCTGTGACCTCACACCTCACAGGGCTCAGAGAGGCTGAGGGGAGGAGGAGAAACAGGGCAGGGTTCAGACTCCGGGTCTGAAGGACAAGCCTTCAACAGCACGTCTGAAACCTGCTCACTGTACAGATGCATGCGGTGGCAGGCAGGCAGGCAGGCAGGCAGGCCGGTGGAGAAGCTCTTTATGGCTTCAGCGCTGTTTAATAAATGAAATATTAATGCCGCTGATCAGCCAGACAGGAGCTACACTTCAGCGTGTAGGAATAGCGCACTCTACCTTTGATGAAAGGACAAAAATAAAACACTTCAGCTAAGGATAGACTGGGGTGCTGTAGTGTGCGTGCATGTGCGTGTGTGGATGTGCGCTTGCGTTCACTCGTGTGTGTGTGTGTGTGTGTGTGTGGATGTGCGCTTGTGTTCACGTGTGAGTGTGCGTGCGTGTGGATGTGCGCTTGCGTTCACGTGTGTGTGTGTGTGTGTGTGGATGTGCGCTTGTGTTCACGTGTGAGTGTGCGTGCGTGTGGATGTTACATTACATTACATTACATTACAGGCATTTAGCAGACGCTCTTATCCAGAGCGACTTACACAACTTTTACATAGCATTTTACATTGTATCCATTTATACAGCTGGATATATACTGAAGCAATGCAGGTTAAGTACCTTGCTCAAGGGTACAACGGCAGTGTCCTTACCCGGGAATCGAACCTGCGACCTTTCGGTTACAAGCCCAGTTCCTTACCCACTGTGCTACACTCCGTCCGGGATGTGCGCTTGCGTTCACGTGTGTGTGTGTGTGTGTGTGTGTGTGTGTGTATGCGCCTGTTGTGTGTGTGCACGTGCGCGTGTGCGTGTCTGTGACGTGTGCACGTACCTGATCTTGAGCTCGGAGCGGGTTGCCAGGTTGGTGGAGAGCTGCTGGATCAGGGACAGCAGGACAGGCTGGATGAGGGGGCAGGGGTGCTGGCTGAACACCTGCTGGGAGTCGATGGTCTCGCACACGTACAGAACCAGGTTCAGATCAGCCGCAGAGAGAGCCTGTACAGGGAGCACAGCAACATGAGCAGCCTATACCCGGTACCCTATACCCCACAGGGCTTATAGTGCACCCTATACCCCACACAGGGATTATAATACACCCTGTACCCTACACCCTATACCCCACAGTTGTCTGGGTGTGGTGCAGGTGTCTGGCTGCGGAGCAGGAGTTGGGGAGCGGGGCAGGTGTCCGGGTGTGGGACAGCAGGTGTTGGGGAGGGGGGGAAGGGGTTGGGGAGCGGGGCAGGTGTCCAGGTGTGGGACAGCAGGTGTTGGGGAGCGGGACAGCAGGAGTTGGGGAGGGGGGCAGCAGGTGTTGGAGAGCGGGACAGCAGGTGTTGGGGAGGGGGGCAGCAGGTGTTGGGGAGGGGGGCAGCAGGTGTTGGAGAGCGGGACAGCAGGTGTTGGGGAGGGGGGCAGCAGGTTTTGGGGAGCGGAGGAGCGGGTGTTTGGGTGTGAGTACAGGTGTCTGGCTGTGGGACAGGCGTTTGGGAGCGGGATAGCAGATGTTGGGGTGGGGGACAGCAGGTGTTGGGGAGCAGGGCAGCAGGTGTCCGGGTGCGGGACAGCAGGTGTTGGGGAGCGGGGCAGGTGTTTGGGTGTGAGTACATGTGTTGGGGGCAGGGCAGCAGGTGTTGGGGAGCGGGACAGGTGTTTGGGTGTGAGCACAGGTGTCCGTGTGTGGGGCAGCAGGTGTTGGGGAGCGGGGCAGGTGTTTGGGTGTGAGTACAGGTGTTGGGGAGCGGGGGAGGGGGACAGCAGGTACCTGCTGGAAGGCCTGGTTGAGCTGGCCCTGCTGCAGCAGCTGCAGGATGCTGGCCTGCTGGGCCTGGTAGTCCAGGTGGGCGGTGGGGATGGGCGTGCCCGCGGCAGACCGCATGGCCTGCATGATGCTGGAGGTGACCACCGCCTGCTGCTCCTTCATGGCCATGCTCACCTCCCCCTTCACGATGCGCTGCACCTGCGTCAGGATGGAGTCCTGCAGGCTGGGGGGGGCACGGGGGGGGGGTGAGTACTTATACCACTCTCCTACATCACACACACCACTTATACCACTCTCCTACATCACACACACCACTTACACCACTCTCCTAAATCACACAACACTTATACCACTCTCCCAAATGACACAACACTTATACCACTCTCCTAAATCACACAACACTTATACCACTCTCCCAAATGACACAACACTTATACCACTCTCCTAAATCACACACACCACTTAGACCACTCTCCTAAATCACACAACACTTATACCACTCTCCTAAATCACACACACCACTTACACCACTCTCCTAAATCACACAACACTTATACCACTCTCCTAAATCACACACACCACTTACACCACTCTCCTAAATCACACAACACTTATACCACTCTCCCAAATGACACAACACTTATACCACTCTCCTAAATCACACACACCACTTAGACCACTCTCCTAAATTGTACATCTCTTATAAAACAATCCTAAATCACACACATCACTTAAACCTCTCTGCTAAAATGACCCATATCTCACACACCGCTCTCCTAACTCACTTATACCACGATGGTACATCACACTACTTACACCACTCTTTGACATCACACACGACTTATACCAACCCTCCCAAATTACATATTACTACACCGTCACCCCGCATCGCACATGCGTGTGCGCGTGTCACACATGCGTGTGCGTGCGTGCGTCACACTCACTTCCCCACGATCATGTGCAGCTGGTGCTGGACCTCCGAGCGCACGCTCGCAGTCACGCTATTGGCCAGCTGGTCGCTGGAGGTCTGGAAGGAGTCCACCAGCTGCTGCAGCTGGCCAATCAGAGGGTCCCGTGCGTCGTGCTCCCGCTGCTTCCTGTTCTTCAGGTGGCTCTCCAGCTGCTGGATGTCTGCGCGGGAAAGAGGAGGCACGGTCACGCACATCTGGACCGTGACACAACCGGGGGGTCGACCACGCCCAAAACCTGGGGCTTGGGGTCATTCACATCTGGACCCTAACACAACCGGGGGTCGACCACGCCCAAAACCTGGGGCTTGGGGTCATTCACATCTGGAGGGTACAGTCCAGTAAAAGTTTTTTAAAAAAAGAGAAAAGGTGCCCTCAGTATGGGACGATGCTGTAACCAAAACCAAAAAAAATTTCCTCAGAGCCTGCGCCGAGTGAAAATGGCAGTCTTATTTCAGAAAGGTGATTTATTCTGTATGAGTGCTGCAGTGTTTACTCCAGGCAGCCTCTCTGAAGAGCCCAGGTAAATGTGTTTGTTTTGGGTAAGGTGCGTATTTGTGTTTGCAGTCTCGGTCATTACTCTCACTTACAGAGGGTGAACTGATAACAGATTGCGCATAAAAGAGTAGTGTGTGGGCCAGGTGCATGCTGGGACAGGTGGGGGATACTCACACTCGTGCGTGCCCTGTTTGAAGCTGTCGTTGATCTGCTGGAACATGGACTGGCAGCCCTTCTCGAACACCGGCAGGACGATGCTCTGAAACGCCTCCTTATAGGCTGCCTGGATGGGGCCCTGGAGGGCGTCGGCCGCCGCCCGGCCAATCGCGTCGGTCGTGTTCTGCGCAGGGGGGCGGGGACAAGGGGCAGTGACATCACACATGTCATTATGGCAGGGCTTTCAAACACACTGCTTTTGAAAATGGTACTGAGATGCACACAGTGTCATTTCAGACAGTGTGCTCACCACAGCTGAAAGAGCTTCTGTTCACTCAAACATCCTAAAAACATGATCTTAGTACGAAAGTTTTTTAGTCCGTTTTTACAGCAAGTTAAGCCAATACGTCCAAGCAGGCCATGATCACCATTACACATCTAAGCACAGATAACAGGCTTTTGAAGGGAAGTTTCTTCACTTTAATTAGTTTTTCAAAGCAGTTTGAATCACGTAATCCCAACAGTGAATTTCTAAAAAAGTTTGTTTTTTAGCATCTGTTTGAAATCCAGAACAGCAGGAGCCAGGGCAAGCACAGAAACTGAGCTTTTTTTCCGCAAAAACTCTAAATGCTGATAAAAAACATAACAGCATTACACCACAGAACAGACCACACTGCTCTCACACAGGACCTTACACAATGGCTCACAGCTCATCATCTCTTACACTGAGCACAGGGAAGTGTTACCACTGACACAACCACTGACAGCTGCAGTACTGACAGGAGGACCTCTACTGACACACACTCACAGCTGCAGTACTGACAGGAGCTCTACTGGCACAAACACTGACAGCTGCAGTACTGACAGGAGGAGCTCTACTGACACAAACACTCACAGCTGCAGTACTGACAGGAGGAGCTGTACTCACACAAACACTGACAGCTGCAGTACTGACAGGAAACACTGACAGCTGAAGTACTGACAGGAGAAGCTCTATTAGCTCACACACAGATGCAGTACAGACGGGAGAAGCTCGATTAGCTCACACACAGATGCAGTACAGACGGGAGAAGCTCTATTAGCTCACACACAGATGCAGTACAGACGGGAGAAGCTCGATTAGCTCACACACAGATGCAGTACAGACGGGAGGAGCTCGATTAGCTCACACACAGATGCAGTACAGATGGGAGAAGCTCTATTACCTCACTCACAGATGCAGTACTGACAGGAGAAGCTCTATTAGCTCACACACAGATGAAGTACTGACAGGAGTGTGAGGAAAGGCCCTGGCCCTGGCCCTGGTTCTGGTTCTGGGGCCCCGGGTACTGACCTTGCTCTTGACCACCTTGGAGACGTTCTCCTTGAGCGTCCCCTCCACGGCGGTCAGCTTGGCGGCGATGGTGCTGCTCAGCTGACCCGTCACCGGCTCCAGGCTCTTAGAGATCGCTGCCAGCGCCACCGCGCCACGGCGAACGAAGAAAGGCATTATGGGTTAAGTGTGGACTAAACACGGCCTCTGTAGACACACATACCTGAATAAGAAATTTTGCAAAAACTGTACACATTCCAGATAATAATCGATTCTAGGGTCTTGCAGGGGTCAAAAAACAATTCAACAGCAAATTTGGATAAGTCAAGAAACACGGGAGGATGCCAGCTGGGGAAACTCGATGGGAACAGGAAGTGACATCACTAAACCCGCGTAACCAGACCTACAGAGCGCACGTGCTACATTCAACTCCATGGGATTGGTGGCTAACGAACTGGTTAACGTGATCCAATACCTGCTGAACGGAATAGCATTCGCTAACAGTAGCGTAAGCTAGCTACCAAGCCAAAGTGTCTGGGGGGGAAAAAAAAAAAGAACAAAATGTAGCTTTCTGTCAAAGAACGCACAACAGCCCCCTATTGGCTAAACAAGGAACCCCCGGCCCAAGGATAACCCAAAGACAAAAACACGTTTGGCGATTCAATGTTTGCGGGATAACAACAGACACACCCCACCGGCCTCGCAATTGGGGCGATCCACTAACACGCTTCCCTGAACCTCCTACAGAACCGACACCATTGGTGCTGAGCACTGGCCGAGCTGAAAAGCCTTTCTGGATAAAGCGCCAGGTTCAGTTCGTGAGTGACCGCGAAGCTCATTTATACTGCAAACCGTACAAGGAGATCCAACAAAACCAGCGACTGTGGCCTTACAGTACAGCACAGACCCTCCATGAGCCAGCACAGTAAAACAACCAGAGTTAAATCAACTCTAACAGAGTTCATACGAGCCCGACAGGGCTCATGCGCACCCTGTAGGAGTTCATTAAACACTGAGCATTTGACCGCGAGCGGACCGCAGTCCCCTGCAGCCGGGTCACGGACCGCACGTCCCGCCTCACTTCACGGTTCAGAGTGTGATCCGGCTTCTCGTAAAAGAACGGCCCAGATAACAATCTCCCCCACGGAGCCAGGGCAGACCCTCGGCCGGGGTGGACGGCCAGGCCTTTCAGAGACAGGAGAATGCCAGGCTTATCTAAGCCCGAGGGGGGGCAGGAGGAAGATTAGCCGGGGCAGATAGCAGATTAGCCGGGGCAGATAGCGCAGTCTGGTGTGCAGTATCTGTGAGACCGCAGGACTAGGGGCCCTGCAGCTAGCAGCGTGAGCCTGAGGAGAATCTAATAACACCATCATCAGCACGTTCTGCACCAGACTGCCGGTCATCGATACACATCTGTTCTGATAAATAAACAACATCTTTCCCTTAAAAAATATAAATAAATACGTGGACAAAAAAAACAGACAAAAAAAAAAAACTGAAAGCCATTTCAGAGAAACCAATGAAATATTTCCTGGAAGCAGAAACGTTATTATAAACATGCAGAGGAGTGTGGAGAGACTCAAACCTCCATCTGTACCAATGTATTAATGCGTAATACGTGCATAATACAAATGCGAATTCACTTCTCAAGAGCCCTTGACAGAAACTGGACAGCAAATACATGTGGTTGTGAGGTGACCTTCTATGCTGCACCAATCACAAAGTACACTGGTAACAAACAATAGATCAACACTAACAGTGGTGGGAGGAATTTGTCAGTCTACTTCCTGGTTTCTTCCCAAAGCATAGCCAGAGGGTATCCACCAATCAGCCGGCACAGTTCCGTTGGTCGTTACCATCGTACTCCGTGATTGGTAGAGCTCCTCTCGGTTTTACGTTACCAGTACAGCGGCATCGTGACTGCCTTATCCCAGTTTAATTGTCCCGGGCAGGAAACAGGAAACAGGAAGCAGGAAATGGGGGAAACAGGAAACAGGAAATTGGGAAACAGGAAGCAGGAAATTGGAGAAACAGGAAGCAGGAAACGGGGGAAACAGGAAGTGGACTCACTCTGGGGGACGGTCTTCTTCATCTCGTCGCGGAGCACCTTGTCCAGGCGGTTGGACAGCGTGCTGGTGAGGGTCTGGGAGAGCTGCTGGGAGAGGTTCTCCTGCGTCTGCCGGCTGCGCTCCAGCCCCTCGGCGACCACGCGGTCCATCCTGCGCTCTGAGGTCACCGCGGGGTCAAGGGGTCAAACAACATGATGTTGGGCGTGGACCACAATGTTGGGCGTGGACCACAATGCAACTGGTCACACGGGGCCAGGGGCGGACCACGAATTTCGGGGGCCTGCGCAAATGCAGTCTCTGTGGGGCCCCCCTCCCAACTTTATAAAATGTTCAAAAATAATTACATCAACTACATATGAAAGAGCGCCACCTACAGGCCCTGGGTAGTCAGCTTCACTATTCCCCAGCTGAGAAGCCCCTGACTGTGGCTCAGCTTCACAAAACAGAAACAGGAAAACACTCAGGGTGGGGGTGGGGGTCGGTGTTCTTTAATACGAGAATCATGAGCGTATTTAGGGGTTCCCCTCCTCCAGCAACAACATGTTTCTGAACTGGGCTCACCGAGGGGGAGCGGAAAGCAGACCCATTACGCACTTTCCCGTGTGTTCTGGGGAAATGACTCATCATTCTTCGGCTTTAGCCACAGCGAGGGGCCGAAGAGCTCGCTCTCCACCGCTAAGGACCAGGTAACCTGGAAACCAGCGTCCGTTATAAGGACAAACAGAGCAGGAGGGCGAAGCAGGAGAGTCAGACGCTACAGTTAGCAACGGCGCTGAGATTAGCAGCGGCACTGCGGTTAGCAACAGCGCCATGGTTAGCAATGACGCTGAGGTTAGCGACAACCCCATGGTTAGCAATGACGCTGAGGTTAGCAACAACGCAGCGGTTAGCAATGGCGCTGCAGTTAGCAACAGCACGGCGGTTAGCAATGACGCTGAGGTTAGCAACAACGCCGCGGTTAGCAATGGCGCCGCGGTTAGCAACGGCACTGCGGTTAGCAACAGCGCCATGGTTAGCAATGACGCTGAGGTTAGCAATGGCGCCGTGGTTAGCAACGGCGCTGCAGTTAGCAACAGCACGGCGGTTAGCAACAACGCCGCGGTTGGCAAAGGCACCGCGGTTAGCAAAGGCGCTAACGCCACCGCAGAGAGGGACGCGTACGCTCCGCCATCTCCCCATGACCAGCTGAACAAACGCCCAGGCGACCGGTGAAGGAAGCAACCGTTTGGGAGGTCTTGGCCACGCCTTCGGATAATGGGACGGGCCCGTCCCAGCTGTCCCGTAAGCAGACAGGACAGCCCAATGCATCTGCTCTCCACCCCAATACCCCACAACTTCTGTAGGACCGTCATTCTCTACTCACACCATCCCAAAACCCCTGGAGCTCCAGTCCCAATGTAATGAGCAGAATCTACGGTGGTGTTGCTGCTACATTCACTCAGAGGTTTGATAATGCAGGGCATACGCAGTCTACAAGCTATCCCAAGCTTCAGGAGCCCAGAGAAAGACTCTGGGTCCCCATAACAGCCTTCAGCTACACAAATGGTAACAGCAAAAATACATTTGGGGGAAGAAGGGCTGCGAAACGAACAAAAACGTGAATTTGTCCTACGATGTCCAGATCTGGCCGACAGTCTCACCTCCTCCACCATAACGCACCGCCATATGGACCCTGGACTCAAACAGTCACTCATTTTTACACACAAAGGAATCTATATTCACATACGCAAACGCATTTAACCATTTAACAACCTTCAGGTACAGTACGGCTTCAACAGGGAGGGAAGAACAGAAGGCCTGCAGTGTGGTGCACTGAACAGGGGAGAGACAGACAGGCTTCTGCACTCATTGTGTGTGAAGTGAAAGGCTGTGATAATGGCGAAAGCCACAACAGATCTGCACCAATGCAGGCACACTAACATATCTATGCGTGTTAATACCTATAGAACGCACAAACAATGGCTCCACTGGATGAAGAAGTCCAAGCGTGGGCGTCAGTTCAGCTTCCACCAACAATAAATAAAAGGATAACTCCGTCGATGGCCTGCTCAGTGCTCACTTTCTTTCACAACACAAGGCCCTCGGAGCAAACGCACAAAAGCGTCTGTTTTTGATGACAGAGGAGTGGAGAAAATTAGAAAGGCGAGGTGAGACGCAAGGGGGGGTGGAGGGGGGGTTTGTGTAATGCAAACAAAAGGAGCGGTAAAATAAAGGACAGGGACTGAGAGAAAAGTGTGCGCTCAGAGTTGAACTGAACGTCCCATGATTCAGAGGGCTCAAGCCGTTACGCAACACGGTGGGGGGGTCAGGATGGGGGGGGGGCGCGGAGCAAATCCAGATTAGGATAATGGCCGCGTCTCCGAGCACAGCCCTGAGCCACACGGGACAGGGCTTTGCACTGCTCCCATTTCAGGGGCGTTTTAAAATAATTTAGGAGCTCATCCGCTAACTGGGATGCATTAGTGCGCTCCTAAATTTTTCAGCTTAAGGACATCAGGGCTCTACCACTAACACTTTCTCCAAAGAGCCCATTTGCTCCTAAAAGGCCACACCCATTATTTTAAAGTGCTCCGGACAGCACACTCTCTTTATATATTTATTCACTTTGCTGAAGACAGGGGGGAAAGCAGAGGGAGTTACACACAGAGATGGGGGCTCACAATACAGAGAGTGCCACGGCGGGCAATCGAACCCCTGACCACACGGGGGGGGGGGGGGGGGGGGGGGGGGGGGGGGGGGGGGCGCACACTGTGCCGCTATGCCAAAGCACATTCTTAATACCAGTTCCTAATGAACACCACATAGAGAGCTGTGCAGCACTGGGGTCACACATTTCAAATGCGTGCACTTGAAATGCATTTGAAGCCTTTAAAATACATGCATTTCAAATGGATTCAAAACCTTTCAAATGCATGCATACATTTGCAGCCTATAAAATGCACGTATCTGAAATGCCTTTCAAATGCAGGCGATGATAAATCACTGAAGCCATTAGACGCAGGCCGGCTCCCGTGAGTGAGCCGCGGGGCGCGGCGCCCCCTGGTGGTAGGATACGGTCCTGCTCCTGCTGGGCGAGGACCGCCTGCTCCACGTGGGCCATGATGGAGCTCTGCACGGAGTCCATGTGTCCGGTGAGCCGGTGCAGCAGGTCCAGCTGGCTCTGCCGCAGCTCGGCCAGCTCCCTCTGCTGGCTCCTCAGGAGCAGGAGCAGCTCCTCCTGCAGCTCGGGGCTCATCTGCGCAGAACCAGAACCAGAGACACGCAGTGTTAACTCCCCGCCACAAGGGGGCGACAGTGTCTTC
>CM077288.1:64884608-64914608 GCA_039654925.1 Anguilla pacifica
AGAGGGATACACTGTGAGAAAGTAAAAGAGAAACAGCACAAGCACAAGAAAACTTGTGCAAGTAAATTTGACAGCTAAGAGTTTAACACAATATTAACAGAGATTAAAATAAAGCAGGAGAATTATCAGCAAGCCAACAATATCATTTCACACCATTTACAGCTGGGCAGATTAGATCAAACCCAGGCCTCCAACTCTCCACTTCCCTCTGATCATGTGCCAGACTTCATTTCGCTGATCAACCAACCAGAGTTCAGGGCAAGGCTGCTAAACCCTGCTCCTGGAGATCTGCTGTCCTGTAAGTTTTTTTTTATTCCAACCCTAACAAAGCCACGCCTCTCTCAACCGCTAGAGCTCTCATCGAGCCGTTAGCGAGCCGGAGCAGGTGTGCCAAATTAGGGGCGAGACAGAAACCTGCGGGATGGCAGATCTCCAGGAACAGGGTTTGGCATGGCCGCTTTAGAAGAAGCTAATGATCCATTACTGGTAGCAGTAGCGTTGGGGGTGGGGGTGGGGTGGTGCTGCTGCTAAAGAGGTAGGGGTGGGAGGGCGAGGTGTTAAAGAGGTGGGGGTGGGGGGTGGGGGGGTAGGGGGGTGCTAAAGAGAGTTGGGAGTGGGGGGGGGCAGGGGGTGCTAAAGAGAGTTGGGAGTGGGGGGGGGGGGGGGGAGAGAAAAGGCCGTACCGAAGCACTGGGGGTCATGAAGGCGTCGGGGGTCATGAGTTTGGGCTTGGACTCGCTGATGGGGGACAGGAAGTCAGCCGGGGCGGGCAGGGCTGGCATCCCCTGCAGGTCGTTCTGGGAACTGCGGCCCGACTCCTTATCCGAGCCCAGGCCCTCCACGCTCACGTCCGTCAGGTGATCTGAGAAAGCTGCAGGATCACACACACACGCACGTATGCACGCACACACACACACACACACATACACAAACACACACACGCACATGCACGCACGCACACACACACACACACGCACATGCACACACACACACACGTGAACGAACACACACACATACACAAACACACGTGAACACACACACACACACACACACGCACGTGAACGAACACACACACACACACACACAAGTGAACACACGCGCGCACACGCACATTCGCACACAGACGCACACGCACGCGCATATGCACGCACACACATGCGCACACACACACACACAAGGATGATTTACTCTCTTAAACCCATAAAGACTACATTTCCCATAGCCACATTAAGTCTGATCTAATAACGCTTTTCATTTTCTGCAACGTGCGATATGGGAAGCTCCGTTAGAACAAGGTTATATTTTTAAAACTTTAAAATTATGTTCTGGGCAGGTGAAATCAGCGGGGTCCAAACTGCAGAAAGTGCGGACATCTGCTTCCTGAAACAGCCATTTGTTTCATCCAGACTTCAGAGAGGGAGCCAATGGCAGCGCGCCAAATCTGCATTATGCTGCTGAGTTTAAGGGAGGAAGAAAAAAAAAAAAAAAAGCATCCAACGCGTTTTCAGGAACCTGAATCGATCGGGTGATTGGCTGCAGCAAAAAGCAAAGCCGGCCGGCTCGATGGGTGACCCGGGGCAGGGGTTCTAAAACCCCCACAGGGGTAAACCAAACAGCACTAATCCAGCCTCACACCCGCGATGATGCTGGGAAATGTAAAGCTCTGTGCGTCTGCTACTGCAGCAGTCTACTCCACTCCAGGATTGTCTCCGAGGAGCCCACGTGCTCCTGGGCGGAAACATCCAGGAGGAGCGCGCTAATGCATCCCAGTTAGCGGATCAGCTCCTGAGTTATCTTCCCAGAGAGCACACACGGACGTTCAGGGAGCTAATGCCCCTCAGCAGGGAGCACTGTGGAGCCCTGTACAGGCACGCAGAGCACGCCCAGGCCTAATGGACTAACAGACACAGAGATCGCATTTTAAACAGCGATAATTCTGTCCCCCCCGCATTGGTACCACGGGGAAGGGGGGGGGTCAGGACTCACCGAAGTCGTCCTGGGAGGTGGCCTGCGGCAGGACCAGGGTGCTCCCTGGGCCCGACTGTGGCTGGAACCAGATCTGCACGTCCTGGAGAGACCTGGGGGGGGGGGGGGGGGTGGATTAAAGGGTTAAGGAGGCAGACGCTCCCTCTGCTGTGGAACTTCATGCAGACGGCAGTCACATCATAGAGGCTAGGATAGACTCTAATACACAACTTTCTGTAAAGAGCCATTTACTGTGACTTTCACTGATAGTCTAACAAGCACCAAAGCCAATACCGTATTATATAAAACACAACAGGACTAACAAATGCATTATTACTACAAGCACTAATGTGCAGCGGTAATATCGGCGGTGCTAGAATAAATGCTGATAGCACTGGCTCCACATCCAATAAACAGCTTACCGGAGACTAGCAAGATTACAGCCCGTATTACAGCTGAAGCTTGTAGTTCTATAGGTAATGCACCCGGTACTGACAGTTACTGATAATGACTACAGCTCCCAGACAGCTTAACAGAAACGGCAAAGCTCCAAAGCCCCCCGAGCAGCAGGAAGTGACGCACTTTGTGTGGACGCAGTAGAGCTTGATCTGGACGCCTGCTTTAGACTCCACTGGGCCCTGACTTCCTTCTGAAACGTCACACAGGAAAAGGACAAGACATCAGAACAGAAACCTTACAGCATCGTATTCTCCAGTCAGATTCTCCTCTATGGAATGCGTGTGTGAGTGTGTGTGACTGTGTGTGTGTATGGTGTTTGAATGCTTGTGTGTGTGAGTATGGTGTGTGTATGAATGTGTTTGTGTATGTGCGTGGGGCATGTGTGCCCTGTGTGTGTGTGTGAGCAGTGTATGCATGTATGTGGTGTGTGCGTGTGTGTGTGAGGGGTCTGTGCGTACGTATGCCGTGTGTGTAGAATGTATGTATGTATGTCTGTGGTGTGTGTATGCGCCTGTGGGTTTGTGTGTGTGTGTGTGGTGTGCATGTGTGTGTGTGTGTGTGTGTGTGTGTGTGTGTGTGTCTGTGTGTGTGAGCAGTGTATGCATGTATGTGGTGTGTGCGTGTGTGTGTGAGGGGTCTGTGCGTACGTATGCCGTGTGTGTAGAATGTATGTATGTATGTCTGTGGTGTGTGTATGCGCCTGTGGGTTTGTGTGTGTGTGTGGTGTGCATGTGTGTGTGTGTGTGTGTGTGTGTGTGTGTGTCTGTGTGTGTGTGGTGTGCGTGTGTGTGTGTGAGCAGTGTATGCATGTATGTGGTGTGTGCGTGTGTGTGTGAGGGGTCTGTGCGTACGTATGCCGTGTGTGTAGAATGTATGTATGTCTTTGGTGTGTGGTGTGCGTATGCACCCGTGGGTTTGTGTGTGTGAGCAGTGTATGCATGTATGTGGTGTGTGTGTGTGTGTGAGCAGTGTATGCATGTATGTGGTGTGTGTGTGTGTGTGAGCAGTGTATGCATGTATGTGGTGTGTGTGTGTGTGTGTGCGTATGTGGTGTGTGTGTGTGTGTGTCCCTTAGTGGTCATTAGCACAGTATGAATCTGCAGAGAGGAGCCCAGGAGGGGGCGGAACCCACCTGTGGTCATGCTCTCGCTCTCCTCCTCGGGGGGAAGCACTTCGGTGTGGCGCAGGCGGCAGCGGCTCACGTCCTGGATGCCGAAGCTGAGCACGGGGTGCGTGAGCAGGAACTCTGACACGGCGGTGAACCCGGCACGCCCCTTCTCCTGGTCCTGCCGGAGCTCCATCACGTACAGGACCTGCAAGAGGGGGGGTCCCGTACAGAGTCAGCCTACCCAGCACCTCACCCCGAAACCAGCGAGCGCCTGCAGGGTCCCGTACAGAGTCACTCTACCCAGCCCCTCACCCCGAAAACCAGCGTGTGCCTGCAGGGTCCTGTACAGGGTCAGTATACCCAGCCCCTCACCCCGAAACCAGCGTGTGCCTGCAGGGTCCCATACAGAGTCAGCCTACCCAGCCCCTCACCCCGAAACCAGCGTGTGCCTGCGGGGCCCCGTACAGAGTCAGCCTACCCAGCCCCTCACCCCGAAACCAGCGTGTGCCTGCGGGGCCCCGTACAGAGTCAGCCTACCCAGCCCTCACTTCGAAAACCAGCGAGCGCCTGCAGGGTCCCAAACTCAGAACACCTGTCCTGTCAGGCAGTACCACTGATAAAAATTTGGGACAAATTTGGGATAAAAATCAGGACAAGACCACCATTACATCCAGGATACTACTACATCTGGTGAAATATCATAGCATGGACACTATGCTGGCATGAGTATCCCACAATGCATTGCAATGGTTCACAACCCAAGCCACCACACAAGTGAATCAAGCCAAAGTAGCAAAAAACCTGAGCAATGTAAATGTCTGCATTTATGTTTCACTATGCTTAGCAGAAAGCAGTTAAAACCAATGGGTTATATTTACCTTTCAAATCTTTTCCAGTTTTCCTAAGTCAGCTAGCTGCCGTCATAAATGCACAAAGTGCTGAAAGCAAGTATGACGACGTAGGATGCCCATAAAGCCATCATACTTTTTACTCACATACTTTAAGTATGCTGAATGCTAGTATGCAGGTATATAGTATGTAGGACGCAGTATGCAGCGGGTCAGCACCGTGACCTCTGACCTCTCACCTTCCTCTGCACGTCGCTGAGGATGAGGTAATCGGCCGACAGGTCCAGGCTGGCCTTCAGGCTGGGCATCACGGACGAGTTGAAGGGGTCTGGGGAGAACCTGGAGAGGAAGAGGAAGCCGACAGGAAGTTAGCACGCGTTCACATGGTAACCCCCGAACACCTGAACACAGACACCGCTGGTGTCCTGGTGCCAGAGCTGCATTCTCACACTACACCCGGACAAACCTCCACAAACCTCCCCAAATCAGGCTGACCAGGGTGGGGGTGTAGGGGGGGTCAGTCTGTAGTGTTGTTTCTTTTTTCCTCAAAGGTGGACTGGAACTGTGACGTACCCAGTGACTCCCTAATTTTATCCCATCTTAGCCTTGCCATGGGAAGCAAAGTGTTTTGACTGACAGCAGCCTAACTCCGCCCACTACGAAGCGCACAAAACCACGGCAAGAGTTTTTCCCTCCAACAGTTAGCGTTGAGGAGCAGCCATTACAGTCGTAGCGGTCGTTAAGGAGACGCAGCGGTCGTTAAGGAGACGTAACTGTCGTTAAGGAGACGTAACGGTCGTTAAGGAGACGTAGTGGTCGTTAAGGAGATGTAGCGGTCGTTAAGGAGACGTAGCGGTCGTTAAGGAGACGTAGCGGTCGTTAAGGAGACGTAGCGGTCGTTAAGGAGACACAGCGGTCGTTAAGGAGACGTAGCGGTCGTTAAGGAGACGTAGCGGTCGTTAAGGAGACGTAGCGGTTGTTAAGGAGACGTAGCGGTCTTTACTCTGACTGATTCCGCTGTCTCCTGCTCCATGTTCTCAGAAGGTTCCGGAAAGGGGCAGACACAGCAGGCAGAGAGAGTTCATTCGCATCACGTTTCTGTGAATCTGTCCATCTGTCGCTCCGCTGTTCTGCTAATGTTTGTTTTATTCCCCTCGTCCCGACACCCAGAGAAAACATAAAGAACTGCCTATCGGGGAACAGGGGCTTCTCCAGAACATTCTACAAATCACATTACTGAGGGTGAAGAGACAGAGAGAGAGGGGGAGAGGGGGAGAGAGAGAGAGAGAGAGAGGGGGAGAGGGAGAGAGAGAGAGAGACAGAGAGAGAGAGAGAGAGAGCAGGTGGTAGGGAGTGGTAGAGAGAAAGGGAGAAAGAGCACGAGGGAGAGGAAGACAGGGAGGGAGATGAACAAAGAAAGGCAGAGCGAAGGAAACAGAGAGGGAGGGAGGGAGAGGAACAGAGAAAGGGAGAGAGGGAAGGGAAGAGAGAGCGGTACAGAAGTTTCTAGATCGTACCTGACGGTCTGCAGGCAGGTCCATGACACCGTGCACCACATCTTCAGCTCGCGGTTCTGATCCGCTCCGGTGATCAGGAACCGCCAGAACGGAACGCTGCCGGGGGGGGGGGGAGGGGGGAGTTAGAGGGTTTAAAACAGAACAGTTAGAACACCTAATACCCTCTGTGGGGCTACTCCACCCAGAGTCTGATTAAAAATTAACTTGGAAAAAAAAAGAAACTCCTGAAATTAAAATGAACATGTAGGAAACCTCTTTAAATATACGATTCTCTGTTCTGGGGATTCCTGCAATTACAGAGTAACAGAGGCAAACAAATCAAGGGGGAGGTTTTCCCATTTATAATTCTGCAGTTTTAGGCCCGGGGGGGGGCTGGGGGGGGGGGAGGGCTCTCATCACCAAGCACACAGCCCTGCCTCTCCCCGCCGCACGCGCTCAGTAGAGCGAGGCAGCAGAAGTGCATTGTGGGTACTCACTCCGGGTCCTGCTTCTTGTGGTTGTCGCAGAACAGGAGGCAGGACAAAGGCTTCCCGCTGTGGGGCTTCCACTCGTGCAGGCACCTGGAATGGGTTCGGGAGGGAGAGAGAGAGAGAGAGAGAGAGAGACAGACGCCATTTTAATTACATCCTTTCCTCCAAAGAGGACAGGCGACAGCACTTTCATTACGCGCTGCAAAAGAAAACTCCGTGCTCGATGCCCCCGCGCGGCCCCGACAGAGCGCACGAAGAAAAGCCCGACTCTGCAGCAGACAGAGCTATAGTGCGGGGTTACGGGTTTGAATCCCAGAAAAGGGACACAGCTTTTGTTTACGTTGCCCTGTTCACTCGACCGGGAAGTGAGTATGCAAAGCTTCCAGGTATTAAAAAAACCTGCACACGCACAGGAACCGCATGCTGTGTGTGAGTGTGTGTGTGCGCGCGTACCTGGGCTGGTCCTGTCCTTCGATGTAGATTTGCCAGAACTTGATGTAGCCGTCGTGACTGGCTGTGGCCAGGACCGTCCCGTCTGGAGACAGAGCCCCTTCACTGATGCGCTGGAGATGGGGAGAACAGGAGTCTCACACACACCCTTCTTAAAAACCAACACACAGGCGCACACACAGCCTCTTTAACACCCCCCGTCCCAACACGTGACTGAGCACGCATGCTTATGCAGATACAGCCTCGCACACCATTACATCTTTAAAAACACACACCAACACGCACGCATTCATGCAGAAACAGCGTCTTTAACCATTTCATCATTAAACACACGCGCGCGCACACACACACACACACACACACGCGCGCGCACACACACACACGCGCGCACGCACACACACACACAGTCACACACACAGACGCGCGCACACACACACATTCATGCAGAAACAGCGTCTTTAACCATTACATCATTAAATACACACACACACACACGTGCACACACACGCGCACACACACGCGCGCACACACACACGCGCACACACACGCACGCGCGCGCACACACACACACGTGCACGCGCGCACACACACACACACACACAGGCACACACGATCAGCCAGCCCTACCGCAGAATGACCCCTGACGGTGATGAAGCCGTCCTTCAGGTCCGTGGCGTCCACGGGCCAGGTGCTGCTGTTGGCTCTGAGGATGTCCAAATCCCACACCTCCGCCTGCAGGAGGAGCAGGCCGCCGTTAGGAGGGCTACCACAGTGTGCACTTACCAGAGTTCTAAGAGAACAGCTCCCCCTGGTGGAAGGGAAGACTTCCAGCACTGACATTATCTTGTACAGAATACCTCCCCCGGGTGTATGGAATGACTCCAAGCACTGAAATGATTTCTAACAGAACACAAGGGTGGCAGTGCAGTATAATGGGTAAGGAACTGGTCTTGTAACGTAAAGGTCATAGGTTCGATTCCTGGGTAGGACACTGCCGTTCTACCCTTGGGCAAGGTACTTAACCTGCATTGCTTCAGTATATATCCACCTGTATAAATGGATGCAATGTAAAATGCCATGTCAAATGTTGTAAGTTGCTCTGGTCAAGAGCGTCTGCTAAATGCCTGTAATGTAATGTAACGAACAGCGCCCCCTGGTGTACGGGATGACTCCCAGTAGTGACAGCGTACCCTGTCCTCGTGCAGGAGGGCCAGAGTCTGGCAGGCGTCCTCCGGGTTCTCCTCGTTCTCCTCCGGGATGAAGGGGCACCAGATCAGCCTCCGGTTGGAGTTGAGGGGCGTGTCCTCCGGCCTCCGGATGTGCACGATGACCTCATCACTGAGCGCGGGGGAGTCAAGGGCTCGAGCACATCTCCTACTGTCCACACACAGCGTGACTCATCGACGCCTTTTCCCCCTCCGCTCCTTTTACTCCTAATAAAACCGCCGCTGACTGCGCTAACCAATCAGAAGTGGCATAGACAGGTCCTGATTGCAGACTACAAACCATATCAATGCAATAAGAAAACAATGCCTTGGCTGGCTACGCCACTCAGTCTCAACTGATATTTTAAAGGGGAGCGACACACAATGTCTCTTAAGGCCTGAGCTGAGCTTCCCTTCGCTTTCTCCTCCTTCCATCTTTCAGTTAATTTCAGCAGCTGATGAATTGATTTATTCCAAACCAGTAACACAATACCTAAAGCATTTAATTATTACAGGAACAACAAAAGAAACCTGGAGATGTGTTCTGCAGCACAGCTGGTATTCTTCTCCACCAGATTACATCTAAAGACTCGGCTCTGCAGCTGTCCACAGTAAAACAATCTGCTGTTTACAAACTGGGGGGAAAGAAACGGCTGAACTGGCCCGCGCAGTCCGAGCAGGCCTCTCTCCACAGACCGAGAGGGGAACGGATTTAATTGGGCCAATGAGGGCAGAGGAGGGGTCTGCAGAGGAAGCGCTCGGCCTGCTGAGTGCCAGTGTAAAAAAGCCCCTGCGAACAGACTGCGTGAATATACAGAGAGAGAGAGAGAGAGAGAGACGCAGAGAGAGACAGACTGTGAAACCCTGCGCAGGGGGAATGGGGGAAGCTCAGATGGGACACAGCACCTCCACACACACGCACGCACACGCACACACACATGCACACACACAGGCACACACACAGGCAGACAGACACGCACGCACGCACGCACACGCACACACATGCACACACACAGGCACACACACAGGCAGACAGACAGACAGACACACACACACGCACGCACGCACATGCACACACACACGCGCGCACGCGCACACACACACACTCTCACACACACACACACACACACAAGCACACACTCATTCACACTCTCACTCTCTTTCACACACATGCACACACTCACACTCTCTCTCACACACACACACACACACACACACACACACACACACAAACGCACATACTCTCTCACACACACACACACACACACACACACACGTAAAACGCTTTCAGCTGCTAACACAGAGGCCTACTGCTGGGGTCTGAAGCTCTGGTCCAGGAGGGCCACAGAATAGGATAATCAGGTTTCACCTTCAAAACAGTTTTCCAAGAAAATCAGACCCAAGGAACCACTCGAGGTGAGTTAACTGAGGAATCAGTTGCTTTAATTCATCTATTAAGTTCTGCGGACCGATAAAAGTCAGCAGACCCAGCAGTGCTCCAGGACCAGGGCTACACACCCCCGATTGTGAGCGAGCGGTCTCAGCCCTGGTTCTGGAGTACCCCCCTGTGTATGCCCGGACATCATCATCTCTTCATTCATTAAGGCTTAAGAAAGTTCCAGAACTTTTCGTGCTAACACAAAGCAGGTTCGGCTCGTTACCGTTCGCCTCCTCTTCGTTTTGCTCAAACACTTTCGCTTTACTGGCCAGCTGTGCATACGTTTGGCACAGACAACTTCAGCTGGAGGTCTGTCTATTAATTAATACCAAATGCAACCCCCCCGCAAATAATTTTTCTAAGTCTATCAGATAAAGTGAAAGTATTTGTTGACCGAGGATGACTCAGAGTGCTTAAAGTCCTCACAAGCATAAGGAATGCTAACATCTGCTTTCTGACATAATGTGACATCAGCAGGGTAAATCGTTTTGCACGGGACAGTAAAGAAGGGTCCAATTAAAAAGCACGAGCATCTCTCCATCCGCAAGGAAGGGCGATTAGGGTCGTAATGAAAAGCAGAACACAAAAATGCAGTCCATTTACCATTTACCAAAAATGGCCTCCATGACAGTGCACTTGTTCAGCAGGCACTCTTATGCAGAGCGGTGTTCAGGGCAGACAGAGAGAAGAGCATTCACCTGATTGGTCAGCAGGGTAGTATAATGGGTAAGGAACTGGTCTGAAAGGTCACAGGTTTGATTCCTGGGTGGGACACTGCTGTTGTACCCTTGAATAAGGTACTTAACCTGCATTGCTTCAGTGTATATCCAGCTGTATAAAATGGATGCAATGTAAATGCTGTGTAACAGCTGTGTAAGTCGCACTGGATAAGAGCGTCTGATAAATGCCTGTAATGTAATGTAATTTACACGAGCAGCAGTGGCAGAGCTGGCTAACAGCACCAACAGTAAAGGAGCGAAAACGTGACTTCTGCAGTGTGTCCTAAAAAATGATCGCGCTCCAGGAGCACGGAGTGGAGCGGAACCCCCCCACCAACCCCCCCCACGATGGCGAGGAAGAGGAGGATACAGGATCTTGCCGTCGCGGCTGGTGAGCTGCCAGACGAAGAGGTTGCCGGCCTCGTCCATGCAGGCCAGCTGGGTGGAGTCCAGGTGCGCGAAGGCCAGGTCGGTGACTCCGCCCACGAAGCCCTTGAGCAGCGTGCGCTCGGCCGCGCTCAGGCTCAGCACGCGGATCATGGCGTAGCTGTTGGCACCTGCGCACAGGTAAGCACAGGTAAGGACAGGTGAGCACAGCGTCACGTACAGCAGCGACCTTTACACTGCACCCATAAGCAGAGCGTCACGTACAGCATCCATTACAGTGCACCCGGGCCACAGGCCAACAAGCATTAAAGAGCGGTCTCTAATGGAATGTAGTGCATTCGTTCATCATTGGACTTCAACTCCCATAAGCACCTCTGAGAAATCATCTTTTTGCACCATTTGATGACCACACTCATTACCAGAAATGAGCGGCTGTCAGTGAAACGTATGCCCACGCTGGCACACGCACGCACACACCTTAGCCCCCTGTACCTTTCCACTGTGGGCTGTCACATCACCTGTTTGCTGAACCTGGTGAATTATGACACCAGTCCAAATTACATGCAAACAACCGCTCCAGTTATCAACTCCAAGCAAGTCCTACAGACATGGCCCCAGGGGACTCCAACAACAAAGACCTCAACAAAACTCCAGGTAAACTACAGCAACGACCCCAATAAAACAACGGCTAAACTTAACAATGACCCCCCAACAGAACTCCGCCTAAACTACAGCAATGATCCCAACACAACTCCAGGTACGCGACAGCAAAGACCTTAGCCAAACTGTACCAGTCGCTGAACTGCTCTTCAAAACAACCAAAGAGCTTCATTAAATTGAAATTCTATTTTATTAGTATGGTGCTTTTTTTCCAGACACATAGGCACAAAAATTGCTTTAAAAAAAAAAAATAAAAAAAAAAAGGAAAAACGTCAGGTGAATGCAGAGCGATGCAAAGCGAAGGCAAAATAAACGGCGGTGTTCTTCTCACAGGGCCCGCTAAACAAACACACGAGTGACTAATCAAGTCCCGCAGGTTCCTCACACACACAGAGACACGGCTCAGAGTTTTAGCACTCACACAACACACAGCGCACTCCTGTCACAACAATCTTCACTGCGATAAGACGGCCAAGCTAGCGTGCGCGTTACACATAAACAGCGTTTAGGCCACGCTGTAACCCAGGCAACAAGCCAAACGTGTCTCAGCGGAATCTGTGGGGTGGGTGGGGGCGGCGGAGTAGCTTCTTTAACACAGAGTTACAGCGCCATCTGTATGGTGAGAGTACGCTACTGCAACCGAGGCACTAGAAACACTGACCACACACAAGCCAGCAATCTCTCCATTTGCCTTTGATATGGCCTGTATGAGTTCAGCCCTGTCACCAATAACTCAGGAGGGGAGAGAAGCCCTTTAATTGTAACTGAAGACACTGATAAAAGTGATAAAAGTAGCTTGAAGCAGGCTAAAACATATATAGCCCCATATCTACATGCAGATACCATATAGGCCTATATTTTATCTCCGATCTACGCGTTTGCATCTGTGTTACCATGGATGCGTATCTGCTAAATGCCAGTAAAGTGTTACAATCAATATTTGAGCCCAGAGGATACCACATTTAAAAAATCTAACTCAAAAACATTTTTTCTGGCAAGATCCTTGATGAGAGCTGGGCTATAGCATTTAGCAGTTTGTGTTTGTGTGTGTGTGTGTGTGTGTGTGTGTGTGTACAACCCAAAGAACGCATTACCACAACACCAGACATGACCGTTTCACACAACTGGCTCCCTATGTGCTGTTAACAACTGACATTTTTTAAATGGGTGTAAACTGCAGAAGTGAATCACTCCAGTGGTCTCACCATGGGAGCCACAAAGCCCACTGGACTTCACTGCTAATCAGCACTTCACCTATCAGCTGAAGCAACCGATTACCCAGCGAGCTCGCTTCTCTTTGTTTACACATTTGTTTCTGATTTTAAGCTGAAAACCTGAAAACACTGAAGCTCTATCCAGCAGCAGTGTTGGGGAACACACATGTGGAGGCACCCCAAAAACCCGTCTCCACGAGCTCTCGTCACTCGCGAACGGCCCGGGGGCGGAGCTCACCTCTGATGGCGTACGCCAGGTAGGCGTTGGACACGGCGATCAGGTTGCCATAGTAATACTTGTGCTCCCAGTCGTACTTCGCCACGGGCTGGATTTTGACCTGCGGAAGCCAGGGGAGAGGCGGTCAAGCCCCCGGGACAGGAGGACGGGACACCCATCCCAAAATCCAGGCAGGATGTTCTGAGGGCGGTCCGGAATTCCAAGTACATACGCAGCTCTCACCCCCCTCCCCGTTTTGGGCAATTCAAAGCTAAACATCACCTCCAGACCGGTAGAACATGGCATGAGGCAGCCACAGGAGCAGCTGGCTAGATACACTTAGCATCATTACTCAGCAGGGATATCTCACTATTAATAGACTGAGCAGAGTGCACAGAGGGCACCGTGTAGATTTCACTACAGAGGGGACACTTTCCACAGACTGACCATTTACTACACACACACATTTCTCTCTTACACACACATACACTCTCTCACACACGCACATACACTCTCAAACACATACGTGCACAAGCACACGCTCTCTCTCACACACATTTCTCTCACAGACACACACTCTCTCACAGACACTCACACATTTCTCTCACACTCACACAACTCTCACACGCACACACACACACTCTCTCTCACGTACACTCATGAGCGTACTCACACATATGCGCATGCATACTCTCTCACACACACACACACTCTCTCTTTCTCTCACACACACACGTGCAAACACACACTCTTTCACTCTCACACATATTCACTCTCTCTCTCTCTCACCTTGTTGCTGCCCCTGGCCTTGCTGCTGATGCTGGAGTCATGGCTGGCCACGATCTCCACATCATTGGACGAGATGGCGATGGAGGTGGAGCTGTCGTCACCTGACAGATGGCTGAAGGACATGTCACACAGTAAGACACATGTAAAAACTGTCATTAATTTCACATACTCACTTTTACGTACCCATTTTATCACATTCGGGTGGATTTGCAAAACAAATATAGTCTGCCAAAAAAAGCCAATATCAAAGACAGTCAAATACAGGCTCCTTGGCAGCACTACTGAATATGTAATCATCTTCAGTAATGCTTTCCAGCTTCACACCCACCCAATGCATCTACCAGTGTTCAAGGCCAAGCAGAGGTTCAGTTTCTGCCTTTAAAAAAAAAAAAAAAATTTGCCAGGCATTAAACACAAAACTTGCATGTTGCACCTGGAAAGGCTCTAGCCAGGCCAGGTTAGGCCAGGCGTCGTCCAGTACAGTTTCTAAACAAGGCCAACCGTTCACAGGTCAGATTATATGGTGTACCTCTGGCGTGCTCCAATAAGAACACTCTTCCCACAATGCCCTCAGTCCCCGGGCCAAAACCAACAACCTCAATGGAGGTTTAAACCGCCCGTCCGTCTGTGAACTCTAGAGACTGCAGTGCGTGAAAATCCCAGGAGGGGATCAGCTTCTGAGATGCCGGGACATCCAGGTCTGGCACCAGCAATCACACCATGGCCACAGTCACGTCGATCAGGTGTCTTGCACATCCTGATGTTTGGTTGTAAATTAAACCAATTCACCGTGTCTGCAGGCTTTATTGCAACCGCACTATTCGCTGTTCAGAGGGAGAGGCTACGTGTTAGCGAGCTGGTGTTCCTAATATAGTGGCCACTTTGCGTGCGTAAGTTTATTGATCAGAATAATAAAAAAATAAAAAAAACAGTTGAAAGCAAGTACCAGCTTTCATTTTGAATTTTTAACACCTGTTGTTCACCAGAAGAAGTTCCCTTTTCGTTTACTGTTGCTAAGGTCTCACAATAAGACCATTACCAAGCTAACCACTTATTGTCTCTGGAAAGATTTTCTTCTGCAGACTGCGTTACAGCAGTCACTTAATACTAGATTGACAACGCCATACAATCACTAAAAATTACATTATTACCACGACAGATTCTGAAATGTCAACCACTTGGCATAACCTCTTATCCACAGCAAGTTACACTGCTTACATTATCTGTACATGCAACCCCATTCATACAGACGGATATAACTTTGAAGCAGCTCGAGCACTCAAAAAGTGCTCAGGTCCAGTTTCCTAACCATTATACACACCCATCCACACCCACACGGCCATTACTGAACATATACAAAATACCAACTTTCAAAACGCACAAGAGAGCGCGCGCGCAATCCGATCCACTCACATGGTCTGTCTTTCCTGCGGATCCATGAGCTCTGGATTGTGAGTTTCAGCCGCGGCGACTCGGTCTCCCGCGCCCAGGAGGTCTGCTCCGAACAGACCATTCAGCTCGCCGTTGAACGACGCCTTCTTCTGCCCCTCTACCGGGGGCGCATCTGGGAGACGGAGGGAGCG
Source organism: Anguilla pacifica (assembly GCA_039654925.1). Classification (NCBI taxonomy): domain Eukaryota; kingdom Metazoa; phylum Chordata; class Actinopteri; order Anguilliformes; family Anguillidae; genus Anguilla; species Anguilla pacifica. Next base: position 64,899,638 of record CM077288.1, read on the forward strand.
GACGCGATCATTCTCAAGGGACAGTGGCAAGGCACACTTTGCGACAGCGAACGAAGTAACAAAAACGTATTATTATTGCTTTTACGACTTCTGTCTTTCGCAGTCTGATTAATTCTCAGTCAATACATGCATAAGTGTTATTTTGTAATTCAATTTACCAGATAAATGGCGCATTAGGCTCATGCATGGCAAAATAAAGAGACACTCACTTGCAGACGGAACGTACATACGCAATACACTCCCACCGGTATTTGTGACTTACGCAAAATCGACCGGGACTTTACCCAACGATTAAGTGCGGATATCAACTTTGGAACACTGTGAAATTAATAGTAGAATGTAGAATGTTGTCATTGTTTTCCGACTTCAATCGGTTATTAGCAAAAAAATAACGTCCTCTTTCAACACGCAGGTAAGTTATTGTTCGTGTAGTTTCGTTTTTTGCGGTGCATCGGTTTTTGTTTCCCGACTCCATTTCCTTGTGACTAATTGAAACTAAACAGCGAGCCTCGCAATTTTGTTCTGACCAGACAACATTCCTGGGCACTATTTGAGAAACAGCCGTCGTGTCCGCATGTCAGCTAGGTAATATATATCTGGAATTATTAGACGAGGTAGGCTGCGAACGATGCCCCTCGGTTCACATTCAATCAAATTCGACTCAGAGTTATTTTGAGAAATAATATAGCTAACATCTAGCTTTTTAGCATTATACCCATAACGCTACCATAGCGTCATGCAAGAAACTCTGCTAACGTTAGTCCAGCAAGCAAGATAGCGACAACATGCAGGGTTCATTCTCCCAGTATTAGTCAATTTGAAGCGTATCTGCTTGCTGCGTAGGTTAAATAACATCATAAAAATGATCAAAGAAACACGAATAACGGTGCCGTGCATAGTTAAGATGTGTTCATTCTCAAGTAAATTAAGCCCGCAACGTCTCCGCAACTCAACGACATCAATTCCATCATTGCGGCCTATCTCTCCTCCTCTCCCGGCAACTCACCGCCGCTATTCCCGGGTCGGTCCAACTTCAGGATGTCCCGAAGGTGCTGCGTCGCGTCCTCTATGTCTATGTTCGAGTTCGAAGCCATAAGGGGAGGACAGGGGGGACCGGGTAGTTAGAGGGGGGAAATTGTTTCTGTTTAAAATCTAATTTACGTCGCTGGCTTTCAATGTTCACTCGCCCCTAACGTCGTTGCTGGATACGCCAGAGGAACGGAAACTCAGACAGAGAAACTTCCGGGAAGGTATCCGACCATCGAATTTAAAAACACCATAGATGTGCTCTTAATCGTAAAGCTGGCTGCGAAAATACAAACGACTTCCAATGGCAAGTATGGCGGAAGAATTCCAAATAAAAGCCTGCATTAGAAACCTCCAATTTTATTTAACTACGGGACCAACTCTTATTAATAAATCGGAACATGACGTCACATAATCACGACATGTTATCCAATGAATATATTATTAATTGTTGCAATGACCAAGTGATCCGAAATTCAACTGATTTAGAAACAAGAAGTTCAGTGTGATCCTTCTCACCTTACTTTTTTAAAGTTAGAATACTGAAGCATATTTTGGGAACAACTCACTTGTGTGGTGATTGGTTATTTGTCATCTTAGAGCAACGGAACTGGAAATTGTACTCTGGGAGGGATTATATGCTGTTCTGGGGATCGAGCCACAAACCTTCCGGTTATCAATTTGACTTGTCTATGCCAACTGCCACTCCAAAGTCAATGTCTCAATGTTCACTACAACTTGGCAGTTTCCTTTTCATCAGCCAAGAATTTTTAATAGAAAGCAACTTTCTATTCGTGACTTGAATCATAAGATAAGCATCCAGCAAACATTAGTGAAAGTTGCCTTTCCATAGGTACAATCTCTAAACTTTAGAGACTGCAGTGTGTGAAAATCCCAGGAGGACAGCTGCTTTTAAGATGCTGGAACCACCATGTCTGGCACCAGCAATCATACCATGGTCACAGTCATGTGGATCACGCGTCTTGCCCATTCTGATATTTGGATGCACAATTAAACCCGTTCACCGTATCTGCTAGCATTATTTCAGCCACATTATTCGCTGTTTGAAGGGGCACTGAGATGGTGTTCCTAATATAGTAGCCACTTAGTATGTGTAGGTTTACTGATCTCAATCATACAAAACAGTTGATAGCAAATACTGGCTTTTATTTTGACTTTTTCACTCCTTTTGGTCACTGGAAGCTGTTTCTTTTTTGTTTATTGTTGCTAGCATCTCACAACTCTGCCTGCCCTAGTAGGCTGTTAAAGTCCCACCTACTGCAAAAAAAGTGAATGGATTTTGGAAGCCATTTGAAACAATGGGATTTCCCACAGAGGAAATCTTTAAAAAGTCTAATGGTATTCAGGTAGTTATGTATAACATTGTTGGCCTGTTGTATTTTTTCCTGTTTTAAACCTTAAAACAGTATATCTTAAAACAGTTCATGCATGGAACAGCATATTACACGTTTTTACATGTTAACTTTTATTGATTTAGATAGAATTGCTGGTGACTATTCAGCTATTGAGCATAATGACAACTTCTGGTATGCTAATATGTTACGTGTGGAGTTTGCATGTTCTCCCCGTGCCTGCGTGGGTTTCTTCCGGGTACTCCGGTTTCCTCCCACAGTCCAAAAACATGTTGGTAGGCCAATTGGAGACTCTAAATTGCCCATAGGTATGAGTGTGTGAGTGAATGGTGTGTGTGCCCTGCGATAGATTGGCGGCCTGTCCAGGATCTATTCCTGCCTCTCGACTAATGCATGCTGGGAAAAGCTCCAGCACCCCTCACGACCCTGCTCAGGATAAGCGGGTATAGATAATGGATGTATGGATGGTGACCCTGCTCAGGATAAGCGGGTATAGATAATGGATGAATGGATGGATGAAATGTAATGGATAATCCAAAACTGCAGTCAGGCTCCTGCTAATAATGAACTAATAGCTATCATGTTCAAAGCCATTAAGAAATGGCATTGATGAGCCTTCTGTTGGTAGGTTGTTCAGAGTTTGAAGGTGTGATTTACCAGTAAATGCAAACTGCAGTTGGCTACATTGCAATATTAGTTCCCCAGATGCATTGTTTTGTGGTTTCATTTCACAGGCTATTCTTTTAAAAATGTTATAAATTGAATTCTATACTGCCCATTATGTTTGGACCCCCATCCCTCCAAAAAAAGAGCTAATAAATAATGTTAGAAATGAACACAGAAAAAGGAACATTTTTAGATGTGACTTGTAATTCCCACATAAACTGCTAACTGTCTGAGAAAACACCACTTATCACTCTGCTACTGCTCAATCTTTCAGCCTCTTAGAGTCTCCACAGTAAAACATTCAGTGTTAATTCAGTCCAAACAAGAAGCATATTTGGTCCCAATTGGATCAAATAAAATAGCAAAATATAGCCTAGCCTAACCTCGAACACTAGCTTTTAGGTAGTGTACATACAACATGCATATGATAAAGCTATGTACATGTAAATGCTTAAGATTTGCGTTTCAGGATATTCAATTTAATAATACAGTCCCCCAAAAATTGTTCAGAGAAATCAACCCATGTAGTTTTCTCAAATTTACTCTGTATTGTAGTCAGGGCAGTATTTCAATTAAACATATCTTTAATATAAGCAGAGTCCCACAGAATGTCTCACTTAGGAAAGAATTCATTCATGATACAGAGCTTTGGTCATCTTGGCTGTCATCGGGTACCTACAAACTTGTATAAATTGTGTCAGCTGGCCCCCCTATAGCGCATCCAAAATTATGGGCATTAATATGAAGTTGTTCCACCTATTGCTGCCATCGCAACCTCAGCTCTTCTGGGAAGGCTTTATACTAGATGTTGGAGCATTGCTGCAGGGATTTGCTTCAATTCGGCCAGAAGAGCTTTATAGTGAGGTCGGCCAGATCAGGCCCAGCTCGTTGGCTTTCCAACTGATCCCAAAGGTGTTGGATGGGGTTGAGCTCGGGGCTCTGTGCAGGCCAGTCAAGTTCATCCGCACCGTTCTTGACAAAACCATTTCTATATGGACCTCGTCATGTGCCCAGGGGCATAGTTATGGTGAAACAGGTAAGTGCTTTCCCCAAACTGTAGGGTAAGCACATAATCATCTAGAATGCAATTGTATGCTGTAGCATTACGATTTGCCTTCACTGGAACTAAGGGGCTTAGCCCAAACCATGAAAAATAGCCCCAGACCAAGGGGTGTCCAGATACTTTTGTTCATATTGTGTATATATGTGTGTATATATTAAGGTGTGTTTACCAGCTGTTGGCAAGTGGGCATTTGTGTGTCTCTGTGTTCATTCAGTAGCTGAAGAAGACCCTCCTCCTCTCAGTAAGGGGTGTATATAAAATCTAAAATGGAGGGGCAGTGAAGAAAAAATCTGTTGTAAATCCTACACGGGTTACCGAATTTTAAGGAAATATAGCTCTTTATAGCTGACAGTCTGCAGTTTATCCTCGTGGTCATTGTTTCAATTTAAATCCAATGAGTTGGAGTACAAAACAACAAAAAAATTGTCATTGCACACATACATTTATGTGTGTAGACTGTGTTTGTTAGAACGTATTATTGTATTCTGGAATAAAAACGGCATAACCCGAATATTTCTTTAACCAACGTCACAGCTGCACGTTCTCATGAATCGGGCCAATGAAGAGACGTTTCGTCTGCGCCGCATGTTCGGCACGCGCAGCTCTTGTGTGTCAGTATTCCCACACACGTGTATAAAGCATGCATCCAGACGTGACTCCAATGGCTGCGGCTGTGTGTGTGTGTGTGCGAGTCCCTTCGCAACCAATAGAGAGCGTCCGAGATTAATCCGTGCGTGTGTGTGGCTGAGGTTGCGCACCCCCTCTGAAATACTGTCATATGACTCAGATAACTGATCCATGGAGTTACCCAGCTTCAACTCTCCACCATGGCCACACAGCAAAGCCAAATGGGACGCGCTCTGTACCTGTGAAACGGTACATCATGGCTCCAACTCTCCTCCAACGGCTTTTCTGCAAAAAAGCCAATGCAGCGTCTTCGAGGGATTATAAAGGACCGGATCTCTGGTAAGCGTTACAAGATTGATACAGGTAGCCAGCTAGTTAGCTGTGCTGCTAGTAGCTAGCAACAAAGCGAGAGCCACCGCAGCACAGATGTGTTCCTGTCCTAAATATTTCTTCTGCACATTATGTCTCGCTCGCCCGCTACCTTCCTGCCGAGCAAGTTGCACGGTGTAGCCACAGATGAACGTGCACTTGGCGATAACTTTGAAGTCCTTTTCTGAATTCAAAAAAGCATTAATTCCTTCCGATTGACTCGCACAGGACAATGGACAGTCTGGCCATCGGCTAGCATGAACTAGCCGGTTAGCTAACGTGAATTGTGGATAGATTGGTTGCGGGCTTTCCGTTTGGCTCGTGCTATTTTGCTTTAGGCTTCGTGCATAAAATGTACCTAAAACGTTAACTTATGGGACGTGGGCTGCGATCTCTATATTTGGTCAGGTACAGCGCGTTCCCACGTATAACGAGGATTAATGTGTGAAATGGTTGGGCAAAGAACTGCCGAGCATGCATCTGTGCGACTCTAGAGCCAGTTGGTGCGAAGGCTGTTGGAGGATGAGCTGAAAACTGGACGTCATAGGAGGTTAGTCACTATTGGTTATAAAACGGTTGTCCATAATGCGCGTGGACATCGACTGAATGTAGTGCTAATTTTCCAGTGGTCATTATGAAATCACACAAATGTAAGAAAGCCTTTGCTAGGAGTTTTCAGTTCTGTTGACTTACGTACTTTCGGACTTGGTAAAATGTTAGCTCGTCTTATATTTTGCCTGTGCATTCTGCGTTCAGTGGTGCATTGAATTTTTTTCTTTTTGAAACCTTTTCTTCTTGACAACCTTATGCACTACCTTATTTAGTTAAGAAATATAAGATACGTGTAGGTCGACTTTGTTTTTTTTTGATATTCCGAAATAACTGGTTATAATAAGAACTCGTATGGCACAATACGCTTATAATATGGTACTTTGAGTCATAAGTCAGAAGCCATTTCCGCTGGAAAGTGACGCAACCTTGTTTTGAATGAAGGGTATAAAACCAGTTTTATGAAAAAATGTTCTAGTACAGTTACATCTGGCTGACGTCGACTATTATTCTGGAACGAAAAGGCAAGCTCGTGCTGCGAACGCAATCAAAAACGTTCTCACAAAATGGTATTGCTTCCCTTTACCGTAAAAAAATATGTGCCCAATTTTAACAAATCCCGAGTCATCAGAGAAATGTTTGTGTTGATGTGAATTTTGAGTCAAGCACGCTATATCGATGCCTGACTAAGGGCATGCAGTTGCTCAGCCAAAAAAAAAAAATGCATGTGCATGTACATTTCTGATGTGACAAGCATATCATACAAGACAGCTGTTGAGGCTTGTAGAACTTTACAGTGAATGTTGGCCACTGTGAGGGTGCTTGGCTGTGGTGTTAAAAAATGTAATGTTATGTGTTGGCTGTGTAGCTTTTGGAGGGAGTTAAGACACTTCTGTGGAGCTGGATAGAGGAGTGAATGTTTCTCCAAAGTGTGCATTTTTCCACCATAATTTATTGCGCAGACAGAGTCGTTCAGGTGGTAGTTTCCTGCATTTAAGCCTGAATTAAAACAAAACAAAAAATAAATAAAATAAAAAATGATGCACTGTGACGTGATTATCCCGGTGTCAGATTTGACTTCTGCCACAGAGTGAGAGGAGCTGTAATTAAAGAAGAAGAAGAAGAAGAAAAGTTAAAATTGAATTCTAAACATTTGTGTAGTCGTTGTCAGAGCACTGGACTGGAGTTGGTAATTGCGTTAAGTAAGTGCTAAGGTCGCAGCGAAGGCTATATCCGTTCTGAATTACATGAGTGAACACGATTACCCTCCGGCTTCCGCAGTCATTCAGCAGCACAGAGGCGTAGGCTAATAGTGCTAAACGCATTCAAATACAGATTCACAGCAGCCGAATGTTTCTCCGTCACGTTTTAAGTGCTGGGAATCCTGGGATAAAAGTAGATTGTAAAGCACCGGTCTTATCGTCCGCATCGAGAGACGGTGAGCAGGGTAGGTCCCATAATTGCTGCATCACCAAGTCAACACTGACGTAGCCTTTTATCACAGACGGTGGCTACCGAATAGTACTGCATTTTTCAGAAACAGTTAAACAAAACCCACATCTAATAGAAACAAGATCACAAACATATAAAAAAAATCCCTGAAGCCCACCTCTGTGCCCAGCCCTGCTCTCATAGGATCTTGCCATTTCAATTTAAGAATGCTCGTTACACCCAAACAGTTCTTCCTGCGTTTAATCCTAACGTGAAAGTTTCGGTTGAATTGTTGTACATTAAGGTGGGATCACGTGTTTCAGGTGGGGCCGGACAGTTGCTCCCTCTGTCACGGTTATCTTAAAAAGTTGATAAAAGCCCCAGCACTTTTAGCGAGATGTGTGGCGCAGTCCGTAGGGCAACTCTCAATCCATAAACGACCCCCCCCCCCCAATCACGTGCAGTCAGGAGTTCCCATGTGGAAAAAAGTAGTATGCTGAAGTACCTGAAGAATACTTGAAAGTATAGCTAATTACTGGGGGGATTGGGGGGGGGGTAATAGCAGACAGGTCCTATCCTGGTACTTCGCCCGCTCGCGAACGGAAGCGGTGCTTTGCTGTGCTGATGATGTGGAGCCGGCGGGTTCAGAATTGGGTTTTGGAGTGGCGTTTGTTGCTTTTAATCCCGGGCGCCAGGGCGCTGGTGTTGTGGCCTTGAGCAGAGCAACTTCCCCTGAATCTATAAACAAGTCCTTTTTCAGTCATGGTGAAATGCTAAAATATGAATTTCAAGAAAAGGGAAATGGCACTGAAGCAAATAAGAATGGCATGCTGTTCGAGATTAACACTAATTTTAAATGGATTCTCATTCCATGGCGTAGTATATACTTAAGGTATCACTGTAATTTGTAATTATTATTTTTGGTCTGTAGACATGGTTTTGTATTAACAGTTGAAATGGAACTTGTCGTATTTCCACAGTATTTTGTGTAGACATTGGCAGAGTTTAACATTAGTCAGCATTTGCCCTTAAATTCGTTAAATTGAATTTCAATTTTATTTTATTTTATTTTATTTTTTTCCTTCACAAACACAGGTCGGCGAGTTCAGCAGCAACTAAAGCTAACCTGCCAAACAAAATTTGCGAATCAAAAGTGTAACTCTTGCGTTTACTGGAAGTGACGGGCAGCTCCGGATTGAATGCGCATGAAGGGCGAAGATTCCAGACCACGAGATTGGTCGGTTCTCCACCAATGACCTCCTGACTGTGCGTCGGGCTCCCCTTTCCCATGCAGCACAGTCACACTCACATGCGTCTGCCGCAGGGACTTTTCATGTGCATCCCATGAGAAGGACGCCTCGTGATTGTGCGAAAAAAAAATAGAAAAGAAAAGAAACGGGAGTGGCTGATCAGAAGAGTTGAGTGCACTGCAGTTAGTCATTTGAGCTTTTTTTTTTTTTCCCCTTTCGATCAGATCCACATGCTGGTGAGCCCTTGTGCCTTGGCTGTGCAGCGTGATGCCGGTGTGTTGTGCGAGGCCGAGCGTCGATCGATCACGCTGCACCGCGTGTTCGGAGTGCGGGGTTGCGAGCGGTCGGACGACGGGCGTTGTGTGTGTGTGTGTGTGTGTTTAGCGTGTGTTTGGCGTCCTTGGCCCGCTGCTGCCCCTGGTCTGTTTGTGTGGGAATAAATCCCTTCAGGAACTGCAAACTCGCAGCGTGATTTTGTGCGAGGCACGCACATGATAGCAGAAGGATTGTGGCTTCTGTCAAAATAGTAAAATAAAAAAATTAATACAGTGTTACATTACAGGCATTTAGCAGATGCACTGATCCAGAGCGACTTCCTTTTGTATTTTTATCCTGAATATATGTCGAAGCAATGCAGGTTAAGTACTTTTCTCAAGGGTTATCACGACAGTCTCCTACCTGGGAATCAAACCTGCAACCTTTTGGCTACAAGCCCAGTTCCCCAACCTAATTATTCAACACTGGTGCCTGGTTGTGAAGCTGAAATGGATTTCACTCAGTTTTTTTTGGGCCAAATAAACATGGATTTGGATTCTGTAGAAAGTGTAAATTTGTCTGCCCTCTTGACTGCAGGAGTGTACAGATGATCTGTTTAGCGGTGGGGGGGGAAGGTGCAGGGTGGGGGGGTTTGCATTCTGATAACGCAGCCCGATGTGTGCAGAAGGTGGCTGAGTGGGGTGGGGTGGGGGGGGTGGGGGGGTCATATGATTGTGCTCGTGCTGTCACATGGTACGTGTCGAGCGAGAGGCGAGCTTGGCCTGACTTCTGACCGGGAAGATGGCTCTTCCTGTCTGTCAAAGCAGACTTGAGCGAATTGAGCTTCTCCGTTTCCTGCTGAGGTGAGAGTGAGCTCCCTGCGCTCCCTGCGCTCCCTGCGCTGGATCACCTCTTCCCTGCGTGCGAGCGTGAGGAAGTCTGGCTAGCCCCCCCCTCCCCCGCGCGTCTGGCGGCCACCGGTCGCGCTGCTGCGGTGTGGAATTCCGCGGAGCAGCGCCTGGTCACACAGCGAGCACCTGACTCTGGGGGGGGGGGGGGGGGGGGCTGGGGGCTGGGGGCTGGGTCTGCCAAACAAAACACCGTTTTTTTTTTTTTTTTTTTCCTTGTAAATGTGGAAGCCGCCGTGGTTCTGCTGGAGGAAACTACCAGGGCTGGAGTCCTGATCTGTGTGGTCACTTCTGGCACTACGACCTTTACTTCGCTCTAGTGTGTTTCTTTTGCACCTCTGCACCTGGAACTGATGCACTTGTTGTACGTCGCTCTAGATAAGAGCGTCTGCTAAATGCCTGTAATGTAAAAAAACCGAGGCTTCCTGCTCGCGACCGTGAGCGGCGGGACGCACCGGGGAAATGTGCGCGGACGAGAGAGGGGAGGAAGGCGTTTAGCGAGCGGGCGAGAGGGAAAGAGAGAGAGAGAGAGGAGGGGGGAAGGTGGGAGGAAGTGTGTGATAGCTGTCGTATCCTAGGTGAGAAGCCAGTTTTTTTTTTTTTTTTTTTGGGGAGGCCCTTTTTGTAAGGTCACGTCGGAGCAGCGACAGTCACAAGCCTCTTTTGAATTTACTATGAAGATCAAGAGGAGCAGAAAATCCCATTTTGTCGCTGGTTTTTCGCAGCTGGTGCCGGTCTATGGCAGGTAATGTTCCACGTCACCCGAAAACTTGATGTTCAGTGATTGTTCTTGTTTGTTAGAGAGCCTTGGCCTGGAACTGACACATACATCGCATGCTCTTGTTTTGCATTCTCGAACACTTGCGTTCTCTTGGCTGTTTTTATGTGCTTTTAATGTTGTACTATGGCGTCTACTCTGGTCTGCTTGTTATTAACGTGTTAACATCAGCCTGCCCAGGGACAACAGATGGAAATTAAACCTGGCACATTTACATCACATAATAGTGATGTTGATCAATGTGTATTATCCCTGTCAAATAAATAAATAAATAAAATAAAATAAATAAACACCGTGAAAAGTCCAGTGTCTTTAATCAAAGCTGTCCAACCTTATGTGCATGTAATATGAGTTACTGTATCTCAGTAATCTTTATTTTTTTTTTTGTTAAGAAGTGTATTTCACTGCAAATATTAGAGTTATGGTCTGAAACTGGTAGAGGTTTACCTTTGGTGTGTATTTCTATTCCTCAAAGTATTTTCACTGCATCACGTAAAAATGATACGTGTAAGAATAATTCATTTACTGTGCTCTTACAAAGTGTGGAAATGTATTAAAATGTGACACTCGTGGATGTCTGACTTTGTGATTTGTCCTGTGGAGTTAAATTGTAATGTAGACTAATGGTCTGTAGTGATACTGAGCATCTATCTTTATTTATTTATTTTTTTCATTTCACCAGGCAAGTCATTAAGAACAAATTCTTATTTTACAATGGCGGCCTGGCAAGCGACAAAAGCCACTTAAGGGAAGGGGAGGTGGGCTAGAAGATAAAAACATGTTAAAAGCACAAAATACATCAATAATAACAAACTGAACACGGGTGCGTGAAGACACAGGCAAGCAAACTACAGCCAACAAATGAGATATGGGGGGAAAAAATCTGATGCCAGTTCCCTGACTGAAATGCTGACTCAGCCCGGCGTGCTCAGTGTGTGTGTGCCGACCGGCGTGCTTTCGGTTACCGTAACGCTCGAGCTCTGTTTACGGAACCCGTCGCGCGCACCCTCAGCCAGCGTGCAGCGCCAGCGCCTGATCGGATCATGTGAGCAGGTGAAAGGTCAGGAGTAATTTTATTTAGGAAACACTCGCGTGATGAGAAGCTGTTCTCCTGATCTGGTACAGCCCATGGCTCTGTGCATGTGTGGCCAAGATTGCATTTATTTAAGGTTTTTTTGTGTGTGGAAACTGGCAATAAGTCTGCAGCGTTTCAAAGCGAGCCAAACCCAGAACACGGAGTTGAGTTTAGGTCTGTGAACAGTTCTGTTTGGAGGTGGTTCTCTAGAGGTGGTGTTGGTTTTGTAAAAGAGGGCTGAATGTTTCGGTTTGTTTTGTTTTGTTTAGTTTTTTTTGTCTTGGGAAGCGATGCATGCGAGAGCCTTGGCTGGGGGCCCATTGGCTGTGGGTGTGATCACGTGATCTGGAAGTCAAGGGCCCATTGGCTGTTGGGGGCATGATCATGTGGCAGGAAGTCAAGGTCAATCAGTCTTCGCATCTTTGCTTGGGGGGGAAAAAAAAAACACAAAACAAAACAAAAACGTGCGGACCAAGAACAGTGCCCCTGGTATCTGTGAGGGAGATTTTCTTTTTTTTTTCCCACATGCAACGTTCTGTTAAAAAAAAAAACAAGGTAGTCGGGGGGGGGGTGAAGAGTTTGGGGTCGGAAAAGGGAGGGAGATGAAAAAAACAGCAGAGCGGGACAAAGTAGCGCAAGGCTTTTCAGAGACGCTGCTGCCCGCCCCCCCCTCGAACCCCCACACCCCCACCCCCCCCGAACCCCCCCCCCACACCCCCCCCCCCCCCCGCCCCGCCGGACCATGAGCAGCGCCTTTGATTCGGCGGTGGCGTGCACCGCCAGCTCGCGGGCCCCCGCTGCCGGGCCCGGGCCCGAGCGGCCGCCAGCGGCAGATTCCCTGTGTCAGGCGCATAAAGGACGGGTCTGTGCGGCCTGCGGGCCCCCCCCCCCCCCCCCCCCCCCGCAGAAAGCATGCGCTGTCCTGCGCCTCTCGCATTGTCTCTTGTTCCTCGGTGGCGTGCAGCTGGGCGGCAGCGTCTCGGGGTTTGGCTGCTGCGCGTCGTCGTCGTCGTCGTCGGGGGCGACCAGGAGCCGTTGGTGGGGGGGAAAAAAAAGGGGTCAAGCGGCGCTCCGGGGGGATTTTTTTTTGGGGGGGGGGTCTCCTCTTGTCGGTGCTGCTAGCGGGACGAACGCAGGAGGATCTCGGTCTTTCGTTACCGCTCGCAGCAGGAGAAATGCGACCTTACTGAACCGCTCTGGAGAAATGCAACTTTACTCCCTGAAGCTACGGGATTGCGACGACGCTGAGCGCAGCTGAAGTAATGCGAGGTTGCTGAGCGGTGCTGGACGGCCGCGACGTTACTCCCTGGTGCTACCGAATTGCGACGCTGCTGACCGTAGATGGAGAAATGCGACGGCGTTGCCCGGGGCTGGAGAACTGCGTTGTTACTGACTGGATCTGTGGAATTGCAACGCTACTGAGCGCAGCTGGAGAAATGCGAGGGAACATTACCATTACTGACTGACGCTGCGGAATTGCAGTATTACTTACCGGGGCTGCAGAAATATGATATTACTCACCGTGACCGGGGCTGCAGGAATGCGATGGTTTTGATTGGGGCTTGAGAAATGCGGCATTGCTGAGCAGCGTTGGAGAAATGCGACGTACTGGGGAATTGTAATGTTACCGATTGGTGGTGGAGAAATGCGATGTTACTGATTGGATAAATGCGATGTTACTGATTGGACCTGGAGAAATGCAATGTTACTGATTGGATGAATGCGATGTTACTGATTGGACCTGGAGAAATTCGATGTTACTGATTGGGCCTGCAGAAATGCAATGTTACTGATTGGACCAGTGGGAGAAATGCGATGTTTCTGATAGGAGCAGCTGTAGAAATGCGATGTTCCTGAGCGGAGTCGGAGAGATGCGCTGGTGGGAGGGCCGGGGGCGGCCTGCTTTGTGCCCCAGTGTGGCGGCTGTGGAGACCAGCCTTCTGTGAAATGGCGCATTTCCACTGTAACTGGCCTGAGGAGGCGGTACCATAGATCTGCACTGGACAGACTGTTACCCTCACCACACACACACACACACACACGCACACACGCACACACAGACTCTCTCTCTCACACACACACGCACACACACACTCTCTCTCTCTCACACACACACACACACACAGACTCTCTCTCTCTCTCTCTCTCACACACACACACACACACACACACACACACACGCACACAGACTCTCTCTCTCTCTCTCTCTCACACACACACACACACACACACACACACACACGCACACAGACTCAGACTCTCTCTCTCTCACGCACACACACACACACACACACACATTCTCTCTCTCACACACACACACACACACACAATGCAGCACAGAGGCCTCAGTGGCCGGCTCCAGCGGGTCATGTGACAGTCTTGTGCTTTAGGATGTTCTCCTCTCTGGGATAACTCTAAGGGCCCGGGAGCTGCAAAGCCAAAGCCAGCCGGGAACAATCCCCCCCCCCCCCCCCCCCCCCCCGTCTGAAAAGGAGGGGGTCGTCCACGGCGGGATGGAGAGCAGGTACAGCACGGGGAGGGGGGGGGCGGTTCCTCAGGTGTGGCCCCCCGAAGCAGTGGCACACTCTGTGATCGTTTGGTCTGGTCTGGTCTGTTCTGTTATCTCACCCTTCGGCTGTCTGGTCTGGTCGCTGTTGCTGCATCAGGCACTTGCTTTGGGAAACAAGGACAGACCAGCGTGACAGGGGCTCATTGATCCAGTTCATTTGCATCTAGCCTACCTTTAAAGTTAGTTTGCGTATGCATAGGGTAGGTGGAAGGCAATAGACCATCACTCAATGCAGTTTAGGCACAGAGGGATTCATTAACGGTGTAGATTCTTATCATTAATATTCGCAGCCTTCAGGATGTGATTTGGCTTTAATATTTTAGAACTTGAAGTTTCTTAAGAGCGTTTAAAATTACATTGGGGGTTTTATACTTTTTAGAAAACTGTGACTAAGACTCTCTTCTTGGTTTTATTTATGTTCATTTACAGTTTTTCCACGAGTGCGGACTCACACTGGAAATAACACTCAGGGCAAGGAGTAACTTTTTCAGTTTGTTTTTCATCCAAGTTCTCCAAGTTCTGGATGAATAAAACCAGTCAGTGCTGTTCATTTTCATTAATCCTGGACCGGCTGCCACATCGAGGTCGATGTGGAGCATCAGAGCAGGTTTTGTGGGCTTTGCTAGTCTGCAGTTTGTGGGGTTTTTTCACGCTGGTTTGGCTCAGGCGGGACAGCGAGTGTGACTTTAGGGTCGCTGTTTTTCCCGCTGCCTGCATCAAAAGCTTCTGTGACCTGACCCTGTTCCTGTCTCTCTCCCCCCCCCCCCCCCCACAGCTGGGCGTCGTCCGAATTGGACCTGAACCAGATCCGCTTGATCGTCCACCAGGACTGCGAGCGCAGGGGACGCCAGGTTCTGTTCGACTCCAAAGCCATCCGCAAGCTCGATGGATCCGACCCGGTACGTGCTCTGCGGTTCTGTCTGTACATCCTCTGATGTGGTGGAAAAATGGGCGGCAGTGTGGTATAATGGGTAAGGAACTGGTCTTGTAACCTGAAGGTCACAGGTTCGATTCCTGGGTAGGACACTGCCG
>CM077288.1:64919608-65264608 GCA_039654925.1 Anguilla pacifica
CAGGTCAGTACCTGTCTACCCTACCCGCCTAGCTACCAGGTCAGTACCTGTCTACCCTACCCGCCTAGCTACCTGGTCAGTACCTGTCTACCCTACCCGCCTAGCTACCAGGTCAGTACCTGTCTACCCTACCCGCCTAGCTACCAGGTCAGTACCTGTCTACCCTACCCGCCTAGCTACCAGGTCAGTACCTGCCTGCCCCACCTGGGGCATCCAGCGACCGGGACCCCCCGCCTAGCTCTCTCAGGCTAAAGGGTGAACTCTCACAGGTTGAAGAGCGAGCTCTCGTAGGTTAAAGGTCAAACTTTGGCGCATGAAATGCATGAGAGGTAAGGAAAGTGAAATCCCTGGCATGGCGTTATAGTCAGCTCTTGCTGATGTGAAATCTTTGTGTTTACACGGTGTTTGCACAGGCCTAGCCTTAAAAAAAAAAAGTTTTGTATTTGGCACGGTTACTGTAAACGCCCTCTGAAAGCATTGCTTGTTTTCTGTCTGTCTGCGTGTGTCTGCGTGTGTCTGCGTGTGTCTGTGTGTGTCTGCGTAACTCCAGTACACGAGACCAGCGTCAGATGTCAACATGCTTGGGGAGATGATGTTTGGCTCGGTTGCCATGAGCTACAGGGGCTCCACGCTGAAGATACATTATATACGGTAAGGGGACAGACATTCAGTCTTTTGCACGTATGCCATAGGCCTATAGACGTACATAAATATAAGGGGTTTTTTTCTAACCACATCTTAGATGAATACTCACTTCTGATTGCCTAATAATCATGTGTATTGCACCCAGTAAAAATTCTGCTCACATCAAATACAAGTTTTGTACAAAAAGTTCTGTAATAAAAACAGGCTGGCAGTCCAAACGAGGGTCAGTGTTGCTTCTGACTTGCTAAAACAAACGGACGTGCTGGCTCACCAGATCTGCTACGCAGCGGAAATTAACGCTAATTTTAAGACGGCTAATCAGAAAGTCTGCAGGCATTTAAAAAGGACTCACAGGAGTGGAGGGGAGTGGAACTGCTGTCATTCTTATTATTTTATTTTGGGTAACTGTCAGCCTGCCAACTAGAAGCAGCGGAATGTTGACTGTAATTAATTTAGCCTGCATAACTGGCTTGCTGGCTAGCCGTGAAAGTTAAACAAAACAATCGACCGGCTAGCTAGCGCACGTAGCTCTCCCTGTTTGGGGAATAACTAGCTTGAGCTCGTTATTAAGTTTGCTATCTTAGATAGCACTGCTCGTCTACTGTGTGTTTCCTCTGCTAAATATAGCTAACAATGTTACAGAGTCCGTGAATTCACATACAGGTACCTCAAGTTGGTCAGATAACTGTTGCACACTAATACTAGCTACCTACTAGACAGTACTCATGTATCTTGGTAACTTATTTGGTTAGCTAATAAATACTCAGATGTTAAAGTTAGCATTATATTTTGTATGATTCTGCGTTTCTAATTGTGTGTGTGTGTGTGTGTGTGTGTGTATGTGTGTATGTGTGTATGTGTGTATGTGTGTATGTGTGTATGTGTGTATGTGTGTATGTGTGTATGTGTGTATGTGTGTATGTGTGTATGTGTGTATGTGTGTGTGTCTCCAGCTCTCCTCCCCAGCTGATGATCAGTAAAGTGTTCTCCACCAGAGTTGGCAGCACAGCCAGCAGCTCGAGCACGTGAGCTCCTCTTTCCTCTCAAACTCGTTTGGGCGTACGCTGCTGATTTTAATAGTCACATGATAATTAAGATGCGGATGGTCTGCAGAGCCAATGGCTGAGTCAGGGAAGATGGATTATTTAACAGTGATTAGATAATTAAACATTAATATTTATAGTCCGTATGACGTATTTGTCAGGAGAATGTATATTAGTATTTTATTCATGTAAATGTTAATGTCTGAATACTGGACTTGAGGTGGGGGTGATGTCAGAACAGAACTCGTGATGGCTGGGAGTCTTGATTAGCTGTCTGTTGGCGCTGCGTTCAGGCTGTGTTGGAGAGCCCTGTGTTGTGTCCCTGCAGGTTACAGGACAGCTTTGAGTACATCCAGCAGGAGTCTGGGAAGTCCTGTCCCAGCCAGAGCGGCTTGACCAGCCAGAGCGGCAGCAGCATAGGTACGTACCTCCCCCCATCCCCAAAATCCCAACCCCCCTGCCTCCCCCCAAACCCCAACCACTCACCCCCACCCCCCTACCCCACCACCACCCCCACCCAGGGGTAATAACGTAGGGATAGGGGAGTCAAAGCCTCACCTCACCCTTAGAGAGCAGAAAGGAGCTCCACCAATCACAAAGCGTGTTCTTAAGAAGCAATGGAACAACGACGCCCGTCATTGGTGGATGTAATTCTGGGTTCCCTGTGGGGTATTGAAGAAGCAACCTCCACAGATTGGCTGTTACCAGTGCACTCCCGTGATTGGTGGAGCCCCTCTCTCCTCTGTAGCAGTAGAGATGATGTCACAGCTGTCGTATCCCCATTTTATTACTCTCCCCAGCCCCAGCCCACCCCCAGCCTCACCTCCACTCCCACCTCCACCCCCAGCCCCTGCCCATCCCGGCCTTCCCGCTGTGCTCCCCCCTCCAGTCGCTGACGGTCCCTGTGCCTCTTTCAGGAGCGGCTTCGCTTTACAGGGCAGGGGTGCTGCCCCCCGCCCCCCCTGCCCCCCCCGCCGTCCCGCTCCGCCTCATTCGGAGCGCCTCTTTCTTTGCAGGTTTGTGCGGAATGCTGATCCCGGTGTGCGGAGTGCACGAAAATCACACCCCCCCCTCCTCCCCACCACCTGCACTCCCCCCCCCCCTTCCCCCCCACCTGTTCCCATTGTAGAATCACCACACACCCTGCACAGCAGGTGGGATCCCTGTTCCTTGAGGGGCCAGATCCGTTTCTGGATTTCGTGCCAGCTTCTGCTTCCTAAATACTTAACTGGCCCCAATCATTTATGTACTTGATATTTTCGAATAAGCTTAGGAGTCACAGCTGAACAGCTGTATGCGTCCTGTCCTAAAATGGTTTACTGTGCTTTAATCTGCAAGTGAACCGCCAATGGTGTGTACGGCTGATTGGCTAATCGAGCCTGATTGGCTAATTGAGCCTCAGTTAATTGGTGGATGTGGAAGCTGGTATGGTATGGCCCTCTGGGAATGGGGTTCCCCACCGCTGAGCCAATCAGAGGGAAGCAGATGTGGAGAGACTGAGCATGTGCTTTGACTGGGGACAGATTGGGCGTGAGCTGATTTTGTGAGATCTGGGGTTTCTCTTCAGATGGGCTTGCAGGACAGAGCCGTTTCCTCATTAGAGACTGTCTCAGTAGCTTGGTTAAATATATACGTGTAGTTTTCCCAGTTAATTTTCCACTCCATTTAAAGTGTTCTAGAAGAAATCCCTGCATGTTTGATTGAAGGGAAAGCATTTAATAGTAACTCACTGTATATGCTGAGCACATCCTAAGTTGTGCCAACCACGTGTGCTTCAAGCCCAAAATCCATCCGTGATGGATGATTTTTGACGATGGTGCTAGTCACTGCATTGGCATTTAGACTGTAGACCTGTTTTAGAGCAGATAGTGCCCCGTGATGTCATCAGAAGTCTAACCAGCCCTGGAGTCTGATCAGAGGGCTCCTCCCACACAGTGAAATTACAGGTCCTTGGTACTGCAATTTAACCAGGCGCTCGCTTGGTTCTCATTTCTGTGTGTGGCAGTGTGTGGGCAGTCTTCCCTGAGGTGGGGGGGGGCGGGGTGGCATTTAGCTTTGGCGACTCTGCCGTCCCACGCGCGTGTTCCCTCTGATTGCCTCTGAAGGGTGACTACGTGTGTGTGTGTGTGTGTGTGTGTGTGTGTGTGGGCATGCGCGTGGCAGCGAGTGTGTGTGTGTGTAGTGCACACTCAAGCTGCTGCTCTTCACTGGTGCCTGGTGTGGTCTGTACACCCCGCACCCCCCCCCCCCCCACACACACACCCCCCCGTCCGTCTCTGTCTCTCCCTGTCTCGTTTAGCCGTGGACTCAAACCCAGAACCTTCCGGCCCGTTTTCAGTGTGAAATAAGTGCAGAGTGCAGAGTGCACTGCCTGGACCCTCCAGAATCCCGGGAGCACAAAAAGCCTGGATTTACTTTATATGTGGGGGGCGGGGGGAGGGGGGGCGGGGGGCGGGGGGCGGGGGGGGCGTGTCAAAAAGACACCAGATGCACTGCATAGCCAAAGACTACAAACAGCTGGGGCCTGTATCCTGAAGCAGGATTACTGAGTTAGCTGGATAACTGCGCTGAGTAAAACCATGAAGCAGGATTACTGAGTTAGCTGGATAACTGTGCTGAGTAAAACCCGAAACGGCTCTTTTTTTTTTTTTTACTTCAGTCCAGGTTCCAGATTTTGGGTGGAATCTGTGCAGTTGATGGTAAATGGACTGCATTTATATAGCGCATTTCACAGTAACTACAGCACAAAGCGCTTTACAATGAATGCCTCTCATTCACCCTTTCTCACACACACACACACACACACACATCAGTGGTGAAAGGCAGTCATGCCTCTCATTCACACACACGCGCACACACACACACACACACACACACACACACACACACACACACCAACAGAGAAAGGCAGTCATGCCTCTCATTCACCCATTCACACACACTCGCATACCAGCGGAAAAAGGCAGCCATGCAAGGCACCAACCCGCTCATCGGGAGCAATGGGGAGATCTTAAAAGCTTCCGGTGCTGAGCTTCATGCGCTGAGACACTACCTGCAACCACCACCAGGGTGTGAAAGGGCAGGTGCACTGAAATCTGGCCCTGTAGGCCATTAGCGCTGCTGCTTTTCAAACTTCCCCTCCAATCAGGGGCTGATTTATAGCAGCGACACCAGGTGGGTGGGGTCTCTGGCCAATCACAGACACTGGTCAATAATTAACTATCAAGTCTTAATAAAAGCCAGCTGTACTGATGGCCTTGAGGGGGTGGTTAGGAGTATCTACTCTCTGGGGCTGCCCTACCCTGTTCCTGGAGATTTACCGTCCTCTAGGTTTTCATTTCAACCCTGATTTGTCACTGGAGTCTACTGCATAGCAGCTCAGTGAGATCTCTAGCTGGTGAATGAGGTGTGCTTTGTTAAGGTTAGAGTGAAAACCAGGATGCAGGATGGTAGATCTCCAGGAGCAGGGTTGGGCAGCCCTGCTCTACAGCATGGGTACTCAAATCTGTCCCTTCAATCCAAATTCAGCCCTGATATTCTTTTCTTCTCCCGGGGAATTAACCAAACAATTAGTGCTACCGATTGGCCAAACTGTCTTCACGCCTGACTCCCAGGAAATGGGAGGGTGGAAAACCAACAGTTCTCAGCTCTGGAGTCTAGACTAAAGTCCGGGTCACGCATTGAATGATAACATTAGCCGTAAATGTAAAGATAAGTTTCACAACGGTCATGCCAGAGAATGGTTCATCTTCCAGCAGACCTGTCTGTCAGCTCCCTTTTTGGGCACTTTGCTTGAGAAAAGCAAGCAGAAGTATCTTAGAAACCACAAAGGGCTCATTTCCGGAAAATTCCCCATTATGACGTACGTCTAATTTATTTTATTTTATTTTTTCAGGGCACTGCATGTTGATTTTAGAACTTCTGCTTTAATATCTCTGGGCATTTTGTCTCCTGTTTTAATGTCATTTTAAAGTCATAGACATTCTGCTGGATTATTCAGTGTGCTAAAGGCAGTGCTTCTCTTCTTTTAGGTTTTTTTTCCCCCACACAGTCACGACCGGAACTTTTTTTGTTTGGGCTCGTCTTGAGTTCTGTACATTTTTTAATGCACATTAGGAGGGTCCAGGACAGTTCTCTCGGGTGCTTGTGTTCCATGAAGCACACAGAATAACTGCATGTCACAGAAATGCCCTAATGGGTCTTCTCCTCCCCCTCCTGAGTGGGCCCGTGACACGGGTTGGTGGATGCAGTTTTCTGTCGCTGCTCGTCGTCGCATGGTTGCCGGGTAACTGGCCCTTAAGTGTGCGAGCTCTGCCATTTGGTGCCTGCGTTTCTCTGCGTGTGAAGAATCTGTGCTCCTCCTCTCTGCGCCTCCTCTCCTCTCCGCCTCTCTGCGCCTCCTCTCCTCTCTGCGCCTCCTCTCTGCGCCTCCTCTCCTCTCCGCCTCTCTGCGCCTCCTCTCTGCGCCTCCTCTCCTCCTCTCTACGCCTCCTCTCTGCTCCTCCTCTCCTCCTCTCCTCTCCTCCTCTCTGCGCCTCCTCCCCTCTCCGCCTCTCTGCGCCTGCTCTCTGCACCTCCTCTCTGGGCCTCCTCTCTGCTCCTCCTCTCCTCCTCTCTGGGCCTCCTCTCCTCTCCTCCTCTCTGCTCCTCCTCTCCGCGCCTCCTCTCTGCGCCTCCTCTCCTCTCCGCCTCTCTGCGCCTCCTCTCCTCTCCGCCTCTCTGCGCCTCCTCTCTGCGCCTCCTCTCCTCTCCGCCTCTCTGCGCCTCCTCTCTGCGCCTCCTCTCCTCCTCTCTACGCCTCCTCTCTGCTCCTCCTCTCCTCCTCTCCTCTCCTCCTCTCTGCGCCTCCTCCCCTCTCCGCCTCTCTGCGCCTGCTCTCTGCACCTCCTCTCCTCTCCTCCTCTCTGGGCCTCCTCTCTGCTCCTCCTCTCCTCCTCTCTGGGCCTCCTCTCCTCTCCTCCTCTCTGCTCCTCCTCTCCGCGCCTCCTCTCCGCGCCTCCTCTCTGCGCCTCCTCTCCTCTCCTCCTCTCTGCGCCTCCTCTCCTCTCCTCCTCTCTGCGCCTCCTCTCCTCCTCTCTGCGCCTCCTCTCTTTTCCTCCTCTCTGCGCCTCCTCTCCTCTCCTCCTCTCTGTGCCTCCTCTCCTCTCCTCCTCTCTGCGCCTCCTCCCTCCTCTCTGCGCCTCCTCTCTGCGCCTCCTCTCCTCTCCTCCTCTCTGCGCCTCCTCTCCTGTCCTCCTCTCTGCTCCTCCTCTCCTCGCCTACTCTCCTCGCACTTCACCCCCCCCCCCCCCCCAACGCATTCAGAGATGGGGAGAGACGCACGCTGCCCATACGTGGAGTCCAGCACCTGAGAGCTGAATGTTTGGGGTTTTCTTTCGCTGTTTTTTCTGAATGCCCCCCCCCACACCTGATTGTTTTGTGGAAAACGCCATCTTTGATTGTCCGTCTCTCCTTTCTGCTCTGTGAATGCACTTGTGGTGAAGGGTCTGTATGTCCCCCCCTATTTCTCTCAGTGCATAGATGTATAGTTATGTTAAAGGAAAAGCATTGGTGTGTGCTTGTGTGTATGTGTGTATGTGTGTATGTGTGTGTGTGTGTGTGAGGGTGTGTGTTTGTGCAGTTGCGTGTGTGTGTGTGTGTGTGTGTGTGTGTGTGTGATAAACAGTGGAGGGTTCAGTGCAGCAGGGGTGTGAGGGTGTGTGTAACAGCAGGAGAATGTTTAAAAAGCATGTAAAGGCAAGTTCAAATCAAACACTCAGCCAACAAGCCGATTTCTTTAAGGAGAAATTCTGCTCTGTGTGAATTGCGGAGCTTTAGAATGTCAGCTGACAGCTGCTGTCGCCTCGGAGACTCGACACGTCAAATCTAGATTTTAAAGACGAGGTGGATCCACTCAACAAGTTCTGATGTTGGAACAGAAACAGAAGTTTAATTTATTTATTAATGAGTGCCATGCAAGTCTTTACTTGGTAATTTTACAACATTTTTTCCTAGGAAAACCGAATTCTTGTCTTGGTTGCTGTTGCGGTTTTGATCTGAGCTTGGCGTAAGGTTGCAGGGTATTCAAGGGTGCTCAACCTTTTGAAGCGCAGGTTTTTTTGGATGTTTTTTTTTTCTGTTCATAATTCCAAGTCAGTGTTCTAGAACTGCACTGCTTTCAGTCACCAGCAGTGATTGTGACATCAGCATTAGAATGTTCAGCTAAGAACATTCTAATCACACATTTATAATCTTATACGAGGGGGGTAAGGGTGGAGTGTGTGATGGGGTCAGGGTGGAGTGTGTGATGGGGTAAGGGTGGAGTGTGTGATTGGGTCAGGTGTGTGTCAGGGTGTGATTTCCCCTCAGAGGGGTAAGGGTGGAGTGTGTGATTGGGTCAGGTGTGTGTCAGGGTGTGATTTCCCCTCACAGGGGTAAGGGTGGAGTGTCTGATGGTGTCAGGTCTGTGACGGGGTGTGATTTCCCCTCTCAGCTCACAGCACCCCCGTGGACATGCCGAGCCGGGGTCACAGCGAGGACCGGGACAGCGGCATCGCCCGATCAGGTACGCCTGCAGCCCAAAATAATCAATCCCTAATAAATCACACAGAGGAGCACTATTGCCTGGGAAAGGACAGTGTTGCCAGATTGGGCAGATTCCCGCCCAATTGGGCTACTTTTTTAATGTTATTGTGCGGGGGGAAAATGGCTTTGGGCAGGGCAGGTTCACCGTTTTCAAATCTGGCAACATCCGTCATCTAGCATCTTCCCAGCTGTGAAACTGTATTAGACATACAATAAGAAAATAATGTTTCCACCCAAAAGGGGAAGTGCATTTCTCAGCCTTTCTCTAACTCTTGTAACTTGTAGCTATGCTTCACTCTTTTGGGTGGGTAAAAATGTAATGGTGTTTAAAATGTGTGAAGCATAGCCTCGCAGCTTGCTCTACCAGAGTTCCGCGGCTTTAGAAATCCCACAGTGCTGTGCGGCTGCGGGTGTCCTGTCCCCCTGCCCGCTCCCCACCAGCTGCGCTAGCGCTAGTCACATGGTGACCCGAGTCAGGCGTTAGTCACATGGTGACCCATGACCGTGACGACCAGCCGGCTGGTCGGGCGATGCCACGGGGTCGTGACCTCACACACACGCGCGTGTGTGTTTGTCTCCCCGCAGCGTCGCTGAGCAGCCTGCTGGTCACGCCCCTCCCCTCCCCAGGCTCCTCCCTCTCCAGCGGCTGTGCCAGCAGCTACCAGCGGCGCTGGCTACGCAGCCAGACCACCAGCCTGGAGAACGGGCCAATGCCGCGCTGGTGAGCACTCCTACCCACAATGCACCTCAACATAGGAACGATAATAATAATAGCACTAATAATAATAAGAAGAATAAGAAGAGGAAAAAATATATAATAATAATAGTAATAAAAAGAAGAAATAATAGTAATGTACTTACCAATATATAATAGTAATAATAATTATTAGAATTGTTATGATTATAATAATAATTATTATTCGTCTAGAGCATATGGCAATAATATTTTCTGTAGTGCACTTCAAAGTGCTGTGTAATGAGCAATGGAACAATTTCCAAGGGAGAATAATAATAAAAGTAGTAGCAATAATAATAATGATAATGATATTATTTGTGTAGTACAGTGGGGCTCTGGTGGGGATTCTGGTGGGGCTCTGGTGGGGATTCTGACCTGGCTGTCTCTGCCGCAGGAGTATCGAGGAGACCTTCAGCCTGTCGGACGAGAGCTGCAGCTCGAACCCGGCCATGGTGCGGCGGAAGAAGATCGCGGTCAGCATCATCTTCTCCCTCCCCGAGAAGGAGGAGGAGAACAGGAGCTTCCAGGAGTTCTTCTTCTCGCACTTCCCGCTCTTCGAGTCCCACATGAACAAGCTGAAGACCGCCATCGAGAAGGTGGGCCTCCACCCCGCCCCCCTCGCCCCCCCCGCCCCCAGTGGGCCGCTCTTTAGTCCGTCTGAGTTCAGTCGGTTCAGCGGTGCGGTTGGGTCCCTGGGTTCGGGTTCGAATCCCGGCCGGGGCCTTTTCTGTGAGGAGCTTGCATGTTCTCCCCATGACTGTGTGGGTTCCATCCCACAGTCTAAAGACATGCAGGTAGGCCGATTGGAGACTCTACATTGCCCATAGGTATGAGTGTGTGAGTGAACGGTGTGCGCGCCCTGCCCTGGCGTGTGTGCCCAGGGTGTATTCCTGCCTCACGCCCAGTGCATGCTGGGATAGGCTCCAGCACCCCCCGTGACCCTGCCCAGTATAAGTGGGTATAGATAATGATGGATGGAGATTTTACTGTTTTATCAGTTTACTCATTTGTTTGCTATTCCTTAGCTGTTCCGTATTCTAAAACACACCCACACACAGACACACGCTCACACACACACACACACACACACAGACACACACACACACACGCTCACACACACACACACACACACGCATACAGACACACACATGCGCCTACACTCAGACACAGACACACACACACACACACGCTCACACACACACACACACACAGACACACACACACGCATACAGACACACACATGCGCCTACACTCAGGCACACACACGCTCACACACACACACACAGACCCACACACACACTTGTTCCAGTCCCTTTATTCTCTCTGCCTTGGCTCTGTTGGAGACAGAGAGGGCTCAGATGAGACAGAGCTGCAGAGTGCGAGGAGCCAGCTCCATCTCTCTGACCCTTAAATTGGTGGCGTGCCCTTTGACCTTTGCAGCGGGTTACGGAACTCTGTGCAGTCGGGCAGGAGCTCAGTAAATCCCCCCCTCTCTTCTCCTGCCAGGGCTGCTGGATTCGGCTGTTCTGTTGAATAATTGGCGGTGATGAATGTTCTCGGGGTCTGGAATGCTTCTGTTGCGTCCACGTAACTGTCGCCCTCTACTCGTGTGAAATTGATCCTGCGTGGTTTTGAAATAAACCCCACAGTAACCATTCAAGGTGACAGGCGGTGTTTTGCACCTGGAGTTTGGACTTCCAGAGCAGAGCTGTTAGAGTGGAAAGAGCCCTTTTTTGGCAGCTTTTGGGCAGAGTGTCTGTCCTCAGGGTGAGGTAGCCTGGCTTAACAGTAATGTAGGGATTGTGGCACCTCTTTTGGAGATGGCTCCTGTTTTTTTGCATTTCCTGCTTTGATCAACGGAGTTCCTCCTTGTTTCAGGCCATGATCCTGTGCAGGAAGATAGCGGAGTCTAGCCAGCGGGTGCAGGTGTACCTGTGTCGAGTCATGGACGCTCTCGGGGAGTTCCGGTGAGTGGCGAGATACGATGCTGCCCCCTGCTGATCGAAGGATGTACTGCAGATGGCACACCCCTGTTAAAACGTTATGTGCTGAAACGGTGAAATGTGAGCATCCAGCTCATTCTGCTGAGTCAGCTTTATGTATGCTATTCGGCTTAACACTCCTGCTCTGTATAAAAATTAAAAAAACACCTTCAGTTATATGCTGACAAAATTATTCTAAAGATTTTAGTGTATGTAGGGCTAATAAAGCTAAATATTTTATTTTGAACAAGTCCCAGAATTTCAGATTTGGGGAAGCCTAATTTGGGCAAGACTGATAGCAGTAATGTTCACTGCAATGTCTTGAAGACGGACTTGGTGCCTTTATCTGTTGTGATAACTTAAATGGCACTTAAAGCTGTTCCTTGGGACATTAATCCACCTTGCATGCATTTAACAGGCATAGCAAATTGAGTTTAAATTACAAAAAATACTTTTTGGCCTCAAGCCAACCTTTGCAGTCAGAATTGTCTTTCCCCACTTAGTCTGTAGGTGTAGTGTGATTAGCTTTGGATGTACCACTGAATACAGACTGTGATGTAATGGCCTGTGTTGTATGTGTGTGTGCGCACATGTCCGTGTCCGTGTCCGTTTCTGTGTGTGTGCGTGTGCATGTGTGTGTGCGGTCATGTGTGCGTGCACGTGTGTGTACGCGTGTGCGTTTGCGCGTGTTTGTGTGTGTGTGTGTGTGTTTGTGCATGTGTATGCATGTGTGCACATACGTGTTTCCTTGTGAACAGGACGACGGTGTGGAACCTGTACATGGCCCCACGGATCACAGAGCCCGTGTGGCTGACCATGGTGTCCCAGACTGCCGAGAAGAGCCCGCTGTGTCAGCGCTTCCTCCGGGAGCTGACCGCTCTCACAGAGAACACCGCGAAGAGCCAGTGAGTCTGCAGTGCATTCTGGGTCTGCTTCATACCGGGAAAACATTGTTATGTGATATCTATGGCTTTCTGGTATGAAGCAGGTCCTGATATCAGGCCCAGCTTTTACCTCAGCACTGGAAACTACTGATATCAGAACCAGATTTTACCTCAGCACTGGAAACCATAGATATCTGGACCATTTTTTACCTTAGTAATGGAAACCATAGATATCTTGCCTAGCTTTTACCTCAGTAGTGGAAACCATAGATATCTGGCCCAGTTTTTACATCAGTAATGGAAACCATAGATATCTGGCCAAGCTTTTCCCTCAGCATTGGAAACCATAGATATCTGGGCCAGCAATTACCTCAGCAATGGAAACTGTAGACATGAGGTCCAACTTTTTACCTCAGCTCTGGAAGAGATAGATATTGAGCCCAACTTCATTTCAGCTCTGGAAAATTTTTGATTGCTTCATTGCCTTCAGACTCTGTGTTAACTGATAAACTTTGAAAACAAACTCCTGTTGGTACTTTCAGTTCTGTAAACCATTGACGTCAATGCTTTGTTGGTACTTTTAACCCAGTGAACCATAGATATCTGACCTTGTAAACCAGTAAACTGTAGATATGAGATCCAACTTATTACCTTTGTCTCCTCAGACATTCCTGCTGGTTACTTCAACCATTTAAACCATAGATTTCAGTCTGTGTTGGAAATTTCAACCAAATAAATTATATATATTTGATCTTGTAGTAACAACAACCACAGATGTCAAGCGGCCTGTGGCCATACTGAAAATTTAAACCCGGTAAACCCTTGCAACTCTGCTGTGTGAGAAGACTCTGTAGCTGATCGCCCATCTTATGCCGTGCAGGTTCCTGTCCTCCCTGCTCACGGCTGTGTTGACCTATCACCTGGCCTGGGTGCCCACGGTCATGCCCAATGACCACCCGCCAATCAAGTCCTTCGCTGGAAAGCACACCTCCCTGTCGGTGGACATGTTGGCCAAGTCCCATCCTTACAACCCCCTCTGGGCCCAGCTCGGTGAGTAACTGCTTCCGGGTCAGTGGGTGTGTTCCGGGTCAGTGGGTATTCTCTGATGTGTAATCTGCTGTGGTGCTCTGTACAATACGGGTTCCCTTCACCGTGTAGCATGGTGGTGTACTGTATTTCCATTTGCTTAGTACTTTTCGAGAATATGCATGGAAGCCCCATGAAATGGAAACGGGTCCAATGGCTATGCAAAGTTCTGAGGTATACTGCCATCTAGTGGCGAGATTGGTTCCCTCTTCAAGTCAGTTACTTCACAGTGAGAATTTAACCGTTAATGAAAAAATTGTGTATCTTACATTTTATACTGCTTGATATGAGTAGTGTAATGCCTGATTGGGAAATAGCTTTGTTTTTTGGATTTGTGGTTATATCTACTTGTGTATGTTGTATGAACAGAACTTGTGTGATGTTTTGGTGATATACAATATATATCTCAATATTTCATGTAAATAAACAAAGCTTTCATAAGATGATCAGTAAAGAGGTTTTTGCTAGTTTGTTTTAAAAACTTTGACATTTGACATCAGTCTTTCAGTTTTTTTTCCCTGAAAATCAGACAGGGTACCGCTGTACCCCTATATTAGGCATTTATGCTACACAGAGCTGGGTGAGAATACTCACATGTGTGTTACACAAATGCAGAACACTGACTCCAAATAGGGGTTTCAGAAGTGTTCTGGGAGCGGAGCTGTGGTGGTTAGTTCCTCTCCTGTGTGGTCCTGCAGGTGACCTGTACGGCACGCTGGGCTCCCCGGTGCGGCTGGCGCGGACGGTGGTGGTGGGGAAGCGGCGGGAGCTGGTCCAGCGGGTGCTCTACGTGCTCACCTACTTCATCCGCTGCTCGGACCTGCAGGAGAACGTGCAGCGGGCCCAGGGCGGGGCCGAGAGGGACGCCGCCACCGCCGGGATCACCACCACGCTGGAGCGGGGCGAGGTGGAGGAGTCCGAGTACGTGGTGGTGTCCGTGCGGAGCGAGCAGGCCGAGGGCGAGAAGGGCGGGGCCGCAGAGGACGGTCACGGTCAGGCCCATAAGGACAGCCAATCAGAGAGACCCGAGGAGGAGGAGGAGGAGGCCACGCCGCCTCCCGCTGCCCCCCGCAGTCCCACGCCGGGGGTGGGGCAGGAGCAAACGGAGGAGGCGTTGCCCCCTGCCCCGTTGGGGGAGAGGCCCTGTCCCAGACTCCTGCCCCAGGAGAGCCCGCTCCTGCACAGGGTCAAGTTCCAGATCGGGAGCTCGGAGTCGCCGGATTCGGACCTGGAGTCCCGGCAGAGGGAGGTGGACAGGAGCTACTGCTGCTTTAAGGACGGCCTGGCGGAGGAGTCCGAGACGGAGGCGGAGCCTGAGGACGCCGTGCCCAGGCCCCGCCCACAGCATGGCGACTGCCCTGCCGGAGCACACGGGGGCCTGGTGGGGGGCTGGACTGAGGGGTTGGGGGACCTGGTGGAGGGCAGGACTGAGGGGTCAGGCTTCACAGAGAAGCCCCATTCTCAGGGACAGAGCGCAGTGCGTGTTCTGGCAGACAGGGCGGCGCCAGTGAGGATTTGCCCGGGGTGGTGTGCTCCCTATGGGAGCGGGGGCAGGAAGCTGCCCCTCAGGCTGCAGGCAGACATCCGGCGGAACGAGAGTTCGGACAGCGCCCTGGGGGACAGCGACGAGGAGGAGGTCATGGCAGAGCAGTCACCCCGACAGGAGCAGCTCCAAGAGGAGCAGGAGCTTCCGCTGCTCAGGTAACCTCACCTTACAGCTTCAGCACGAGCTTCCACAGCAACTCGGGTAACTTACGGTTTCAGCTTTAGCTTGTAACACTGCTGGGCTGTGGACAGGGAACAGAAGATCCAAACAGCAAGTATATACGCAAACCAGGAGCTAATACACCAGGGCTCTCAGCCATGGGTTAAGCTACACCTCTGCATGCAGGAGTCATGTGTAAAAATGTGAGACAGGCCTGGTTCTGTGTCTGGAGTGGAGACTGCACTGACTGGAAGACTGAGGAAGATTCATATGTTGGTATGTTTTGGTTATTCTGTTGAAACCTCAGATCCCAGAAAATTTTCAGATCTTATCAGCACGTCAAAAGTTAAAAACGATTTTCAATGCTCATGAGAGCCAGGTTCTTGAGGCAGTCCCTACGATTTGTTCTGCAGTAAATTTAATTTATTAAATTGGTATTTCCTTTTTAAAAAATTTTTTTCTCTTTTTCTTCTTTAGGACGGAAACAGTCAGCAGGCCAGATGTGAACAATTTCGGCAGGTCTCTGTTTGGGGGCTACTGTCCCCAGTACATGCCGGACTTCGTTCTGCACGGGACCAGCTCCGACGAGAGGCTCAAGCAGTGTCTGCTGGCAGATCTGGAACACACCGTGCTGGTGAGTCCTTCATCATCCTCATCCTCATCCTCATCATCATCATCATCATCATCATCATCGTCATCATGCACTTCTGTCACTTCTGTTTCTCTTGACGGTTATAGGACATGCTTGAAATCCTTTCTGTATTCCATATCCAATGTTTTTATTTTAGCCAAACTTTTACTTTATTTGCTACTGTGTGGAACGCTTTCTTGCAGTTAATTGTTATGTTTTGTATTCATTTTTTTGTTGTTTTACTTCTGTAAAGCATTTTTTTCTCCAGCCGTGTATGAAAGGTGTTAATAAACTCCTTCTTCTTCTGCTTCTTCGTCTTTTTCTTGTTCTTATTGTTATTCTTCTTCTGCTTCCTCTTCTGCTTCTGTGATTGGTGTCCCTGCAGCACCCGGCCCTGGATGAGCCAATCGCGGAGGCCGTGTGCATCATCGCTGACACGGACAAGCTGAGCGTCCAGGTGGCCACCAGCCAGCGCAGGACCACCGACTCCAGTAAACTGGGCAAGGAAGTGCTGGTGTCCAGCCTGGTGACCCACCTCCTGCATTCCCTGCTGCAGCTCTACAAGCTTCACGTGTCTCCTGACTTTGTAAGCATTATTTTGTATTTAATAAAACAGGGGCGGCAGGGTAGTATAATGGTTAAGGCGTTGGTTTTGTAACTTGAAGGTCGCATGTTCAATTCCCTGGTAGGACACTGCCGTTTTACCCTTGAGCAAGGTACTTAACCTGCATTGCTTCAGTACATATCCAGCTGTGTAAATGGATGCAGTGTCAATGTAAAAGCTATGTAAAAAGGTTGTGTAAGTCGCTCTGGATAAGAACGTCTGCTAAATGCCTGTAATGTAAAAACATCTTTTCTGTCATTTTATCCGAATGTAGCCGACTGTGATGGTAATAGTTACAGGATATAGCTGTCCGTGTGATGCCTGTGTGAAGGCTTCTTGGCTCAAATTGTTGTGTTGTTGTTTTTTTCCTTTCTCCAGTGTATCATGCATCTGGAGGATCGGCTACAGGAAGTGTACTTCAAAAGCAGGATGCTGGCAGAGTATTTAAAGGGACAGACCCGGGTCCACGTGAAGGAACTGGGTGTAGTCCTGGGGTAGGTCAAGGCTCTTGCGTCTGTAGTGTACAGAAGACAGACTTTGTGGACAGTTTGTCCTGAAAGCGTTTTTTTGTCACTGCTGTCAAATAAAAAATTGACTATGAAGGTAAAGCTGGTGCATTTATATTACATCAGTGTAACAGAATAATCTTTAGGACACTGAGGAAAAATCACAACTGGGAAAGGTTTTGCTCTTTTATTATTATTTTTTGTTCTTTTATTACATTTGTTATATCTGCCCCATTTGAAACTTTGCCGTTCCACTTCTACTAAAGGCTCACCCTTAATAAAATAGAAAAAGATAAAAATGCTGCTGTGTTCTACTTGCGCTACATATTGTTGTGGGGAAAATTGCCACCCAGCTGGCTGAAATGAAAGATAAATGTGAAATCACTCGTGTCGGTCTCTTGTTTGAATGATAAGTGCCCTGCTGGTGACAGTCTGAATTTAGATAGATGGCACTTTATTTCTCCCCGTGGGGAAATCTGCTAGGAATTTTATTGGGATTTCTCCACTGGGGATCAATGAAGTGTGCTTTTGGCACAATCTCGCATGCTGAGACATGGCGGTTGCTTGTGTAAGCTGTCTGTGGCAGTTGCTCGTATAAGCTGTCTGTGGCAGTTGCTTGTATAAGCTCTCTGTGGCGGTTGCTCGTATAAGCTGTCTGTGGCAGTTGCTCGTATACGCTGTCTGTGGCAGTTGCTTGTATAAGCTGTCTGTGGCAGTTGCTCGTATACGCTGTCTGTGGCAGTTGCTCGTATAAGCTGTCTGTGGCAGTTGCTCGTATACGCTGTCTGTGGCAGTTGCTTGTATAAGCTCTCTGTGGCAGTTGCTTGTGTAAGCTCTCTGTGGCAGTTGCTCGTATAAGCTGTCTGTGGCAGTTGCTCGTATAAGCTGTCTGTGGCAGTTGCTTGTATAAGCTCTCTGTGGCAGTTGCTCGTATACGCTGTCTGTGGCAGTTGCTTGTATAAGCTGTCTGTGGCAGTTGCTCATATAAGCTGTCTGTGGCAGTTGCTCGTATAAGCTGTCTGTGGCAGTTGCTTGTATAAGCTGTCTGTGGCAGTTGCTTGTATACGCTGTCTGTGGTGGTTGCTTGTGTAAGCTGTCTGTGGCAGTTGCTTGTATAAGCTGTCTGTGGCGGTTGCTGGTATAAGCTGTCTGTGGCAGTTGCTCGTATAAGCTGTCTGTGGCAGTTGCTTTTATAAGCTCTCTGTGGCAGTTGCTTGTATAAGCTGTCTGTGGCAGTTGCTCGTATAAGCTGTCTGTGGCAGTTGCTTGTATGAGCTCTCTGTGGCAGTTGCTCGTATAAGCTGTCTGTGGCAGTTGCTTGTATGAGCTGTCTGTGGCAGTTGCTTGTATAAGCTGTCTGTGGCAGTTGCTTGTATAAGCTGTCTGTAGCAGTTGCTGGTATATGCTGTCTGTGGCAGTTGCTTGTATAAGCTGTCTGTAGCAGTTGCTGGTATATGCTGTCTGTGGCAGTTGCTGGTATAAGCTGTCTGTGGCAGTTGCTTGTATAAGCTGTCTGGCAGTTGCTCGTATAAGCTGTCTGTGGCAGTTGCTCGTATAAGCTGTCTGTGGCAGTTGCTCATATGCGCTGTCTGTAGCAGTTGCTTGTATATGCTGTCTGTAGCAGTTGCTTGTATAAGCTGTCTGTAGCAGTTGCTTGTATAAGCTCTCTGTGGCGGTTGCTCGTATAAGCTGTCTGTGGCAGTTGCTCGTATACGCTGTCTGGCAGTTGCTTGTATAAGCTGTCTGTGGCAGTTGCTTGTATAAGCTGTCTGGCAGTTGCTCGTATAAGCTGTCTGTGGCAGTTGCTCGTATAAGCTGTCTGTGGCAGTTGCTCATATGCGCTGTCTGTAGCAGTTGCTTGTATATGCTGTCTGTAGCAGTTGCTTGTATAAGCTGTCTGTAGCAGTTGCTTGTATAAGCTCTCTGTGGCGGTTGCTCGTATAAGCTGTCTGTGGCAGTTGCTCGTATACGCTGTCTGTGGCAGTTGCTTGTATAAGCTGTCTGTGGCAATTGCTCGTAAAAGCTCTCTGTGGCAGTTGCTCATATGCGCTGTCTGTAGCAGTTGCTTGTATATGCTGTCTGTAGCAGTTGCTTGTATAAGCTCTCTGTGGCGGTTGCTCGTATAAGCTGTCTGTGGCAGTTGCTCGTATACGCTGTCTGTGGCAGTTGCTTGTATAAGCTGTCTGTGGCAGTTGCTCGTATACGCTGTCTGTGGCAGTTGCTCGTATAAGCTGTCTGTGGCAGTTGCTCGTATACGCTGTCTGTGGCAGTTGCTTGTATAAGCTCTCTGTGGCAGTTGCTTGTGTAAGCTCTCTGTGGCAGTTGCTCGTATAAGCTGTCTGTGGCAGTTGCTCGTATAAGCTGTCTGTGGCAGTTGCTTGTATAAGCTCTCTGTGGCAGTTGCTCGTATACGCTGTCTGTGGCAGTTGCTTGTATAAGCTGTCTGTGGCAGTTGCTCATATAAGCTGTCTGTGGCAGTTGCTCGTATAAGCTGTCTGTGGCAGTTGCTTGTATAAGCTGTCTGTGGCAGTTGCTCGTATAAGCTGTCTGTGGCAGTTGCTTGTATAAGCTCTCTGTGGCAGTTGCTGGTATAAGCTGTCTGTGGCAGTTGCTTGTATAAGCTGTCTGTGGCAGTTGCTTGTATAAGCTGTCTGTGGCAGTCGCTTGTATAAGCTGTCTGTGGCGGTTGCTCTTAAGCTGTCTGTGGCAGTTGCTTGTATAAGCTCTCTGTGGCAGTTGCTCATATGCGCTGTCTGTGGCAGTTGCTTGTATAAGCTGTCTGTGGCAGTTGCTTGTATAAGCTATCTGTGGCAGTTGCTCGTATAAGCTGTCTGTGGCAGTTGCTTGTATAAGCTGTCTGTGGCAGTTGCTCGTATAAGCTGTCTGTGGCAGTTGCTGGTATAAGCTCTCTGTGGCAGTTGCTCGTATGCGCTGTCTGTGGCAGTTGCTCGTATAAGCTGTCTGTGGCAGTTGCTTGTATAAGCTGTCTGTGGCAGTTGCTGGTATAAGCTGTCTGTGGCAGTTGCTTGTATAAGCTGTCTGTGGCAGTTGCTGGTATAAGCTGTCTGTGGCAGTTGCTGGTATAAGCTGTCTGTGGCAGTTGCTTGTATAAGCTGTCTGTGGCAGTTGCTGGTATAAGCTGTCTGTGGCAGTTGCTGGTATAAGCTGTCTGTGGCAGTTGCTTGTATAAGCTGTCTGTGGCAGTTGCTGGTATAAGCTGTCTGTGGCAGTTGCTTGTATAAGCTGTCTGTGGCAGTTGCTGGTATAAGCTTTCTCGTAACCACCCACACGACTGCGGCTCTCTGTTTCAGGATCGAATCCAACGACCTCCCGCTATTGGCCGCCGTGGCGAGCACGCATTCGCCGTACGTGGCCCAGATCCTACTGTGAGCTGGAGCATCAGGCCCCGCCCCCTCCCGCCAGGCCACGCCCCTACACCGTGCCTCGCCCTACGAGGAACCGCTCTTCCCACATTAACTGTCTTCGCCCTCAGAGGACAGAGAGGATGACGAGCTCGTATTCGGGGTGGTTTTCACCCCCCCCCCCCCCCCCCCCCCCACACACACGTGGGACACGGGACATTGGAGCAAACCCAGCGCCTGCTTGCATTGAAGCAAAAGAAAAAAAAAGAACTGAATTCAAGTACAGTAAAAATAAAGACAATTGATTCAGTCCTGGACTAGCAATTAACATGGAACGCTGGGTGGTCGTTATATAAGCTGATATTGCTCGTTTTAATTTTCTTTTTGTATCTGTGATATTTTTTCATGTTTTTATACAAAGGGATGAAACTTCTAAGAAAGGTGTTTTAAGGGAAAGAGCTGTTTGAGTAAACGTTTACATGAGGTGAGGATCTGGTATCTTACAGTACATATTAGGGTGACACTAATTGTCTGTTATGCCACTCTTAATTTTTTTTCTTTCCGGTAAGTCGAGTGTTAACGTCTGCACAAAAAAATGTCACAATTCTGTATGCTTAATGATGTCTTAATGTGTATTTTTTTGCAGCTTTTTTTTTTTTTGGGTCCTCGTTTGAAAATCGACTTGATAACACGAAGCAGTCTTTACATTTCCTTGGGCATTTAATGAAATGCGGATCATCGAGCTTAAGAATGCTGAACGATAAACGTATTTTATTTTAACCTTTTTTTTGGACGCAAATGCAGTTTAAAAAAACAAAAATGGATTCCGTATTCCAGAAGCAGGCTGTGTTTGGGTCTGTGGTGTCAGAAGCCAGGTACACAGGTAGACAGAACCTGAAGCTGCTGACCTTGCCCTTCAGCTGATGGGCACCCTGGACGCCCTGTCTGTGTGTTGTTATGGAAACAGCATTTGCATTATAAACCACACCCCCCTCAGTCAGGCGGGGAAAATGGACATGTACCTGCTTCTTAAGGCAACACTACCACTGTGAGCATGAGAGGGAAGGATGCAATCACTGATTTAAACCAATCGTTTTGTTCCGCCGTCGAGAGCAAAGTCTTTTGATTGGTCCAAGTGGTTCTGATTGACAGCTTACCGTGGTGCTGCCCACTTTGGGATTCATGAAACCTCACTCTTCCACCACTACTGTGGGTGAATGGAGCTTCGCTCCTTCTGTTTTTATACAGGGATTCAAAATGGTTTCCAAACAGACAAATGAAAACTCAGAAAACTATCCAGCTAGCTGGGCTTTTGTATTGTTTATATTTATGGCTTATTTCATGCACAATTTCCTGGAGAAAAAAAAGTTTTTTCAGAATTACAGTCATAGTACAAACTTCATTAACATTTTTCCCAAAAATTGCTGGCTTTTATTATTGATGATTCTTGAAAACAAATAAAGAATAGCTGTTCTTTTTTCTTTTTTTTTTTTAACCTTTTTTGTCTTGTTTTGCTTTGTTTACACTAAACCCTACCTCAGTTGGCAGGATTCGAACCCATCTCGTCAGAAGGCCTGAGCCTCTTTTGAGACGCCTGTTTCCTCCCCAAGGTTCCATTTCCTGTCGTTGTAAAGGGGTGGAGCAGAGTGCTCTGGAACAGTCCGCTGTGCTGCCAGATGTGGTCCCTCACTGTGTTAGCATGTATGTGGTGCAGGTGTGTGTGTAGAGCGGGGCCAGCCAGGTGTTCTGCGCTGTCGTGTGTGTATGGAGAGAATTTGAGAAGCGTGTTCACGAGGCCTCATTCGAGCTGGTGTCATGCCTGTGATGCTCATTCCTTGTATCTTTTCGTTTCATTCAGTATTGCTTCGTGCTGTTTCAATGCAAACACATGGCACGTTTAATAAATGAAGGTAATTTGAATTACAACGACGGTTTGACTGTTTTGGTTGTTGTTGTTTGCTTTCCATCTGAAAAAGGGTTAAGAGTCAACATTGGCTCAGTTTTGATCCCTGTTTCAATTGTCAAAGGTTGATTTCCCATACAGTTCCAAGTGCCAGAAATTTGCAACAGTGAGGACAAAATATCAGCAATGCACTAAATTAATTTGGAATCCTGCACAGATCTTATGACCAGTGATGAATTTTAACGGTTCCCTTTATTCCACATTCAATTTACTGTATATTACTGCAGTTCCTGGTAATGCTCATTATGACCACCAGGTGTAGCTGTAGTTGTAGCACAGGGTCTGGATAATGTAGAAGTGCACTAATGGAACAACTCAGGTCCGTGCTGAATGGACACTCTTTGCCCAAACAATGATATGCTTCAGCTCACATTAACTGCCGTACAAAAGCAGTTAACTTGAAGACTATAACTTCAGTGCACCGGGCTGTATTCGAACCCTTGATTTATAGTGCTGCTGGATGAACTTAAATTTATCTGATGCTTTCATCCAATGGCAACTTATGTGGCTTTCATACTGTAGATTTATAGAGATGGACATTTTCCAAATTCAGGTTAAGATAATTTGGAATTGAAGCAGCAACCTGTCAGTTGGCATCTTGGTGGTCTAACCATTATGTTACACTCCCACCCTGTACAACATACAGAAATACACCACACTGGAGCCCAGTAATTATATTTTTAAGCCGTGTTTAGTCTCTGGATTCTTTCTTTGTCGAGATTAATCGGCAAAACCCTAATGTATCCTAACGTCATTTTGTAAATGCTATTCCACATATGACCATTTGAGGGCACTGTAGTACAAGCCATTAAAGACAGAGGACTCCATGCATCAGTAGTTGACAGAATTAATCTGACGTAAGGAACATTTAAATTTTTACATTTTGGCATTTACCATTTTCTTATATTCAACGGTATTTCCTTTTTCGTGGACAATTGAAATTATTTTCATTTTCAAGATGTTCTTGTCCAAGGGAACTTGCACAGTTCGCAGTTTTTTTGACATACAGTCCATTTATACAGCTGAATATTTACATAAGCATTTCAGGACCTTGTTCAAATGTACCATAGCAGCACCACATTTGAGAACTAAACTCAGTTTACTAGCATGAAGGATTATGGACGATCTCAAAGATTTTAATTTTTAATTGAATTCTTTGAGACTATCAAAATCAACAGGGAAATCTGAGGGGCAAAGTATTGACCAGTAACGGCCAATGCTACAAATGGCACTACTCCCTGAAAATCAATTTTCGGTTTTCTTTGTCTTCATTGGGCATGCTATTTTAATGATTACCGTCATTCATTGTGTCTGACTGAAACACAGGACTACAGCGATGTTGAAGATGTATCATTCCCTGTGATAAAAGATCGCTTGCCCAGCACAGGCACTTCGGCAGTGTTCACCGGGGACGAGGTCATGTGAGCTGGACGAGGAGAACCCATCAATTTCACCTTGCGGGGTCAGGTATACAACGTAAAAAACGCTAACTAGAGTAGGTGTTATTGGCCATCTGAACTATGAAGCAACCAGATCTGAAAACCTGCCACGCAGAATCAACACACACACACGTGCAGTTTAAACCGGAAACATATTTATTTATTTATACAGAGACAGTAAACGCAGAAGTAAAGGCCAACCAAAAGAAACGTGTGGTCACAAGGTTAAACACGAACTCCCCACTTCCCGTCTAAATGTAACCACTTCAATCCTTTCTGTCGAGGTAAAAATATACAACCGAAAGACAAACGAACACCAACTGCATTAAGTGGTATCGAATGGCGAAGGAACCGGTGGTGCTGGAAACT
Organism: Anguilla pacifica; assembly: GCA_039654925.1. Taxonomy (NCBI): domain Eukaryota; kingdom Metazoa; phylum Chordata; class Actinopteri; order Anguilliformes; family Anguillidae; genus Anguilla; species Anguilla pacifica. Next base: position 64,943,128 of record CM077288.1, read on the forward strand.
CGGCAAATAAAAGGCTATTAAAACGGCATTCAATAGCCGACGTTACGCACACCATTCGATATCTCTGTCTTGATTGGCGAACATTATTTTCTGCTGGAGCTTCAAACGCCTACTTCAAGGTCAGACAGCCTGCTTCCATAGGACCTGGTGCAGTACTTTTAAACGACAGACTTCCACAGACTGCTTTTAAAAATAAGATATTTCTATATTGCTAAGATATTGCAAATCAGTCGTAATATGAGTACTCCTTCATTCCATGGGGTTGATTCAACCCCATGTCTTGCACTACATTTAAAAAATGTAGACGTATGCTTCTTTTCAAGAAGTTCCCTAATATTTAAAATTAAGAGTACTTCTCAATATCGCGTGACCCGTCACATTTTTGAAGTTTTCCCACTGGTATAGTGAACAGCGATCACCGTCGTATTGCATATAAAAATCAGAAAATCAACCGTCCCTGAATTATGCTCACAACATATTTGCCGTGGCTTTCGCTTAATACAACATTTATTTATGTTTGCCTATATGCATATTCTCCCTAATGACATACGCAACAGTATCGCGAAGATAACATTTTGCTACAATACATGCACAGTGTTATATTGTCTGTCAGAACACGTGAAACTGTATAAATCAGGTCATTAGCTAATGCATCGTCCGAGATGCACATTTTTTTCCCAAACCAACGTAACTTATTAATGTCCGGTGGGATCAACACCAACCGACCGCAGATTTAGTGTAGCCTCACCCGTTCTTGAAATTCCAGCGGGGTGGCAGTGTGGAGCGCAGAATGGACCGTTTCCGCGCTGTCATTCCACAATCTTAAAGTAGATGGCGACAAAGATTTGTTCCCTTCATTGTATTTCTTTCATGAATTATATTGTTGTCAATGGACTCGCCCACAAGCTTTCCTCCGTCAGTCACCATGGTGGCACAAAGCAGCAAGACCTGGCTCTCGCCTCGTCATCTTTACTAAACAAAAAAAGAAGAGAATATTACCTTGCTTTGTGGATACGCGCGTTTACCTGTACTGGCTCATAGATTACCTCAATGGGCAAACGTTTCTCGACTGAGTTTTTGTCTGTTTTTATAAAGCGACAATCCGGATTCGTTTCAAAGGGAGAATGCAGACGAGAAGGGACTAGCTAGCTAACCAGCTAGCCTTCCCGGCGTCTGGATAAAAGGGACGATTTATTGAGTTTTTACTCTTTCAACTCTTTGGTTGATTCACTCCCTGGCAAACTCAAGGAGATCGTAACAAACATATTTGTCGCGACTAAAGCCAGAACAAGGGGCACAACCTTGGTGGATCCCGGAGCATTCCTCTGGGATCGCGAGCTGGAGGAAATATACCCCGTGGCTCTGGGCTTGGCCTGGGGGGAACATAGCGCACCTTCGTGGGATTTCTGAAGTGTGATAACGAAGGAAAAGAAAAGAACAGCGAGAATTTAAGAGACAGCTAACTTAGCGTTCGCTTTCTGGCTACGACAGCGCGCTGCCGAGGAGTGAAGTTGATTACGATTTTAAAAGTGCTTTTTGGCTTGTGCTTTTTATTTGTTTTAATTCAAGAAGAATGGCGTCTTACGTGGATAACAGTTTCAGACAGGCGGTCATGAAAAACCCAGCCGAAAGAACGCAACAGGTAAGAAGCATCATTTTTCTTAATTGTTTATTTTAGACATGTTTTATTTGCATAAATGGAAGTACTTTCTTTGGGGGAAACGAAGACATGTAGTGCGCCCAGCCAGCGCTTACATGATGTAGCTTAGCTAGCAAGCTAACCGTTATGTAGCTAACTAGCTAGTGAAAACTACCAGCACTAACTCGCTTCACCGTTAGCCAGAGACCGGGTGCTGGCTAGCTGATGGTATCTCTGTTAGTAGGAGCAGATTTAATAATGTAACTTAGTTTTTTTGGGATCTTTACCGTTGGTCAACTACTTTAAGAGGCACATAATGCAGATGAAGGATTTGAACGTAGACTATGCTGTTCCTGCCGTTGTTAGCTCTGCTGCTATAGACTAGGCTATATTTCACTGCTTATTGAGTTGGTCTAGCTGACGTTAACATTATTTGGTAACATAAGTTGTAATTGAGTGTGGCCAATGAATCCACAAATGTGGGCTACCGATATTATCGCGTTGGCTGTTTGAATGATACTTTTGTCGCAGCATATCACCCGGAGCTTGATATGTGCTCACTGATTTGAAAATGGACAACGCCAAGGGACAGCTGTCCACTTCAATTAGTCTACTTAATACAGGAAAAAATGTTTAAAGATGAAAGAGTGGATTGGAGTCCATTCCCCATATTTTGTACAGTGTTTTGCGAACTAGAAGTATATGAATGCCTTTGAATTTAACGTGATTGTTCCGCAGCTGCTATACATAATGTTGTTATGGGGGTGGAGTAATTGCTGTCATGTTTGATTTTTGTAGCGGCTTAATCAATGAGCTCAGACGATGGGCCCTCGTAAAAATGGCAACCTTTGGGGTTGGCAAAGTGCTTCATACCTAATTAGGTTTTGCTTAACAAGACAGCCGTAGATCATAGGCTATAGGCTACATTACGTTTCTCTGTCATTGCTCTGTCAACGTGAGGCAGGTTATACAAATCTTTTTATTTAAAAAATGTAAGAGAACAAAATGGTTAATGGTTGTTATGAAGTGAAACGTGAATTAAGTGAAGTTTACGTGGAAAATAATGTTATCTGAGCTATGACAAAGAAAAATGAAAAAGATGTGATTGATCAGTGAACCAAATTAGCCGAGCGGTTTTTTCTGGAGTAGCGTTTTGTTTTGAAATGGGATTAAAGGACTGCACGCCCTGGTGGTTGTCGTTTAATGTCGCGATAGAAAATCACAGACAATAGCTACTTTAGAGAATCTGACCGCGCAGAAAGCAGCGGTGGTCCGGATGAAATGAGATTAGTAACCGTCGTCTACTTTAGAGGCCGACATTTAATGGAAATAATTTAATTGGCGGGCTCCTCGGGTTGACTGGCAGCTCGTTGGTAGCCCATGCAGCGCGTTAGCACAAACAAGCCGAACCATTAATCCAAATCCAAGACTGGATAGGATGCTATTCATAGAAACGCAGCCGCCTTCGCGGCCTCATATTCCCCCATTTCATTATCACTGTCATTAATTACTGATTAATTTTTTTAAATTATAGATATTTGCAGATAAATCACTGTCCTCTAATCACCAAATATAATTTCGTGAAGCAATACAATAATAGCCTCGAACATATTCATTTAGTGGAAATCTTCTGTGAACCTCTTCAAATCCTCTTTAGGCTAATGTAGTCTCTATAAGCCTATTACTGTGGTAGGAGGCAAATTTGCTGTCTGCCACCGTGCATTTTTAATTTCACTGCCAGGGAAGGAACTGCAGAAACCGCCTTGCAGGAAGAATACAAGACGTCTTGTTCTTGTTGGTTCTTGATTCAATGCGTTATGCAATCTAAATATCGAAAAAATGAACAAACACCGAGAAAAAAACACAGATCAATTGTAGTGGGCAGTTAATAAGAAAGAGCTGATGGGGACTGGCTCAGTGTAATGAACAGGCGTTTCTTATCAGCCGAGTCGTTGACAGTGATGTCTGCTTTGTTTCAGTTATATTTATCATACTTATCTGATAATAATGACTCGGTCTGTTGTACACGTGGTTCGTGATTTCATTGAGTGTTGTTTTTTTATTTGACTTGAGCCGTTTATTGAAAAATCGCACTTTCTTGTCCTGTCGTGACTTTTTATTTGTAAACCTGCAGTGTTTCAGTTCCTGTACTGTGCACGAAACTCTTTGGATCGCCGATATAATTCAGTTGACAGTGGTGTGTCCTTGTAATCTTAGATTAGAAGAAGATTAGAAGGCAAACGACGGCAACCAAAAACAACTTGCATGAATGTTTGGACACAGTTAATCAAAACAGTTGAGTGAACATTCTGTTATTATGAATTCATGAGCCATAAAAACGGTAAAAATGCTCACGGCTGCATATGTTTTCTGATGCATGACAAGAATGTAAAATCCACCCACTTCAGGCCAGTGAAGTGGTAAGTGGTAAATTTGCAGAGATTGGCGGATCTTCAGCGTCGATGAGTGTATGTTTTGCTTCTGAAACTCATCGCTCAAACGGGTGCTCAAACGGGTCCGGAGAGACAGAGAACTCGCTCTTAATGACGTAGCATTGACCAATCAGAGCATCGCGGTGTATAATTACAATTTGTGTCAGTTTTCTTTCAACGCATTTTGTGCTCGGTATTTGAACATTTTCCGTGGAATGTGCCTTCGGATATTTTTTTTAACGTGGCTTTTGCCATTCTTTTCTTAATTCCTGTCTTGTGACAAGTTAATGCCTTTCCTTTCAGATGTGCTCAGACATCAATGAAGCAACATTTGAATTTTTTATGACGTAACTCCGGATTGTGAGCATGGTCTGAATTAGCAAAACGAGACAATAGCGTTCGGAGTTCATCTGTAGATTTTCCGTTGGTGGGTCGCTACCTGTCCTGAAGCTTGTGTTTAGATGCAGAAAAGGTCTGTAAAGCTAGGCTTTTCCTGGTGAAGATACTTCCGGCCTTGCTTCCGGCTCAGTAATCGCACTAAGTAATGCTTTACCATGTTAAAATTTCGGCTCCGATATTTATGGAATTTTTCTGGGAAGCTCTGTCATCACCCAGAGAACTGAAGCAGAGAGCGGGATAAAAATATGCATTTTATGTGAACCTCTGAACAATGGGCCAAAAATGTCAAAAACCTTTCTGGAACATGAGCTCCTGGCAGATAGAACAAATAATAACGTGACACCCCCCCCCCCCCCCCGTAAAGAATTTACTGGAAGCTTCCTTACAAAGTGACCGCCTTGTATGAGTGTACAATCGGGATGCGAATGAGGGGACCGCTTCCCGATCCTGCTTCATGACACGTAACGTGGTCAGTATTGGAAACCCCCCTGGTAAACCCAATAAAGGTGCGATGAGGGATGAGGTAGTCGCACGTATTCAGTGGAAGCAGCCCACCCCCGCCGCTGTGTGGGACTGTTTTGAGGGCTATGAAAGGTGCACCTTTGCCCCTCAGTGCAGCGGGACTAGCGCTGGAGCCGTCGGATGGTTGTTTTTTACGGCCCAGGCATGCGGCAGAAGAATGGCGGCCGAGCAGCTGTTCCCTCCGCCTGGCCTTGCCGCATTCCACCTGAAGGACGACCGTGCGCGGCCCGCTGTGCGCCTCGTGCCCTGCCGGGGGGGGGGGGGGGTGGATGCACACTATCACCAACAGTTCTATTAGCCAATTATAATGCTTTATGTTGGGGGGCAAACAGAGATGGCACAGGGGTGGCCATTCAAATTAAAGAGGTGGCCTTTGAAAAACACACACACGAACACACACACGCAGATATGAGCATGTTTGTTGGCATCATGAGTTCTCTTCCTGTGGTCTGTACCTTAGCGGTCAGTCAGAAACCATGATCACTCGGCTGTCATATGGTGTACAGTGCTTGGATCCGGAGTGCTTGTTTTTTTTTCATTATGTATGCGCACACACTGATGAGCCTTGGCAGGCCCACGGCGAAAAGGGGCTTTTAACTGGCTACAGAAACAGACTGCACCAAGGCAGAGAGTGGATCTCAACGGGCATGCTGGGAAATGGAGTCTAACTTCACTGCCTGCAATCCCAAGTTTATCGGATAGTTGAGTGCTTCAGCCAGGATTGTATTTAGCCGTATTAACGGTACTTTCAGTATGTGTTGGTGTTGGGGTGGAGGTGGTGGTGGCAGGCTGGCAGCATTTCTTATCTAAACTGAGGGCAGCTGAGAAGTTTCAGTATTATTCGGACCTGGCTGGGGGGGTGGCTGTCGGTTCTTTTTTTCTTTTCCCCCCAACGTTGGAGAAGTTGGTTTTAATGCTGGCACGTGGTTGTGAATGCCGCAAGGCCCAAAAAAACAGGACGTGAAAGGGGGAATTTGTCTTAAACCCGAAACATGGATTCATGTTCGCTGCATGAATTTGTCGTTAAGGCTCACAGGCTTGTGTGTGCTACCTGCTGAACTGCATAGTTAGGGTTAGGGTGCGAACTGTTGGCTTTCCTCTCTTAGCACAAGTCATTCGAACAGGAAAAGAAAAGTGTTTGAGGTGAACGTTTCCTATGACCTATTTTCCTGAACACCGAGTTGTTCGTGTTTTCAAAGGGGACTCGACGCTAGCCCACACTTTTCCCTTCAGAGAACCTGAAACCCAGAGTGATATCTTTAGTTACAAAATGCGGTAGGCTATGTTTACCGTAAACCCTGGCCCAGGGCAGATAACTACCGAGTGTTTATTTCACAAACAGTGTGTTCCCGTCCCTATTGTGTCATATCCTCTCTCATTTGACTGAAGTCTTAGAATGGACTGACGATGTTTTTGCTTTGTTTTTCCTTTCCTCCTGCCTGGCTTTCTCTCTCTTTTGGGTGTCGAAGTATTTAAATTATTTAAATTATTGTGGCCCAAACAAGGGGCGAGAAAAAAGAAACCTGCCTGTTAAACTGTTGTTCAGTCTTTCATTTTAATAAAAGGGAAAAATCTTTGGGAGGTGCTTGAAAGCAGCCTGACGGGGCTCCTCTCGTGTACCCCTGGAGGTCAAAGGGTGTCATTACAGTTTGCGCAAATAATAGTTTTATAGAAGTGGAATTGGCCCCAAGGCTGGTCTGATGAGTGTGCACAATTTTTTTTTTTTGTGCGGGGGGGGGGGGGGGCGTCCTGGTGCATGCCTACAGCTGTCCTAGGAGTATTCAGTGATGACATTCCTCTATCTCGCCCACCCCTCCCCCATCCTCCCCGAGCACTTTGGAGAAGAGCTGCATCACACGCCTAACACCCCACCCCACCCCCCCCATTGGTGGAGATAATCAATTTGTTCCAGGGGTTAAAGGAAACCCCGTAGTTTTGTAAGTGAGGAGATTTGGTGTTCAGAAAGGTCTGCTTTACAGAGCTGTAGTTATGATACTGAAACCAGTGGAGGCTTGTATGGTAGTTGGCTGGTTTATAACACACAAGCTATTTAGCAACTCAGTCCGATCACTTGGGTAGCAAACTCTATAGTTTGGCTTTTTTGGCCCAGAGCCCTACATCAAATTCCTTTCCAGAATAACTTGGGCCTCAAATGTAAAGCGTGAAGTTTATTTTACAATCTCGCCTATATGTACACAGGGCAGTCTTTGTAAGTATTTGAACAGTGACGCACTTTTTTTTTGTTGACTCCAGCAGGTTGGATTAGAAGTGAAAAGGTGAATATGAGTTCAAGTGTGGACTGTCAAGCTTTTATTTGAGGGAATTTACATCCATCTTGGGTTAACCGTGTGTGTGTGTGGGTGTATACATATATACATATATATGTACGTATATATATATATATATATATATATATATATATATATATATATATATATACACACACATATATATATATATATATATATATATATATATATATATATATATATACATGTATATATATGTGTATATATATATATATATATGTACATGTGTGTGTATATATATATATATATATGCATGTGCATAGACAGACAGTACATACATATACATACACACACACAAAATGAGCATATGAACAGTCTAGCTTGCTGGCTGGTTTAACCAGTGTGCCGCTTACCAGAAAGCTATCTATAGTAGTTTGTGTACTTTCGGTGGCTGATTGACAGTTTTCCTTCCCTTCAGTAGTTATCAAAAGCGTTTCGCGCTGGAGAATATGACCCATGTTAGAATTCTACTAGCAGGCTTGTGTTCTCTGGGAGCTTGCTCTGGGTGCATTAACATTTCAAACTGGATCACACACTCAAAAAAAAAAGTATATATCTTGGTGTTACTTTTTTCATTTGTCACATAGAGTAAGAAAAGCAAAGACATTTTTTTTTTGGCGGCCTTTCGAGCCGAATAACACTCTTCTGCCAGTATTTTATTGCAAGCTCTGTTTCTCCATTTTGTGTGTGCAGGTGTGCACTTGCTGGTCTGTAGTGTTTATAGTTAGCGCGCGGCGCGTGTGTCCTGGGACGGCAGGTGCAGTTTGGCTGTGGCTAACTCCAGCGGAGTGTTTCCTCTCGGGGCGGGTGGATTCTGGCGGTGGCGTGCGGTCCGTGGCGCTGCAGTCTGTAAAATGGCGGGCGGTTATTAATAACCAGCGCGCATAGATCGGAGCACATCGACTGGTTCGGGAGTCGCTGGCGTCCTGCCTGTCCTTGTCACGCGTCCCTGCTAATGGTTTGACCTCCGCGCTTCTGTCACTGGGCTGCGTGTCCTCAAAGAGCTCCCCCCCCCCCCACCCCCCACCTCGTTATTTTTTCCTGTGGAAATCGTCTCCGCACGACGGTGGGTGTGCAGAAAATGTCTGCTTGGATTTGAGACCCCGGGTCCTGAAATGGAATCTGGCGGGGGAAACGTGGGGCGTTTTAATGGTTGCAGTATCTCACGCCTCCTGTCCCAGGCTGTTCTGCTGTGCTTGGAGTGCAGCAGGAGTTATGGGGCGATCCTGCGCAGGTTTGGGTGTCCCGGGGCGAACACGCGCTCTCCGGGGGCGGGGGCAGGGGCGGGGGCGGGAGCGGGGTTTGAGGGACTGGTACTGGATTGGCGGCGGTCGTTGCACCGGTCCGGGTGGGTGGAGGAGAGGGAGCAGAGTGGGTGGAGGTGACGGAGCAGAGTGGGTGGAGGTGACGGAGCAGAGTGGGTGGAGGAGAGGGAGCAGAGCGGGTGGAGGAGAGGGAGCAGAGTGGGTGGAGGAAACGGAGCAGAGCGGGTGGAGGAGAGGGAGCAGAGTGGGTGGAGGAGACGGAGCAGAGCGGGTGGAGGAGACGAAGCAGAGCGGGTGGAGGAGATGGAGCTGAGCGGGTGGAGGTGACGGAGCAGAGCGGGTGGAGGGTCGCTTTGATGTCTGTCGGACCTCCTAATGACTCCGCCTCAGCGGTTAAACCCAGCTAATGATGGGCAGGGAAGAGAGGCGCTCAGTGCTGGGGGGGTGGGGTCAGGGGGAGTGGGGGCTTTGTGCTGGGGCGGGAGGGGAGGCGGGAGGGGAGGCGGGGGGGGGGGGGTATTTCAGCAGTAAAACAGAGAGTTGTGGCAGGTATTTTGGGGGCTGGGGAGATGCTGTTTTGTTCCCTTTTATGGTTTCCTTTTCGCGTGGTTGGGGGTGGGTGGGGGGTGGTGGCGGGGGTGGGGGGGGGGGGGGGGGGCAGGGCAGGCATGCACACAACCACCTGTGGGTTTCAAATGAGGCAGGAAGGAACCAGGTACTGGGGCAGTGAAAAAGAGCCCAGCAGCAGCAGCACTGAGCTGAGCTCCTTATTTAATGTAACGCAGACGTCTGCCTCTGCCTGATCAGGGACTGCGTGTGCAGCTGAAACATTAAAACCCTCCATCTCCCCGCCATTCTGATTTGATGCATCTTCTGAAATGTCATTAAAGATGCAAGGGCCCTACACTAATATTTTTTTCCAAAGTTTGAAACTGCTCCGAAGTTGAGAACTTTAGGAGCATACTAATGCACGGCAATCAGATGTGCCCCTGGATTATTTTTCCAGTTTTTCACACATCAATTTTCAGGAGGAAATGTTGCTAAAATGGGAGCGCCTCAGAGCCCTGGGGCGTGGGGACTGCATAAAACTGCTGTGCCGAGAAGCTGCGCTAACTCCCGAGGCCTGCATCGTCAAGCAGGATTACTGAGCTAGCTGGATAACTGCACCGAGCAAAACCTGGAACTGGCACGCATCTGGGAACATGGACTGGAGCAAAAAGAGCTGCTCCGGGTTTTGCTCAGCGCAGTTATCCAGCTAACTCAGTAATCCTGCCTTGTGAAATACGCCTCTGGATCACTGAGTTAGCTGGATAACTGCACTGAGCTAAACTTTTAACCCTCTCACATCTGGGAACATGGACTGGAACGAAAAAGAGCTGTTCTGGGTTTTACTCAGCGCAGTTATCCAGCTAACTCGGTTATCCAGCTAACTCAGTAATCCTGCTTCATGGTTTTACTCAGCGCAGTTATCCAGCTAACTCATTAATCCTGCTTCATGGTTTTACTCAGCGCAGTTATTCAGCTAACTCAGTAATCCTGCTTCATGGTTTTACTCAGCGCAGTTATCCAGCTAACTCAGCTAATCCTGCTTCATGGTTTTACTCAGCGCAGTTATCCAGCTAACTCAGTAATCCTGCTTCATGGTTTTACTCAGCGCAGTTATCCAGCTAACTCAGTAATCCTGCTTCATGGTTTTACTCAGTGCAGTTATCCAGCTAACTCAGTAATCCTGCTTCATGGTTTTACTCAGCGCAGTTATTCAGCTAACTCAGTAATCCTGCTTCATGGTTTTACTCAGTGCAGTTATCCAGCTAACTCAGTAATCCTGCTTCATGGTTTTACTCAGCGCAGTTATCCAGCTAACTCAGCTAATCCTGCTTCATGGTTTTACTCAGCGCAGTTATCCAGCTAACTCAGTAATCCTGCTTCATGGTTTTACTCAGCGCAGTTATCCAGCTAACTCAGTAATCCTGCTTCATGGTTTTACTCAGTGCAGTTATCCAGCTAACTCAGTAATCCTGCTTCATGGTTTTACTCAGCGCAGTTATTCAGCTAACTCAGTAATCCTGCTTCATGGTTTTACTCAGTGCAGTTATCCAGCTAACTCAGTAATCCTGCTTCATGGTTTTACTCAGCGCAGTTATCCAGCTAACTCGGCTAATCCTGCTCCAGGATACAGACCTCTGTGGTTAAGAAAAGGGGAGTGTGGGATGAACGTAGGAGCAGACCACCTGGCTAGCCTGTGGCTGTGTGTGGGGGGGGGGTGTTTTTGGTGGGGGCGGGGCCTGGTTGGGGCTGGGCGGGGCAGGGGGTATGGGAGGGGGCGGGACATAGCGGAAGCTCATGCGTTCCCTGTGCTCTCCAGCCCTGGGGGGGGGGGGGGGGGGCTGAATGAGCTGACTGTACAGACCCTCTCGCGCACAGTAGCGCTACACCACCGCTCTGAGCAGTAACTCACCCAAGTTTATTTTCTACCTGCCAGAACGCTGAAACCCAATTACACAGCCCCGTGTGTGGAGCTGATGAGTCCTGCAGTTGTGTCTCTAGCCTTCACTCAGCTTTGCCACGGGCAGCAGTTTTTGAGTAAAACAAACCGAACAAGGAAAAGAAAAACGAATCGTTATTACCGTCCCTTTCATGGTGCTCAAATGCTTGTGTGAAGCGGACTGCAGCCGTTCACCTGTGCGGTGATGTTTTCCGCAGTGGCTTTTTTTGTCTTCCCACAATGCCGCTGGGCTCTCCTTGCCAGCACGGCGAGGTCCCGGTGCTGTAACCCCATCCCCCGCTGACACCTTGATCCTCTGCTGACGCCTGTGCCTGGGTGCGTTTGCACAGCCTGACCACAGGGGGCGCCGGCATTATTCCCCCACACCTGCGTCCCTGCTGAAGAGGGTCACAGCCTCCTGGCCCTAGCCTGTAGCAGAATAAACCAAGTAATCGTGATTAGAAACGCTCATTCAGTTAAGCCACCGTGTTGTGGTGCGTAGACGAGCCTTGTGGCCTTGGACCGGAACCGGACCTCGCCGGTGCCAGTCGGCCCGGTGGCGCCGCAGGACGGCTGAGCCGCTCAGGGTGCAGAAGGTTTCGGTCGGTCTGGGCTCCGCGTTTTCACCGCTCGCGGGTGGCCCTCGCTGGTCGATCGGGCACCTGTGGGCTGCTTGTCTGTGGCGCGTCTGAAAAGGTCTTCCTCTGACTCCACACTGCGCACGCAGGGTTTAGTGGAGGGCTGCGGTAGGTATTCAGGTGTCGCCGGTCTGAACCGCGGGTGTCTTCACTCTCCCCAATCGGCAGCTGAGATCGTGCGTGAGTGCGTCTACAAATAGTCAATTGGATGTTCCAGATTAGGGCTGGAATTGGACATATCCGGCCCCACGCTGGGGGCTGAATGAAAAAGGAGGGGAAAAAAAGAGGAATGCCGCTCATTCTGGCCTGCAGTGGCTCAGTGGGGAGAGAGGACGACAGCGGTGACACACGGGAGAGTCGAAAGCTCTCGAACCCGGATCCCCAGGCGGGTCTGCGCTTCCCCGCCGTCCCACAGAAACCCGCGGAAAAGCAGCCCGTCGCAGCGGGACGTCCCGTCTCCGAGCTCTCAGCGCCTCGTCGCTCAATAATTAATTTGAGCGCTGCTCCACCCGGGGGGAGGAAGAGAGTGCTCCCTGGAACTCGTCTCACGTTACACACACACACACAGGCACACGCCGGGCCGTGGCAGACAGCCAATTGGAACTCGCGCCCCCACTCCTCCTGTGACACGCTCAGTCCTTAACACCCCCCCCCCCCCCCCCCCCCCGCCCACCGCAGCCTCGCGTGTGACTGGCGAGCCGTGAGACCGCGGCCGAGCGCCAGACTTCAGTCAGCTTCCTAAAGCAAGCGTTTGGGCTCTCAGAGCGATTAAGAAATCTCAGATCCCCCCCCCCCCCCCCCCCCCCCGGCCCGTAGAAACGGGAGCGCTCTGGCCCCCGCTGCCCCGCTCCGGCTGTCTGAGTACCGCTGGCTGGCGGGAGTGGAGTTGCAGCGCGCCGACCGCAGGCCCGTTAAACCCAGCCGTGACGGACAGGGCATTGAGCGGCGAGCTGACTCCGCCCCCTCTCCTGCCCGCCCGGCTCCGCCTCCCTCCCTCTCTCTGCTAATTGGATTGGGAGGACTCCGGTTTCTGTTAGAGGTGAAGCGCTATCTGTGTAATCGGGCCTGTAGGTTCGTGTGACCTGCGCGCAGTCACGTTCGCCTCCGTCCCCCTGAACCCCCCGCCCGCCCCGCCCCCCCCCATTCGCCCTTTTTCCCGCTCTTTCCGTATCGGTCTCATCGCAATCCAATTTCCTGCGCCGTGTTCCAGAAGCCTCATTATCTCCCTGTAGCGCTGCCCCTGGCTGGCCTTCCGGGCCCCGGGCCCCGCGCGGATCCCGCACCCCGTGCTGGGCTGCCCCCCTCGCCCCCCCCCACAGCCCCCGGGGAGTCTGCTGGTAATGGTGCTCCCGCCTAAATGCCAGGTCATTAGCGCCTGTTAGAGGGAAGCTTCTCTGTGCTTCAGTTGGCTGTACTGATAAAGCACACGTGTCTTTTTGCCTCATTATTATTGTTGTTGTTATTGTTTATTATTGTTATATTTTTAATAATAGTGGTAGTTGTAGCGGTGCTAGTAGTAGCAGTACCTCCATGTCCAGCGGTGTTTTGAATGAGAAAATATGTAGATGGACGAAAACTGTATTGTCTTTAGCTGCACGGTGTCCCTGATACAGGTTTGCTGAATGTGAAGGTGTCAGATCCTCTTGTACTGAAAGTGCGGTTTAGTCACTGTGGACTCCGGGCAGGCGGAGCCGGGTTCCCGTTTCCTCGAACCCGTGTCCACGCTGCGGTAGGGCAGCTGTGGGCCGCGGCAGTGCCGGGCCCTGGCTGAGTGCTCCTCGGCACGGGGCTAATTGCTGCTAAAAATAGGGCGCGTTCTGAAGCTGGAATGTGCCTCATTGTGGAGACACCCCCCCCCCCCCAGGCTCTGTCCCTAACTGCCGTCGGCCCCGCGGTGTGGCAGGCGATGGTCGCCATGACGACGGCCGCTTTGATCTGCAGCCAGGTCTGCCGCCGGGTCACCTGACCTGTTTCTGTGACCCTGTTGGTCGAAGGCTGGCCTGGTTTTGCCAGACTTTTGCGTGCCTCTCTCTCTCTCTCTCTCCGGCCGAACGTCACTGCAGTCGGCAGTTTCCCTTTTGATCGCCGCCTGTGTGCTCTGCAGTTTGCTGTACGTCTATTGTAGGGGTGCACAACACGGGCTGATCCGTTTCAGGACTTTGCGCCAACTTCTGCCCTTAATTATTTAATTAGCCGAATCGTGTCTTGAGCTGACATTTGTGTAAGCACCAACGACAACCGCAGACTGCAAGTGCATCCTAAAGATTTCACTGTGCTCAAGGACATGAGTGAACAAGTGGAGTTTATACAGCTGTCAGAAAACTAAAGCTGAGGCAACTGGATGGAACAAAAAGCAGCACACAGACCAGCCCTCCAGGACCGGAGTTGTGCACCCCTGGTCTAGAGCAAGATGCGTGTGATCACATTCACATTTATACCTGCGTGTGTGCGTGTGTGTGTGATCACATTCACATTTATACCTGCGTGTGTGCGTGTGCGTGCGTGTGTGTGTGTGTGTGTGTGTTTGTGTGTGTGTGTGTGTGTGTGTGTGTGTTTGCTTTGTGGTGATAACATTTTTCTTTGTGTCTCTGAGAACTGTAATCCCGGTTGAGATGAGCAGTTGAACCCTAGCAGACACGCAGCTGACCCTGCTCTGCTGCTCTGCTGCTCTGCTGCTCTGCTGCTCTGCTGCTCTGCTGCTCTGCTGCTCTGCTGCTCTGCTGCTCTGCTCTCCTGTCTGTCAGCCAGTCAGGGGTGCGTGCAGACACCCTGAAGCAGCTTTTTGGCGAGAGGAACCGAAACCAAAGTTGTTTTTAGCGGGTGCTGCTTTAACCCCTCACCCCCCCGGTGCCCTGCCGCCCGCGGAGAGGAAGCGCGACTCTCGGGTCTATTTGGGGCGTCCTCCTGCTCCGTGCCAGAACACCTCGCTCTGCAGTCACGTAACAGCCGTCCGCCCCAGACCGCCGTTTCGTAACCCCTCTGCCCCTCTGCCCCCGGGGAATTCTCCCGTCGGCCAAATCTGGCCACCCAGAAGCGCAGCACAGGTGCTGTCGTGCCCTTACAGTTGTGATTAAAAAAAAAAAGAAGTTGCGGGTTTGTGTCTGGAGTGGTGTTTCACGTGCAGGGCTGTGTGTCTGAGGGGTGGTTGTAGTGGGGGGTGGGGGGGGGGGGCTGTGTGTCTGAGGGGTGGTTGTGGGGGGGGGGCTGTGTGTCTGAGGGGTGATTGTGGGGGGGGGGGCTGTGTGTCTGAGGGGTGATTGTAGTGGGGGGGGGGGGGCTGTGTGTCTGAGGGGTGATTGTGGGGGGTGGCTGTGTGTCTGAGGGGTGATTGTAGTGGGGGGGGGGGGCTGTGTGTCTGAGGGGTGCTTGTAGTGGGGGGTGGGGGGGGGGGGCTGTGTGTCTGAGGGGTGGTTGTAGGGGGGGGGGCTGTGTGTCTGAGGGGTGATTGTGGGGGGGGGGGGGGCTGTGTGTCTGAGGGGTGGTTGTGGGGGGGGGGGGCTGTGTGTCTGAGGGGTGATTGTAGTGGGGGGGGGGGGGGCTGTGTGTCTGAGGGGTGGTTGTAGTGGGGGGTGGGGGGGGGGGCTGTGTGTCTGAGGGGTGGTTGTAGTGGGGGGGGGGCTGTGTGTCTGAGGGGTGATTGTAGTGGGGGGGGGCTGTGTGTCTGAGGGGTGATTGTAGTGGGGGGGGGGGCTGTGTGTCTGAGGTGTGATTGTAGTGGGGGGGGGGGTGGGAGCTGGCGCAGGCGCACCAGCAGGTGGTGAGTTCAGCGACGCTCTTCGATTCTTGGGAGATGGATGTTGACAGATGAGCCGTGCGGGGCTGGGTGGACTGTGCGTGAGGAGGGGGGGGGGGTCGAGGGGTCGTGAACTCGGGCGAAACTAGCGGTGTGGCGTCTAAACGGAACCCGCGTTGACCTTCCGACGGTCAAGGTCAGTCCGTCGCCATGGCGTCATCGCCAGAAAGGGGGCGGGGCTTTTGAAATGACGGATGACGGCTGGTCTCTGGGTATTCCCGGGACTCCTGGGAGCGCCTGGGTTTTCTTCCTTGCGGAACCAGAGGTGTTATGGGCTGTGATCTTCACTTTTCCGCGGTTGAGCCGGTGAAGTCGTGACCCTGCGATGTGCTGGCGGATGCGTCCCGGAACGTGACCTTTGACCCCTCCATATTTCCCCATAGATGTCACCGTCGGTGGCAGCGAAAGCAAACGGCGCCTGTGTAATTATGAAAAACGGGCAGGGCGCCATTTAACCCCCCCCCCCCCCCAGGCCCCCCCAGGGCTGGAATTGAATTAGGGAGGGGCAGGATTGACTGTCCGACCTGCTGAGTGGAGTCTGCGCTCGGCCTTGCACCAAGAGAGGCTGACGTAAACTTAAAAAAAATGACATTACGTTTGTTCGGCAGACGCTTTTATCGAAAACGCCGTACAAAGCGACGATTCCCCACCCCTCCTCGCTCCCGTACCCTCTGTGAACGCGCTCAGGCACCCGGCCCGGGTACGAGCGTGGAGGTGAGCCTGAGGGTGGAACAGCCCGTGTGTTACAGTGAGACGGGGAGGCTGCTGATTGGCCCAGACCCAGCTGTTCGTCTGCAGGGACGGGGGCGGGACCGTAGGGGACTCCGCAGCCTTTTGCAAAGGACCCCCAAACGCCCTCGTCTCTAATTGGACGCATCGCCCTTAATGCAATAGTCAGTTTAGCGGGGAGCAGACGTATGGAGGCTAGCGGGATGTTTAATTTGGCTCCCTGTGTGGGATGGGGCCGGGGTCGCGGGTCCGGATGAAAATGAAATCCCCCCCCCCCCCCCCCGGTGCGTTTGAGACTCTGAGGCGCAGCGACGTGTGACTGATGCTCACGCGCGTTTCGCTGCAGGTCTCGTGGGTGTGTCCGCATTCTTCCTGGGCTCCACCAGGGGGCGCTCAGCGGGGGGGGGGGGGGGGCGTGACAAACACGTCTGCCGGTTTGTTTTCGGCTAATCACGCGGAGCGTCGTGGGAAAACGTGGCCGGGTCTCAGCTAATGGAGGGCGCGCAAACAGAGCTGCCCTTCTTCACGGGCACTGAAGCCTGGATCAGTTCAAAAAGCCCATTTCCCCTAATGGGACAGGCAGCGAAATTACTATGAGCTGCTCATTCTGCTTGAGCAGTGAGATCTCTCTTCTGTTTCATTATGTCAGCTCTGACTCCTAAAGCAGCAGTGTCTGAGCAGACTTCCTGCCACTGTGTCTGTGTGTGTATATGTCTGTCTGTCTGTGTGTGTGTGTGTGTGTGTATGTGTGTGTCTGTGTGTGTATATGTCTGTCTGTCTGTCTGTGTGTGTGTGTGTGTGTGTGTGTGTGTGTGTGTGTGTGTGTACCCATAGCTCTCGGCTCTAACAGGTTCCCCAAGCGCGGCGTGGGTCGCTACTGTGGCATTATGGGAATGCGGTGTGCCTTTGTGCCTTGTGTGGAATAACATCCTGGGGATGTCCGAGCTGAAAATAGCCCCCCCCCAGCCCCCCCAGTCTGCTGACGTCACACACGCAGCCAGCCAGGGGATAACAAGGCAGCGCCGTAAACAGGAAGCACCCACCGAGGGACCAGACTGACCCACGACCCCGTGTGTGTGTGCTCAGCCAATCAGGATGCAGGATGCTTCCCATCTCAGTTTCTGCCTCTGCCGGATTGTTTTCCTATTTGGGCCATAATCCTCGTCTGAGAATCTGTTCCTTGTTGTGGTTCAGTTTGGCAGCTGTGGTCATTTTCATTTGTGTTTATTGGCATTTCAGTGCAGAAAGTAACATTCGTTTTTGTCTTGACGCATGTTTTTGTAAAATTGTAAAACTGCAGAAGTTCACAAACTTTTTTTGTCGTAATCTTCCACAAGCAACTACAGTCTTGCTGAGTAGGTATTTAATTTCACTGCATGGTTTCACCTCTCTCTCTCTCTCTCTCTCTCTCTCTCCCCACTTCCTCCTCTGCTGTTTAAAGAGCTGAAGAGTTTGGAGGTCATTGCACTCTGCTTATTAGCACTCCTCTCTCTCCCCCTCTCTCTCTGCGTAAGGCAGCACTGTGTGAGTTGTGTGTTTGTTTGTGTACACACGTGTGTGAGTGTGTGTGCATGAAGTGTGAGGCTGCGTGTGTGTGTGTGCTCACTGTGTTTTGTGTGCAGTGTAAGTCTGTGCTGTGTGTGTGTGTGTGTGTGTGTGTGTGTGCGCGGGGTGTGTGTGCGTGTGTGTGCGTTGTGTAAGTCTGTACTGTGCGTGTGTGTGTGTGTGTGTGTGTGCGCGTGCGTGCGCGCGCGTGCGTGCGTGTGTGGGGTGTGTGTGCGTGTGTGTGCGTGTGTGTGCGTGTGTGTGCGTTGTGTAAGTCTGTACTGTGTGTGTGGTAACAGAAGCCAGGATGTGACACGTCTCACAGATTCTTGCCTTGAGGCCAGAGATATGTGGAGCTCGGTGTGTGACTCACCTGATTGGCCCAGACTCTGGCTCCGCCCCCGGGCGCCAGGAAACGTTTCGCACCTCTGTCTCTGCTCAGAGGGCTTCAGAAGCGCTCGCTCTGATCTGTGCACTGAAGTAGCGCTGTTTGAAGCGACCCGGTGGCGTCTCCCGCTGATGTACTCGCCGCCTGGGCTGGCGCCTGTCCCGCAGCCTGGCGGGGGTACGAGCCCGGGGCAGTTTGGGTCCCCCCTGGGAGACGGGACGGGACAGGACGGGACGGGACGGGCGCTCTCCCTGTCCCGTGTGCTGATTATCGCCACCCTCCGTGTTCATTCCCTTCACACACTCATGCACACACACGGCTGTCAACACGGCGGAGTTTCCGTGGAGACCGCGGCTTTCCCCATTTTTGATTGGGTAACGTCCTCTTGCGGAGAGGGTGCCGGTACGGGAAGCGGATCTGCCATCGTACGTCCCACGCCGGCCGGCTGGGTCGCGTGCGTTACCATGGCAGCGGTGATGGAGTGACTGGGGCTGTTGGGCTCAGTGCAGGCTTCTCGGCCAGGTTCACATTACAGACCCTAGTGCTCAGTTCCCTTTCTTTCTGCATTGACTGGGTTAGGGTTTGGGTTAGGGTTAGGCTCAGTGCAGGTTCTTAGGCCCGGTTCACACTACAGGGCTTGGTGCTCAGTTCCCATTTTTTGAATGAAACTGCGGTGCTAGCGTTGATCGAGATCATGCTGTGCTCTGAGGTGGAGTGCAGTGTGCAGAGTGAGGGAGGTGGTGGCTGAAGGGGGGGGGGGCTGGGGGAGATCAGAGCAGAGCCCCTCCTCCTGGGGGGGCGGGGGGGGGGTGGATGTAGGTGATCATTAACGCTGATCCGGAAGATTCCAAATGGCGGTGGGGCTACTGCTGAAACTAAAATGTATTGATCCCATCAGGGTTAGGGTGAATGGGGCGGGGGGGGCCCACTGGGGATTGACAAGTGCCCAGGGCTTCTGGGTAATGCGATGAGTTAGTTGGCGGGGGTGGGCGTGGAGGCGGGGCTGTAGAGGGGTTGAGTGCCTGTCGATGCAGGCTTGCTGATTGGACACTCAGACGGTTGGACGCTGCGTGTTTTTCAGTCACGCAGTCACGGTCCGAGCTGGGGCCGGTGGGCTTTTGCTCCAGATGACCGTCTGCCTGTGTCACCAGCGGTCAAAGGTTTTAGCACACTCACACAGTTTTCAGGCAATAAGGGATAAAAAAAAAAAGAAATAAGCCCCTTTTCTTTTACACAAAGAATGACCTGAATCTTCGATTCTTCATCTGTTCTGCCGCCGTTTGCAGTAATAACTGCTGAGCACGTTCATACTGCTTTTTACTCATGTCATGAGCTTCTGAGAGTTCACACCTAACGCTGCTGCAGAAGTTCCCACGGCCGTGCTGGTGCTGCTCCTCTGTGGTGCTTCTGCCTGACCTGTCTGTCCCATTCACCTCTCATCTTCTGCCATTTGAGGTTACGGACAGAAATTAATCGGCCTAAATGTCGATAAAAACAGCACAAAAACATGAGTACAATGTGCTAAAACTCCTAGTGGTGTCAGACATGCACAGTGGCGCCCATCGTTCCCACTGTACTGATTTGAGAAAAATGCTCAGGTTTTTACAGTTTGGGTTGAGTGCATGTGTTATTGCGTGTGTGTGTCCAGTGTATGTGTTGCGTGTATGTGTTCAGTGTATGTGTTCAGTGTATGTGTTGAGTGTACGTGTTGAGTGTATGTGTTGCGTGTATGTGTGGAGTGTATATATTGAGTGCATGTGTTATTGCGTGTGTGTGTGTTGAGTGTATGTGTTCAGTGAGTGTGTTGCGTGTATGTGTTGAGTGTATGTGTTCAGTGTATATATTGAGTGCATGTGTTGAGTGTGTGTGTTGAGTGCATGTGTTATTGTGTGTGTGTGTTGAGTGTATGTGTTCAGTGTATATGTTCAGTGTATGTGTTGAGTGAGTGTGTTGAGTGCATGTGTTCAGTTACACTGCTCAGCTCACGTGCAGAGCGGTTTATCAGCAGAACCAGCCACACCTTCTGTGGCCCTATTGCGTGGTGCAGCGGTCGGGTTCTCGAACCCCGGGTCTGTAACGTTACTAAGGCCCGGCCCTGGGCTGCTGGTTTTGTCTCCGTTTTGCATCGTAAAGACGCCCCCGTCGCCCCCGGACGGCTGTTGCCGGGGGGGTGGGGGGGGTGGGGGGGGCGGGGGCGGGGTGTTTGATGTGCGGTCCTCTCACGGTGCGGTCGGAACAAAGGCGATCTGCCCTTTTATTTCCGCCGGCCCTTTAAGAGTCCGTCTGAGGAAGAGAGCCCGGACTCATTCATCCTGGATAGATGAAACAACATGGGGGTGAACCGGAGGGGCGGGGCCCCGAGGGAACGCTGACCAATCATGCGTCGGGGTGAGGGGTGAGGGAGTGAGAGTCACACTCACACCGTCACCCCTCTGCTGATCTGGGATCAGCTCCTCGGTGAGCGGCACGGCGCCGCGGGCTGATCTTCACGTCGCCAGGGAGTCGCCGTTTTGGAGTTTTAACTGCTTCAGAACCCTGGGGAAGTTAAAATAACGGTCGAGCGGTTTAGCAAACGCGGCGGAGGGTGGGGGGGGGTGGCGTGAGCGCCTCCTGATGGCCGAGCCGTGCGCAGCGCCGGGTCTGTCGCGTCCGTGTCGAGCTCCGTGTTTCCGGTCACGCGCGCGGCGGCCTGCGATCCCCGGTCGCTCTGCTGAGTCACGTCCTGTCCCCCCCGGGCGTCCTCTCGCGCGCCTGAGCGGCGGCTGACCCAGCGCCGCTGGAGCTCCGGGTTTAGCCGCCTCCCTCCTCTCTGACTTCTGCTTATCTGGCGGTGTCGAAACTCTCGAGCTTTGCCCGAGTGGCTGAGCACTTCTGCTGTGCTGGGGGGTGGGGGGTGGGGGTGGGGTTGGGGGAGGGGGGAGGGGGGAGCGGGGCGGAGGGGGGGGGGGAGCAGGCGGTATTTTAAGCTCCGTTTCAGACGCTCGCGAACGCGGTGTCTCGCTGGCGAACGCCCCCCCGCTCTCTGCCTGCTGAAGCAGTGCATTCTGGTCCCCCCGCCCTCACAGCTTCCCAGCCATGCTCGGGGGAGAGCGCCACACCGCCCCCCGTCCTGGAATGAAAAATCAAATTAACAGCGACTTATGGAAAGCAGAGAAGCTGTCTGGCTGCCTGGAGCGGCTGGGCCTGAGATTAGCATTAGCATTAGCATTAGCATTAGCACTAGCTCCCTTACAGAGCCTGAGGGCGTGAGTGGGGAGAGGAGGGAGAGAGAAGCAGGTTCCCTGTGGGGAAGGAGAGGACGTGTTTATGCCAGAGAGGCCCATTCTGTGCCAGCTCTGTGCCCGCCCTGTGCCCGCTCATCCTGCCTCTGGGCCCTGGGCGGGCAGGGTCAGGGCACTGCCAGGCAGCAGGTCCTCCCCATCCTGCTGTGTGAGGGTGCGTCCGCGCTCTCGTCCTGGGATATGAAAGGCATGAATGTTCCTTTTTTAAAGATGTACGCGTGGGGCTCCCAGCTTCAGGCCTCGGGGGGGTGGGGGGGGTTTAGAGCCAGGCCACGCGTCTGGAGTCGCGCTGTGTAAGAGCGTCTGATACACGGCTGAGTGTGAAGCTGGCGGCTTTCAGGCTGATCTGCGGGTGGGGTTCTGGGTGTGAATACTGATCCTGTACTGAGCGCTTCTCCCGGTGGTCAGTCCTGATGGAGCTAACACCCCCCCCCCCCTCCCGTTCGCTGTGTTCAGTGCGAGCGAGCGAATGTTCTCACCTCTGCTGGTGCTCGGATCACAACGAGCCCGCGTGCGTCTCCCCGTCGCCCGCGGCGATTCCCCCCTCCCGCTGCGGGATGGTGGCCGGGCGCTCTCTGGATCGCCGCTCGCCTGACTTACCCCTTCAGTCACCTTCGCCGTTTATCTGGCGCTCCGCCCCCTCGTTATGCCCCCCCCCCCCAGCCTAACGGGGGCGGGAGGACGCAGGCGAGATCAGTCACAGGAAGTTTCGACGCCTGATATTAATCTCGTAGTGACGCCGCTCAAGGTGAGGTGGCGGAACACTCCGGCACCTCGAGTTCCGCTCCCCGCGGAGCTGCGGAGATCGGGGCAGGCGTCCCTGGGGCAATAAAACGGTGGGAACTGTCGGGCGGCGCGTTCTGATTGGTCCAGAGCACCACAGGAGTGTGCGGCAGAAGTCACATACGGTTTGAGAACATATCCCAGCATCCCTGCCCCCCCCCACGCACACCCCCCCCTGAGAGATGACACCCTCTGAGTCAGGGCCTGGAGAGTCCCGCAGACCTGTGCTTCATTGGTGCAGAAACGTCTCCTGCAGTTTGTAAAATGGTGGTAAAAGCAAGGTGTGTGTGTGTGTGTGTGTGTGTGTGTGTGTGTGTGTGTGTGTGTGTGAGAGATGTGCGTGTGTGTGTGTGTGAGAGAGATGTGTGTGTGTGTGTGTGTGTGAGAGAGATGTGCGTGTGTGTGCATGTCATGCGGTTTCTGTGTGTGTATTTCCTTGGAAAGGGAGGCTCACGGAATATTACCACCCGAGGGTTTGTTGGGGGGGGTGGGTGGGTGTGGCTCCTCTTGAATGCTCAGCAGCTCTGGCATTTCCTCCAGGGGAGGGGGGGGGGGTTAGGGGGCGATGTGGCCGCGGTCAGGCCGGGGGGGGGGCGTGGTGGGCTGAGTAACGAGATGTTCTCGCAGATAGCGCCTCCTGAGGGTGTCTGTGTGCAGTGGGCAGGGCCGGGCAGGCTGGGGGGGGGGGGGGGGGGAGGCACTGGCGGGAAACGTGGTGTGAGGGATGAGGCCACTCTCACCTCCTTCCACAGGTGCTTATTCCCGCCACAGACTGTTTGAATCACCCGCCCCCCCCCCCCCCCCGCTATCTGCGAGCTTGCACAAATTAGCCTGTACCCATGCTGCTAACCGCTGCTAACTGCTGCTACCCAGTGCTGACCACTGCTAACCGCTGCTACCCAGTGCTGACCGCTGCTAACCGCTGCTACCCAGTGCTGACCACTGCTAACCGCTGCTACCCAGTGCTGACCGCTGCTAACTGCTGCTACCCAGTGCTGACCGCTGCTAACCGCTGCTACCCAGTGCTGACCGCTGCTAACTGCTGCTACCCAGTGCTGACCGCTGCTAACCGCTAACCGCTTACATGCTTTACTGCATCTGAACCCCCCCCTCGCCCCCCCCAGGCGCACGCCTAGGGTGAGAGGGGCAAGGAAGAGCTCAGATTGGAGGCACATCTCTCTCTCACTTTCTCTCTCTCTCTCACATCTCTCTCTCTCTTTCTCTCACACATCTCTCTTTCCCTCTCTCCATCTGTCATACATCTCTCTCCCTCTTCTGTTCACACATCCTTCTCACTTGTTCTCTATCTCCCTCTCTCACATTTCTCTCTCTCTGTCTCTCTCTTTAACAACTCTCTCTCTCTCTCTCTCTCTCTCTCTCTCTCTCTCTCTCTCTCTCTTTATGATGGAGTGTCTCAGCTCCAGAGCTAGGTTAGCGCTGTGCTGAAGCCCTGTGTGGTGCGGTATCGCTGCCGTTCGGCTGTAGTCTCGCTGTAGTCTCACAGCAGTATCGCTGACTCTGCTGCCGTTGGAGACGGTCGCCGCGGTGATGCTGACGCAGGGAGACGGTCGCCTGGGGCACGGACGCGTCTTGTCTCCTCGCCGGGCTCCTCGCTCTCTCTCAGTTTAATATTAAACAGCGTCTGGGGCCTGCGGCGTGCGGAGCGCACACATCCTGCCTCCTCTGACTCCGCGGACCCCAGTTCGGCTGAACATCGCGATCTGTTAATGAGAATAATGAAGGCCTACTGTGCATCGATTTCAGCTCCAAATGCTTAAAGTGAGTGTGTGTGCGTGTGTGTGTGTGTGCTTGTATCTGTATCTGTCTTGTCTGCCTGTCTGTCTGTGTTCTAGGAAGACAAGTTGAAAATGTGGAAACAGTTCAACAATGAATTTTGAACATTTTTGTCAGTCCTGGCTTTTTTCTCCCCACTGTCCTAAATAAACCTCCCTCCTTTCCCCTCCCCCTCCCAGCTTTCAGTTATTAAAGGTGGAGTTTAAATCAGGATGGAGAAATGTATTTTTATTGCACAAACTTGGACCTCTCATGACAAGTTATGAAAACTTCCAAACTTTATGCGGAAGCATTATGTAATGTTGAAAAGCCCCTCTGGGTAAAAGCGAAACGGAAAGGATGTGTTGGCGCGTGTGTCTGTGCCAGGGTTCGACGGAGGAAGCGCTTGTGCCAATGCGTCGCTGGTCATCAGCGCAGAAACAGGAAGCAGTCACCTTTCATTCCGCTTTTGTCTTCTGACTTTTCCTGCGCGGGGTTTAAATGGGGGTAGAACTTACGTTTCTTGGTTGCGGCAGTGTAGCGTAACGGGTTAGGAGCTGCTCTTGTAACCTAAAGGTCGCAGGTTCGATTCCCCGGTAGGACGCTGCCGTTGTACCCTTGAGCTGAAGGTGCTTAACCTGCATTGCTCCAGTGTGTATGCAGCTGTACAAATGGATGGAATGTAAATGAGTGGAATGTGAGGATGGGTGTCCTGACCTGTCCCGCTGTGGAATCCCCTCCGGCCCGTATCCGCTCGTCCCGTAGAGAGACGCTGTGGGAGGAGGGGTAAAGGGGGGCGCTTGGGGTGCCGTGGCTTAGGGGGGGCGGACAGGGGCAATGCTAAAATGTACCTTTTACCGAATAAGGAATCCGTGAGAGATAAATGTGTTTTTAGGCTGGGACAGCAGGGCCTGTGCACTGGACCGCACTGCAGGTGCTCAGAGCTGGTTGAGTTACGACGTGAATACATGCATGTGATTACACACACACACACACACACACGCGTACACACACACACACACACACACCCACTCCCGGTACTGCTGTGTGTCCTGCGACTGTTCCGTACTGCGCCAGAGTGAAATACTGCCCATCCCTGTGTGCAGTGGACATGGGGGGGGGGGGTAAATCTTCAGGGGTTTATCTGTCTGTGCCCCACCCCCCCCCCCCCCCCCAAAGGCGAGCCACCCTTCTGTGCGTGGTGATTGGTCAGCAGGTTACTGCGGATACTCTGGCCAGGAGAGAGAGAGAGGAGCCCAGCGCTGCCCACGCACTCAGCCCCTCCTCCCTCCAAACTCTGCCAGCGCTCAGCCAATCAGAGAGGGCCTGCAGTCTCCGCCCACTCGGGAACTCTGAGGCCCCGCCCCCACCCTCTTGTTATCGCTCTGCGTTATTTCTGCCGGAGGAGTGAATGTGCTGGCAGGCTTTTTGGGCAGGCGCGGCACGTACCCCCTCCCTGCGCACAGACGGTGCAGCCGCAGCTGAAAATAATGGGAGCGGCTCGTGCTAATCGAGGCGAGGGTGATAACGTGCTAACGTGCTAACGCCGCGGCGGCTCTGTCACCATCTCTCTCTGGCGCGGCGCTTGTGTGTCTTATCAGGGCTGCTAGCGCTGGCCACTCAAGCATTCCCAGTGTGAGAGAAACCGCCCAGGGCCAGGAGGGGCCCAGGCTGCCCCCTGCTGGTGGAGAGGTGTAGCGCAGGGCTCCTCCTCCTCTCTGCGTTTAGTCCAGATTATGAGCTCTTCTGTGGGGTTTGTTGTCCCACTTTCCTGGTGCTGATCCTGGGTCTCTGGGCCTCCTGCTGGTTCTTGTTTTCACTTTTAAAATCAGCGCCCCGCTCAGACCCCGTAAAACAGGTGAGGTGAGTTTACTCTGCGATCAGCTGCTGTAATGTGCTGAGTGACCATAAAAAGCAGCAGTAACCATAAAAGCCCAGCAGCGCTCCTGCACCCAGGGTCAGGACATGGGCTATACATCACACAGCACCAAGCACACTCTCATACTGCTCCTGTGGACCAATCAAACTCTCCTGTTGCCTCTAAGGACCAATTAGGCTCTTAAGCGCTGCGTGTGTGCTTGTGTCGGACTGATTGCGCAGCTCGTAATGGTGTCCAGGCCGATGCGGTGTCTCCTGCTCTTCTATATCTCTCTTCCCTTTCTAGCTGCTTCTGCAGGGTTGCTGGCACTTTGTGTGTCGTTCACTGATGGCCCTGCAGGTGACTGGAGACCTGGGCATCTGCCAGATGTATAATAGCAATAATGACAGTCGCTATGGTGCGTGTTACGCATGTACGTGTGCTGGCCAATGAGTGTTTCAGAATGAACTGCAGATAGGAAAAGCAGGGTGTGTGTGCACGTGTGGGTGTGTGCACGTGTCGGTGTACGTGTGTGTGTGGGTGTGTGCACGTGTGGGTGTGTGCATGTGTGTGTGTCAGTTTGCGTGTGTGTGTGTGTGAGAGAAGCTCTGGCTGCAGACTGTGTGAAGGGCGTTCTGCTGTCACTGCAGCTGAGTGTGTGTGTGTGTGTGTCAGTGTGCGTGTGTGTGTAGGTGTGTGTCTGAGTGAGTGTGTGTGTGTGTGTGTGAGAGAAGCTGTGGCTGCAGACTGTGTGAAGGGCGTTCTGCTGTCGCTGCAGCTGAGTGTGTATGTATGTGTGTGTGTGTGTGTGTGTGTGTGTGTGTGTGTGTGTGTGTGTGTGTGTGTGTGTGTGTGTGTGTGGGAGGAGGGGCTTTCGTGTCGGGACACACTCTACTGTCTGCTTCCCAATGCTCATGCACACACTCACACACACTTACACACACAGTCACACGCACACAAACACGCTTACACACGTACAGTTTCTTTCCTCTTTTCTGTCTCTCTCTCTCTCTCTCTCTCTCTCTCTCTCTCTCTCTCTCTCTCTCTCTCTCTCTCTCTCTCTCTCTCTCTCTCTCTCTCTCTCTCAGAGCACAGAAATTAGACTGTTTGTTCAGAGCATTTTACAGAACATTTGGCACAATATGCTTCACATCACCCCCCCCCCCCCACCTCCAGAGCATGCATGGGGAGACAGAGGCAGGGACACAGTCCCCCATCTCTCCCTCTTTCACACTTCTCTCTTTCTCACATCTCTCTTTCCCTCTCTCCATCCCTCTCATGCACCTTTCACACATTCCCCTCTCTTCCTTTCACACATCTTTCACTCGCTTTCTCCATCTCCCTCTCTCTCTCTCACATTGCTCTGTTACACAGCTTCCACTCTGTCTGTCTTTCTCTCTCTGTCTGTTTCTCTCTCCATCTCCCTCTCTCTCACATCGCTCTCTTATACCGCTGCCACTCTATCTATCGTTCTCTCTTTGTCATTCTCTCCCTCTCTCATTCAGCTAGGTCTCTTTCTCTCCCTCCCTCCCCTGGTGTGCAGTGGGAGGGGCTAATGCTTTGGGCGTGCTCTTTTGTGTTGGCGAGGGGTGCTCCGCCCCCCCACCCCCTCCCCGCCCCTGTGGGGCGTGTTCGATAAAGGCTTTGTGGACTGGACGGTGGCGGCTTCCCGTCGCCATGGCGAAGAGCCGGGAGAAATGGGCGGGGCCTGAAAGCTTGGGCTCTCTCTCTCTCTCTCTCTCTCTCTCTCACACACACAGGGGTGCAGACACAGCTGCAGTAGGAGGAGAGGAGTTCCGATTTGGGTAGTTTCAGGGGAAGTGTTTCTTTTCTTTTTTCCTCTTTCTCCCCTTTATTTCTGTTTTCCTGGAACGCTGCTTTCTATTTCGCCGAATTTCAATTTCTCACTTTCGCCTAAGCGCCCGAGTTTTCAACAGCACAGCCCCTCCCACAAAATACCCCCCGCCCCCCTGCTCACTGGCCCCGCCCACCTCTCTCAGACTCAAAGGGTATAATCCAAAATAATTAGGGCCTCACATGCTCTTTTGTTTCAGGCGCATAGAGGGGGTGTAACCCCCCTCCCGCCTCCCCGGTCCGTCCCTCACTGTGTGTAGTTAGTGTTTTATGGCAAGCCGGGGGGGGGGGGGGGGCACACATCAGGCTGTTCTCACTGTTTCCCCAAAAGACTGGACCCCCTGCCCCCTGCCCAAATAGGAAATAAATAAACACTGCCCTTGTGTCCCCTTAGGTTTCCCAAAGCCCCGCCCCCATATGAATATTAATGAGCGGGGCGGAGCCGCCCGTAGTGGCCGGACGGAAGGGGTGAGTAAGAACAATGGGATTAGTTCTGATCCGCGAGTCCCAGGAAGTCTTTGTTCCGGCTTCTCGCTGCGTTCCTCATCAATCATGGGTCTGGGGGAGGTGGGGGGAAGTGGGGGCGGGGGGGAGCGGAGTGTTCCTCTGTTGCCGCGGGGACACGTGCTGCTTGCTCACGCCCTGCTCTCCCGGCCTCTGTGCGGCGTGCGTTTGCAGGTGAAACCGGATGAAACCTGTTTGTTTCGGTCTCTGAGCTGATTGGCACACACAGCCTGGGTTTGGTTCGGTCTCTGAGCTGATTGGCACACACAGCCTGGGTTTGGTTCGGTCTCTGAGCTGATTGGCACACACAGCCTGGGTTTGGTTCGGTCTCTGAGCTGATTGGCGCACACAGCCTGGTTTTGGTTTGGTCTCTGAGCTGATTGGCACACACAGCCTGGTTTTGGTTTGGTCTCTGAGCTGATTGGCACACACAGCCTGGTTTTGTTTCGGTCTCTGAGCTGATGGCACACACAGCCTGGTTTTGGTTTGGTCTCTGAGCTGATTGGCACACACAGCCTGGTTTTGGTTCGGTCTCTGAGCTGATTGGTACACACAGCCTGGTTTTGGTTCGGTCTCTGAGCTGATTGGCACACACAGCCTGGTTTTGGTTCGGTCTCTGAGCTGATTGGCACACACAGCCTGGTTTTGGTTCGGTCTCTGGGCCGATGACTGTGTGATTGGCACACAAAGCCTGTTACCCTCTCTCTATAGACTGCAGGGCAGGAAACGACACAATGAGGGAACAATAGGGGTGTGTCTCTTTAGTAAAGATCACCTCCTTGTGTGTGCTGTCCCTCTCTCTCTTGTTCTCTGTCTCCCTCTCACTCTCTGCTTCCCTGTCTCCCTCACTCTCCTCCTCTCTCCCCCATCCTTCTCTCTACCCCCCTTCCTCTTTCACACTTTCATTGTCTCTTCCCCCTCAATCTCCTCCCTCTCTCCCTCTCTGTCCCCTCTTTGCTGGTGTTCCCGAGCTCATTAGTGTAGATTTCTGGTGTCTTTGCCGTTGAAAGGTGACGGTGTGCAAAATTTCCCTGCAGCTCATTTAAAATGAGAAATAACAAAAACTGCACTTCCCAGAACTCCCTTTGCCCTTCTCTCGGTGAGCGTGTGACACAAAGCGGTTGGTATCTCCTTCCTTTCCTGAAGGTAAATGGTGCATATTTTCACTGTGTGACTGGGATCCTACATCCTGCTATTAAATGGGAGCCGCGTAGGTGTGTCTGTGTGCTGTACTGGAAGCAACAGTGCCGGTTGTTGTGTTGTGTTGTGCACTGTCTATTTAAACCAGGAGGGCTGTCCGTGTGGTAACTCTGCCTGTGTGTTTGATTTAAATGTTCATACTGTTAAACCCCCCACCCACTGCTGTACATCCCCACCCACCCGCCAGTGTGTGTGTGTGTGTGTGTGTGTGACCGTGCGCTGCGTGTGTGTGTGTGCGTTACTATGCGCTGTGTGTATGTGTGTGTGTGTGTGTGTGTGTGTGTGTGTGTGACCGTGCACTGTGTGTGTGTGTGACCGTGCACTGTGTGTGTGTGTGACCGTGCGCTTAGTGTGTGTGTGTGTGTGCGCGCGTGCGCGTGCGTGCGTGCGTGCGTGCGTGCGTGACCGTGCGCAGTGTGTGTGTGTGTGTGTGTGTGACCGTGCGCTGCGTGTGTGTGTGTGTGTGTGTGACCGTGTGCTTAGTGTGTGTGTGTGTGTGTGTGTGTGAGTGTGACCGTGCGCTTAGTGTGTGTGTGTGTGTGTGTGTGTGTGTGTGTGACTGCGCGCTGCGTGTGTGTGTGTGTGTGTGTGTGCCTGTGCGTGTGTGTGTGTGTGTGTGTGTGTGTGTGTGTGTGTGACCGTGCGCAGTGTGTGTGTGTGTGTGTGTGTGAGTGTGTGTGTGTGTGACCGTGCGCAGTGTGTGTGTGTGTGTGTGTGTGTGTGTGTGTGTGACCGTGCACTGTGTGTGTGTGTGTGTGTGTGTGTGTGACCGTGCACTGTGTGTGTGCGTGTGCGTGTGGGGTGTGTGTGTGTGTGTGTGTGTGTGTGTGTGTGTGACTGTGCGCTTAGTGTGTGCGTGTGTGTGTGTGTGTGTGACCGTGCGCAGTGTGTGTGTGTGTGTGTGTGTGTGTGTGTGTGTGTGTGTGTGAGTGTGACCGTGCGCAGTGTGCGTGTGTGTGTGTGTGTGTGTGTGTGTGTGTGTGTGTGTGTGTGTGTGTGACCGTGCCCTGCTCAGGCCGGTGGGAGAGCTAATGGGGTCTAATAGCCCCCAGTCTACCGGCTCTGTGCCTCCCACATTAGCGCTGTCCCCCGGGCCCTCCAGCGCCCTGCAGAGGAAAGATGGATTTTTAATATGATCCCCTCTACTGCTGCGCCTCACGCCCCTCCCTATGCGGGACCCCCCCCCCCCCCCCCCCGCCCACCTCCCCTCCCCACGCGGGACCCCCCCCTGCCCACCTCCCCCTCCACTCAAACCCAGTCTCACTGCACATCTTTACTAAATGTCCAGGCCCCGTCTGCACATCGAGAGGCTCAGGTTTACACAAGATGTGCACAGTTAGCATGTGTAACATACCAGCCGTTTGAGACGTTAAGCCTTAACGCTTATCGCCTGGGCAGCGCTAAAAATCATTCGGGACCCTGCACTACTGGACAGTTCGGTGACACTGCCTCTGATTGGACGGCGAGTTGACATCACTTCCTGTTTTATGTGAGTTCCAGGGCCTTGATGCTCTGTCTGGCTGAAGCGGTGTGCATCCCGTGGATATCCCATAATCCTCCACCTGCCGCCTTTCCTGCCTGGCGTAGTCTCCCTCTGCTGTGTGTGGTGCTGTGTGTGGTGCTGTGTGAGGTGCTGTGTGAGGTGCTGTGTGAGGTGCTGTGTGTGGTGCTGTGTGTGGTGCTGTGTGAGGTGCTGTGTGTGGTGCTGTGTGAGGTGCTGTGTGTGGTGCTGTGTGAGGTGCTGTGTGAGGTGCTGTGTGTGGTGCTGTGTGTGGTGCTGTGTGTTCATTCTGTGAATGAGCTCGGTTCCTCCTGAGTTCCTGGTCCCAGGGCTGCTTCCCCGTGTCTGACAGCTCTGCTGATGGAGTTTGAGCTGATCTGTGCGGCTGCACACTGATCCGTATTGAGCAGCTCTCTGGGCCTGGCCTGCTCCACACACATACACCAGCAGGCTTCAGCAATCAGGCCTGTAACCACGGCGACGCTGCAGGCACTGATGGAGAGGGAGGTGGGCTGAGAGAGCTGGGCTGACAGTGAGAGGGTGAGCGTGTGTGGGTGAGAGGGTGAGTGTGTGTAGGTGAGAGGGTGAGTGTGTGTAGGTGAGAGGGTGAGTGTGTGTAGGTGAGAGGGTGAGTGTGTGTGGGTGAGAGGGTGAGTGTGTGTAGGTGAGAGAGTGAGTGTGTGTGGGTGAGAGGGTGAGTGTGTGTAGGTGAGAGGGTGAGTGTGTGTAGGTGAGAGGGTGAGTGTGTGTAGGTGAGAGGGTGAGTGTGTGTGGGTGAGAGTGAGATCGTGTGTGGGTGAGAGGGTGAGCGTGTGTGGGTGAGAGGGTGAGCGTGTGTGGGTGAGAGGGTGAGCGTGTGTAGGTGAGAGGGTGAGTGTGTGTAGGTGAGGGGGTGAGTGTGTGGGTGAGAGGGTGAGCGTGTGTAGGTGAGAGGGTGAGTGTGTGTGGGTGAGAGGGTGAGCCTGTGTGGGTGAGAGGGTGAGTGTGTGTAGGTGAGGGGGTGAGTGTGTGTGGGTGAGAGGGTGAGCGTGTGTAGGTGAGAGGGTGAGTGTGTGTGGGTGAGAGGGTGCTGCTCTGCTGACAGTGTGAAGGTTACCTGTGTTCTAGAATTCTCTGTGTGTTTGCTGCTGTCTCTGTGAGGGCTGAGCTGGGAGGGGGGGGGGTGCAGCGAGGGGGCGGGGGAATGGGCCGCAGGGTGGGGGGGCTCGGGGCTGGTGTATTTATGAGGGTAATTATATCCACAGGCCACACGCCTCTTTAGACAAAAGCCAGAGAGAGGCCCTCTCTGTCTTTAACCTTTAACATTTTAACAGCTGCAGTCTGCACATGCTTAGTCACTCACACACACACACACACACACACACACACACATGCTCAATCACTCACACACACACGCACACACACACGCTCAGTCACTCACACACACACACACACACACATGCTCAATCACTCACATGTGTGCAAACATTCCAGTCAACACATTCCAAGCACATGTACAGACACACATGTGCACACAGGCATGCTCATGGACACACACTCCACACACTCTATACACATTCCACACACACACACACACACACACACACACAGACACACACTCTCCACACACGCACAAACTCACTCCACACACACACACCTCTTTCACTCTGTAACTCAGTCCAGACTAAAGACCCTCCTCTGTACCCCTTTGGAAGGTGGCAGACAGGTTGCTAGAGGCTTCTGGGCATGCTCAGTAAGCTGCCCTGTGCCAGGCTGTTTTTGACTTCGCCCCCCACCCTGAGCGCGGGCGATTACGAGGGGGGTGTGGCACCAGGGACTGTTCAGGCCGTCACCCAGTGAGGTCAAGGGGGCGGGGCCTGGCATGCAGGTGGCTGGCAGGGGGAGGGTCCAGGTCAGCGGGGGTGGGGTAGGGGGCTGGGCCATTGCCAGCTGGTACGGGAGGAGGGGGAGCAGGAGGAGGAGTACAGGGAGAGGAGCAGCAGTGGAGGTGTGCATGGAGAGGGGGAGGAGCAAGTGTGCAGGGAGGGGAGAGGGCAAGCAGAGGAGGAGTGCTGGTAGAGGGGGAGCAGGAGGAGGAGTGCAGGTAGAGGGGGAGCAGTGGAGGAGTGCAGGGAGAGGAGGAGCAGGAGGAGAAGTGCAGGGAGGGGAGAGGGGGAGCAGATGAGGAGTGCTGGTAGAGGGGGAGCAGGAGGAGGAGTGCAGGTCGAGGCGGAGCAGGAGGAGAAGTGCAGGGAGAGGAGGAGCAGGAAGAGGAGTGCAGGTAGAGGAGGAGCAGGAGGCGAAGTGCAAGGGGAGGAGGAGCAGGAGGAGAAGTGCAGGGAGAGGAGGAGCAGAGGAGAAGTGCAGGGAGAGGGGGAGCAGTGGAGGAGTGCAGGTAGAGGAGGAGCAGGTGAAGTGCAGGGAGAGGGGGAGCAGTGGAGGAGTGCAGGGAGAGGAGGAGCAGAGGAGAAGTGCAGGTAGAGGAGGAGCAGGTGAAGTGCAGGGAGGGGGAGGAGGATGGCGGTTGTTTGACAGAGAGGGGGACCAGTGGAGGAGTGCAGGGAGAGGAGGAGCAGGTGAAGTGCAGGGAGAGGGGGAGCAGTGGAGGAGTGTGGGAGGAGGAGGAGGAGTGCAGGTAGAGGAGGAGCAGGTGAAGTGCAGGGAGAGGGGGAGCAGTGGAGGAGTGCAGGTAGAGGAGGAGCAGGTGAAGTGCAGGGAGAGGGGGAGCAGAGGAGGAGTGTGGGGGAGGAGGAGGAGGAGTGCAGGTAGAGGAGGAGCAGGTGAAGTGCAGGGAGAGGGGAGCAGTGGAGGAGTGCAGGGAGGGGGAGGAGGATGGCGGTTGTTTGACAGAGAGGGTGAGCGTGGTCTGCAGGAGAGAGTGAGAGCTGCTGGGGTGAGCAGTAGCTGGGTCAGGCTGCGGTCATGTTTGCTGTGCGGTCGATGCAGCGGTCACTGCACCGGCTGGAGGAATGAGCTCAGCTGCTACACTGTGTGAGGGGGGGGGGGGGGCTGTTTGAACTGTGGCTGTAAATTATTGTGTGTGTGTTTGTGTGGTATATTTAACCCTGTGCTGCGCAGGCTACAGTAGTGTGTGTTTAACCTTGTGCTGCAGTAGTATTCGTGGAGTGTGCTACTTTGTGCTCTGACTGAGTGTGTGTGTGAGTTTTTGTGTGCGTACGTGTGTTTGTGTGTGTATGTGTGTCTGTGTGTGTGTGTGTGTGTGTGTATGTGTGTGTGTGTGCATACGTGTGTTTGTGTGTGTGTGTGTGTGTGTGTGCGTACGTGTGTCTGTGTGTGTGTGTGTGTGTGTGTGCGTACGTGTGTCTGTGTGCGTACGTGTGTTTGTGTGTTTGTGTGTGAGTGTGGCGTTCAGCGCAGGGTGGGCTGCGGGAGGAAATGCCTGTGCTCCTGAGTAAATGCTGTCCTGTGGCCACACGCTTCTGCCCCAGTGCATGCTGGGAACATTCCATGAAGGACTCGAGTCGCACAGTGCTGTGTGTGGGGCAGGGCGTCACTGAGGGTTCACTACGTCATTTTAATGTGTGTGTGTGTGTGTCTGTGTGCGTACGTGCGCACGCGTGTGTGCGTTTTTGTGTGTGTGGGTCGTGCGCATGTGTGTGTGTGCGTACGTGTGTGTGTGCACGTGTGCGCATGTGTATGTGTGCGTACGTACGTGTGTGTGTGTGTGTGTGTGTGTATCCACAACTAGAACTACTCTCTCACACAGTCAGTTCTAATGCCAGGACCGCTTCTCATTTTTATGTGTGTGGGATTGGTGATCTGTTCTGTGTGTCTGCGCATCATGTACCTGTGTGTGTGTGTGTGTGGTGTTGGAGCTGCAGGTGTGTGTGGTGTTGCACGTGTGTGGTGTTGGAGCTGCAGGTGTGTGTGATGTTGCAGGTGTGTGTGGTGTTGTGGCTGCAGTGTTAACATTATGGACAGTGTTAATGTGTTTTGCCACAGGCAGTATAAGCGCCGTATGAACGGTGTTAATGTGGCGGATTCCCAGCGCTGGAGAACAGCAGAGGCGGACTTGCCGTCCTTTCTGCGGCCTGACTGTCCCTCTTCGCTCTGGGCCCGTTGGAGCTCGGTCTCGATGTTTTGCAAAAACAACAAACAGGCTGTAGTCTGAGACGCGAAAAGAGGCTGGTGCCGTCCGTCACGTGTTTGGGAGGGAAACCGCGGCTGTCGCCACTCTCCCAAAATTGGCAGCGCGGTTGGCGCAGGAATGCGGCTGCGGTTGCAGATAATTGGACATTTCGAAATAAGTATGGGAATTTGTACGTGTTGGGCGCCAAATTTAAACCAAAATAAAGGCAGGAGAAAGGCAGCTAAAAAAATGCGTGGCCTTCGAATTGCGTAAACTTCCGTTTTTAGGATGTCACAGCGCGAGGTGAGTCAATCTACTGTCACCCGTTGTGTTCCGGTTAAACATTGAGCCGATCGGAATTGCGTAATCCCAGGGGAAGAATGCGCCGCCTTTTGTTTTCGCGGAGCTCATGTTTTGCACCGAGCCGCGGTTGAAAAGGCCTGCATCTGAAAGAGTGGCTTTACCAGTCCTGCGGTTCCCTCTTCGGGAGGAAGAAGACTCGTACCGCCCTCTAGTGGCCAGATCGTGTAATCGACCCACGTTTTAATTCCTTTGTTTGGGTATCGGTTCCATTTGCGCGCAGGTGACCGAAGCCGTGGTATACGCGCATGGCTACATTTGGCATGTGGCTAAACCTGATTTAGCTTTTTTTTCCCGGCAAAGCTGCTTTAATCCCTTACTGTCGAAGTGCAGAGCACAATGGCTCTTTGTGGAATGTCGCTGGGCTGTGCAGATTTATTTGAAATATGAGTAAAATGTTTGCGTGGCTGCAGGCCACTTCTCTGTGAGGGTTTGGTTGTGAGAGGAGAGCTTTGTCTGCGTCGATCCCCCTCGGTCGTTTTGGGCTTTTGACCGATCGGCCTGTTCTCCTTTCTGTATGACTGACTGCCGTATGCGATCACATTGACGCGGGCTAAATGATGACAAGTGTATGTGTGTGTGTGTGTGTGCACGTGGGTGTGTGTGCGTGCGTGTGTGTGCATGCGACCGTACAGAAATAATAAGCAGGAATGTCATTTTTTTACAGATTAAGAGGCAGAGGACTTTGACTGTGTCATAAGAACACACATTCACACGCATGCGCACTATTACGCACGCAGGTGCAGTATTTCTTAATTAAATCACATCCCTGATTGCTGCAGTGCCCAGCCCAGCTCTTTCTCCCTCTCTCCTTCTCTCTTTCTGTTTCTCTCTCACCATCTCTCTCTGTCTCTCACCATCTCTCTCTCTCTCTCTCTCTCTCTCTCTCTCTCTCTCTCCCCCGCTGTGCTGAGTCACTGCTCAACTGCTGGATCTGCAGCAGCTAAGAACCTGTCACTGGAAACACATCTCCAACGGACAGCCTCTAACACACACGCACACATACACGCACGCACGCATGCAGTCACACACTCGTACACACACTCACACTCTCTCACACACACACTCTTGCACATCCTCACACATGCACACATGCACAAGCTCACACACACATACTTACAAACTCACGTGCACACACACACTCACACACTTACTCACATGCACACACGCTCTCTCTCTCTCACACACACGCTCACGCACACACACACACACACGCATGCACACACTCACTCTCACACACACACGCGCTCACGTGCACACACACGCACTCACACACTTACTCACACGCACACACACGCGCTCACGTGCACACACACGCACTCACACACTCACGCACACACACACACACACACACACACACACACACATGCTCACGTGCACACACTCACTCTCTCTCACACATGCGCGCTCATGTGCACACACTCTTTTCTCTGTCAGCATGCGTACAGGTCTGGTACCCTGCGTGCTGCTCTGATTCATTGTCTGGCTCTGGAGGACAGTACCGCTGGCCAACAACAGGGGGCGATGGTGTCCCATCATTGCATTAAACTGATAACAAATCACAAATGGTACTGTAATACCACACTGGGCCTCACGAGTGTGACCATAATGACCTGACAGTGATTTAATTCACAAGCTAGCATTGGTTTAATATTGTAAAAATATTATTATTGTAAAAAATGTAAGTGGGGATAAGTGATCGCTTTGTGATCATATTTGGAAGGAAATTGGCTTGAGCACAGCTGTACAGTACTGACTGCAGTACAAATTACATTTGTGTAGTTCTCCTTTGTTGGGTTCTCAGGTATTTAAATGAGATTCAGTGCGTGTTCAGGTGCTGATGCTGAGGGGGTTGGGGTGGTTAGAGCTTCTGGGAACACTGAACACCCAGGAGCTGCCTCTCACCTCTGAGCTCAACACCCCCATACACCTTCACTGTCTGGAGTGAGGGAGGGGCGTGCGAGACTGGGGGCTGTGTGAGAGAGAGAGAAAGAGGTGAGAGAGAGAGGAAGAGAGGTGAGGGAGAGAGAGGTGTGAGGGAGGGGGGGAGAGAGAGGTGAGAACTGTAAAGAGATGTGAAAGAGGGAGGGAGAGAGGGAAGAGAAAAGACGGTGACAGGAGGAGTATGTGGAGTCGAGAGAAAGAGAGAGAGGAAGGGTGCGAGGAAAGAGAGAGGAAGAGAGGGGAGAGGGAGAAAGATGGAGAGAGATTGATGGACTTTGATGCTCCTTTATAGTAGCCACTCGCCTTCTAATAAATTAGCAAATATTGCACAAAGAGAGAGAAGAGTGAGATGGAGGGGGCAGAGAAAGAGAGAGAGAGAGAAGAGAGAGAGATGGAGGGGGCAGAGAAAGAGAGAGAGAGATAAGAGAGAGATGGAGGGGGCAGAGAGAGAGAGGGACTCATCCTGTGGAGCGTCGGTCACAGCAGCACGTCACACGCCCCTTTAAGGAAACGCTCGCTGCAGGAAGCGTCCGTCTCTGACCACTCCTGCCCGATGAGAGCTCCCAGCATCCTCTCTGCCGCGCATCAAAGAGCCGCGTCTCCGCGCCTCCTGCTCTGATCTCCGCCGGTGTGCGTCTGTGACGCAGTTCCTCCCCTCCTCTCCGCTTTCCGCTGAGCCGCGTATCCGCGTGCGGGCCGTGCGCTCGGCTCCCAGTCACACAGATAAAGATCCGCCTTCAAACGCCGCGTGCCGCCGTGGAAACGCTCGCCGCTCCCTGTGAACGCTCGCCGCTCCCTGTATGATCCCGAGGAGCACTCTTTATTAACCCTGCTGAAGAGCCAGGTTTCTTGGCGTGCTTGCCCAGAATTCTAACTCGGCGTTCTAGAACTCCACTGCTTTTCAGTCGCCAGCAGTGACTGTGACATCAGCATTAGAATGTTCAGTTAAGAACGTTCTAATCACGTTTGTGATGTCACACATGATCTTAAAGGGATAAGCAGGAGTGGCTCTGCCTTGGTTGTAATTCTCTGTAGCGTAATGCCTTTTCTTGTTTTTTTCTTGTTTTCCTCTTGTGTTGCACTGGTTCGTGACCACAGTCACGTGTTTCGTATGGTTTAGTGCGTTGACACTGAGATGATGTCACTGTGGCAGTGTACCGCAGGGGTGTCATGCTGTAAGTGTTAGTGCTTTCTGTCAATGAGCAGCCACTTTACACCCTACAAACGAGCTATGTGGATTCTGTAGCCAAAGCATGATTTAAATGAAGCACCACAAGTGCTTAAACAGGCCAGATACCAGGAGTGCAGCAGTCCTCCAGACCTGCAGGGGGCGATCTCTGATGTATTGCACTCTGATGAGTGAGGTGTGTGTGTGATGTCACTGTATCCCGCGGCTCAACCTGTCTTCCCCTTTCTCTCTGTAGGACCTGGAGATTGTGTACTCCTACCTGCACGGGATGGAGGCCCTGTCCAATCTCAGAGAGCACCAGCTGAGGTAAGGCCTGACCTGGGGTCAGCCATTTAATCCTGCCTGTGCTTCTGCTTAGAGGGCACCAGCTGACCTGGGGTCAGTCATTTAGTCATGCCTGTGCTTATGCTTAGAGAGCACCAGCTGAGCTGGGGTCAGTCGTTTAGTCATGCCTGTGCTTATGCTTAGAGAGCACCAGCTGAGCTGGGGTCAGTCGTTTAGTCATGCCTGTGCTTTTGCTGAGAGCTTAGCAGCTGACCTGGGGTCAGCTGTTTAGTCCTGCCTGTGCTTATTCTGTAACTGTATGCTTCCAAACTGGCCAGCTCGCTCGCTGATCTTTTCTCTCTTCTCTCCTCTGCAGGATGATGTGTGAAACAGTGCGCTATGAGAGGCACGAAGCCAACGAGGTGTTATATTAGTGAGTATCTCCTTCCCCTAAATCCCATCACACACTGTTATATTAGTGAGTATCCCCTTCCCCTAAATCCCATCAAACACTGTTATATTAGTGAGTATCTCCTTCCCCTAAATCCCATCAAAAACTGTTATATTAGTGAGTATCTCCTTCCCCTAAATCCCATCAAACACTGTTATATTAGTGAGTATCTCCTTCCCCTAAATCCCATCAAAAACTGTTATATTAGTGAGTATCTCCTTCCCCTAAATCCCATCAAACACTGTTATATTAGTGAGTATCTCCTTCCCCTAAATCCCATCAAACGCTGTTATATTAGTGAGTATCTCGTTCCCCTAAATCACACCTCACACTGATATATTAGTGAGTATCTGCTTCCTCTAAATCACACCTCACACTGTTATATTAGTGAGTATCTCCTTCCCCTAAATCCCATCAAACACTGTTATATTAGTGAGTATCTCGTTCCCCTAAATCACACCTCACACTGATATATTAGTGAGTATCTGCTTCCTCTAAATCACATCTCACACTGTTATATTAGTGAGTATCTCCTTCCCCTAAATCCCATCAAACACTGTTATATTAGTGAGTATCTCCTTCCCCTAAATCCCATCAAACGCTGTTATATCAGTGAGTATCTCCTTCCCCTAAATCTCATCAAACACTGTTATATTAGTGAGTATCTGCTTCCTCTAAATCACATCTCACACTCTGTTATATTAGTCAGTATCTCCTTCCTCTAAATCACATCTCTCACAGTGTTATATTAGTATCTCTTTTCCCTGCATCACATTTCATACAGTTCAATATTAGTATCTCATTCCTCTAAATCATATTTTATAGTGTTATATTACTGAGTATCTCCATCCCCTACATTGTATTCATGCAATGTTATATTATCAATTTCACACAGTGTTATGTTAGTATCTCCTTCCCCTACATCATATTTCACACTGGAGCATAAACAATAAACATTCCTCCGTCTGTGAGGCTTAGACAAACTGAACAGGAAACGGTTAGATATGCCGGACTGAGGCATCATGGACCCAAAAATATTCCGGAGCTCGAATGACTGACTGAGCCGAGCAGATTGTAATAGCCTCTGCGAGTCTTATCATTGGTGCAGCATCCTGAGTGATTGACAGCGCGCGGTAATGCCTGTGCATTGTTATGCTAATGAGGTCCGCAGGTCCCTGTGCGGGCTTTAGAACGAGTCGTTCCCACACGCCGTGCGGCACGGCGTCCGAACTCGGGCTCCAGAGCCGCAGAGACGGCCTGTTCATCACGAGCCTGTCAGTCTTATAAAGGGTCAGGCTGAGGGTAGTCCGCTAAACTGCCATTCCCTTACGGAGGGAAATGAGAATTAACCATTATTGCGCATGTGAGTCGCAGCACAGATGCAGCGCATGCGTAGCTGGAATGAGTGAATGAATGACTGAGAAACTGAGTGAATGAATGAATGGCTGAATGACTGAGTGAATTAGTGACTGAATGAATGAGTGAATGAATGAATGGCTGAATGAATGAATGCATGACTGAGTGAATGAATGAATGCATGACTGAATGAATGAGTGAATGAATGAGTGCATGACTGAATGAATGAGTGAATGAATGAATGACTGAGTGAATGAGTGAGTGACTGAGTGAATGAATGACTGAGTGGGTGACTGAGTGAATGAGTGAGTGACTGAGTGACTGAATGAATGAGTGAATGACTGAATGAATGAGTGAGTGAATGAATGAATGGCTGAATGAATGAATGCATGACTGAGTGAATGAATGAATGCATGACTGAATGAATGAGTGAATGAATGAGTGCATGACTGAATGAATGAGTGAATAAATGAATGACTGAGTGAATGAATGTATGAATGAATGAATGACTGAGTGACTGAGTGAATGAATGACTGAGTGGGTGACTGAGTGACTGAATGAATGAATGAATCGCTGAATGACTGAGTGACTCAGGCGCTGTAAGACAGTGTGGAGCGGTGATGAAATCCTCGGTTCGGTTTGCTAAGTGGGCGGTTGCCAGTCTGTCCCAGGGCACTGGTGGGAGGAGCCTGTGTGGGCGTTTTGATTGGCGGCGTCAGGCTTTAATGGCACTATAAGCCCGAGCGGTTTCCTGTTCCTGTCCGGATCCGCGTGCTCTTTCATCCTCCCGCTCCCTTTGTGCTCCCGCCCACACCGCTACCTCCGCCGCGACCGAGCCGCTTCATCTGCGCCGTCCGCTAAGAACACAGAGCCCCCGTCACGTCCTCCCCGCTCGTCCTGACCCAAATTCCCGCTCGCGCGGCCGCTGCGGAAAAGTTTCTCCGCACGTCCTCGCGCATATCTTTAGTTCAGCTGAATACTGAGTGGGAAACATCACAGTTTGAGTTTTACTAAGAAATTTCCCTCAGGAAGAAAGAAGGACAGAAACATTTGAGGCGTATTACAGAAGCTGTTATCCAGGGACTCGCACGGCTAACATTCTTTCTACCCGCAATGCGTTTACACAGCTGGATATTTACCTAAAACACTATGGTTATGGCCATCTATTTACAATACCGAGCACAGTGGTCACTGTGGTGGCAGTGTAGCGTAACGGCAGGAGAGCTGGGCTAGCATTTCTAAGGGTAACGGGTTCAAATCCCAGAAGGGGCACTGCTTCGTAACTGTTTAGCAGGGTATGGTTGTGCGTGAGCGGGGGTGTTCTTACCTGCAGGGCGTGGGGACAGGCACGCAGTGGCAGCCGCTCAGGCCTGTGTTTACACGCGCGCAGCCTGTGGCTTTCATCAGCCCCGCCCCCTCTTACATCGCCGCCTTTGATGTCACCGCTCGGCAAACGCTTCAGGAGCATATCTCTCCCCAGCCTTAACGCCTCTCCTTCCAGCCTTAACACACACACTGGCTGTGTGCACAGATGAGCACTCTCTCCTACAGCTCTAGGTTACGTATTCATCGCTTTCAAAAAACTCTCCCCTCCGTCAATCTGTGCCCCCCCCCCCCCCCCCCCCCCCCGCCCCAAAAAGAACAGTTTCGCTACACATAGATGTTCTACCACACTGGGTTGTGACATTGTGACACCTGCTTTACGTGTGAGGCTCTAGAGCTTTATGTTCGTGTGTCATTAAGACACACAGATAAATATTGAGTGACGTTGGAAACGCAGAAGAAGGGAGATCAGGCCTGTTTGCAGTGACACACTCCGTATTCTCCTTAGCAAGTACAGTGTGTTTCCATATTTAATAATGGCTCTGATAAGCTGGTTGCCTGAATGCTCTTGCCTTTATTTATTTTTTTCTTTATTTTTGCGATTCAATGCCGTGTTCCTGTTGGGTCCGGAGCCGGAGCCATTCAGGAGGTGAAAACAGGGATTTGGGTCTGAACCCGCTTTTCCTGAGTATAAAGTACAGTTGTAGAGTGCAGGGGGTTCCTCTGATGTGCTGCCTTCTCACTGTCACCTGCACTTGGATCCCCCTGCTGGTCAGACTAAGGACTGCACCCAGTAAATCGTGTTCCTAAGCTAATATCCAAAACTATTCTCTGGCATTATCACAAATGACGTAGCTACAGCATCCTGCTCGAGACTCAAACCAATAACCTTCCGGTGAGAGCACCCGGTCCTTTGGGCCGGTGAACACGCCCCGCTGGACTGGTTTGACGTGCAGCGCTTCCTGTTTCTAACGTGCTATCCCACAATGCCGTTGCCTGAGGCGTGTGCGTGCGCGGGCGGAGCCAGCCGATCTGCAGTGTTTCCAGAGGGACTGCTATGAAGGTGATTATATGTGCGTTTGCCCATTATTGCGCCACCATGGAGCCTCATTTAGGCCTCATGCAGCTCTGCTCACATGTTCGGTAATGACTGGCCCTCTTCAGCACCGCCTTCTGAAGGTCACTTTAAAACGGTCTTCACACACACACACACACACACACACACACACACACACACACACACGGCACATTTCTCCCATTAGTTCTGAGGCTGCTGTGTGTATGATAAGCACTTGTAGTGGTTGTGGTTTTGTTTGTTATACGCGGGTAACCCAGTTCAATCAGAACTACATCTCATCTCACACAGTAACGCACACATCTCTGCACCGCACGCCCTGCCGATTAATGCTGCGAGAGAGAGAGAGAGAGAGAGAGAGAGAGAGTGAGAGAGAGAGAGAGAGAGAGAGAGAGAGAGTGAGTGAGAGTGAGAGTGAGAGTGAGAGTGATAAAAAGGAAGAGATT
The DNA here is from genome assembly GCA_039654925.1 of Anguilla pacifica. Taxonomy (NCBI): domain Eukaryota; kingdom Metazoa; phylum Chordata; class Actinopteri; order Anguilliformes; family Anguillidae; genus Anguilla; species Anguilla pacifica. Next base: position 64,986,503 of record CM077288.1, read on the forward strand.
TCCACTGCTCACATGTCCTCATGGCGTCCATTTACAGAGCAGAATTACAGCTGTATGAATAAGCAGATCCTGATCACATGACTCCCTGAAGCTCTGACTCTGACTGACTCTGCCCTGGCCCCTCTTAAGCACATGTTTACCTAGGCCTGGTTAGGATCTGCTCCCATATGTACGTGTGTACCAGGCTGTGTGTGAGTGAGAGAGCTGGAGAGGAGGTTGTGTGAGTGTGTTTGCATTTGTGCTTGTGCTTGCACGGATAAGTGAGTGAGTGAGTGAGTGAGTGAGTGAGTGAGTGAGTGAGTGAGTGAGTGAGTGAGTGAGTGAGTGAGTGAGTGAGTGAGTGAGTGAGTGAGTGAGTGAGTGAGTGAGTGAGTGAGTGAGTGAGTGAGTGAGTGAGTGAGTGAGTGAGTGAGTGAGTGAGTGAGTGAGTGTGTGTGTGCGTGCATGTGCATGTGCATGCTTGCGTGAGCGTGCGTGCTTGCGTGTGTGTGAGTGAGTGTGTGTGAGCATGTGCGTGCGTGTGTTCGAGTGCGAGTGAGTGTGTGTGTGCGAGTATGTGTATGTTTGTGCTGTTCAGGGATGTGGAGTTGCTCATGGTTGTCTTTCTCCCCTTTTCCAGTCCTGATGATATTGGCACCTGCTGGTACATCCTCCTGTCTGGCTCAGTGTTCATCAAAGAGTCCATGTTTCTGCCCAGAAGCAGGTGAGCTGTCCAACCTCAACTGCATGTGCTATTCTACCACTGTTGCTATAGCTACTGCTGCTATTGCTAATGCTGCTATTGCTATAGCTACTGCTGCTATTGCTAATGCTAATACTGCTACTACTAATGATACTACCGCTGCTACTACTACTGCTGCTATTGCTACTGCTGCTATTGCTATGGCTAATACTGCTACTACCGCTATTACTACAGCCTTTACTGCTAGTAGTAATATTGCTGCTATTGCTATTGTTACTGCTACTGCTACTACTACTACTGCTATTGCTAATAGGCCTACTCCTGCTGCTATTGAAAATAAGTCTGCTGCTATTACTGCTGTTGCTGCTACTACTGCCGATGCTGCTGCTACTGCTATTATTACTGCTGCTTCTACTTTCTCCTCCCTTCTCCTACTTATTCTAGAAGACTCTTAATAAACGCTTATCCCTTTTACCCAGCGTCTGAACCTAATGTTCGGTGAAATTTCTCTCTCTCTGCCTGAGGCGATTATTTAGATTAATGCAATCCCGCCCCCCCCCCCCCCCCCCCCCCCCCCCCCCCCCCCCGGGAGCTCAGGCCAGCCCTCTCCGACGAACTAACATTTACTCTGCCTTCAGACGCGCGTCGATGTGCGTCATTTCAGAGAGCGCAGCGCTAATGTGCTTTATTGAGCGCTGAATGAATGTTTTCTATTGCTACATATTCAGCTATCCGTGTTGTTAATTGTGCTGTTTTTGCGTGTTAATCAAGGTGTAAAATTTGTATCCAATGTTGTATTTATCATTTCACATGCAGCTTTGCATGTCTGGCACTGTTTACGCCAGTCTTAAAATTAATTTTTGAAGAGCTTTTAAAATATATGTTACTTAACCCTTTGGGGAGCAGAGTTTTTTTTTTGGAATGCTTTTTTCCAAAACTCTAAGTCAGTGTTCTAGAACTCTGTTGCTTCCAGCAGTGATTGTTGCATCGGAGTTAAGAACATTCCGGTCACGTATTTGCGATCTTGCTCCTTAGAGGGTTAAATGGTGTGTGGGTTTACTGCTACATACGGAGGTCACAGGAATGTCTCTCTCTCTCTCTCTCTCTCTCTCTCTGATCTTGCACACGGTCATAATAGCCTTTAAAAAGCGAGTGTGCGCACACAATTGGATGTGACGCAGAGTCTGTGATGCCTGACTCAGGGAAATGGAGCCTGTAAATGTTGATTAAATTGATTTTAACACCCGTGCCACAGCCATGTATGTCAGGACAGTGCAGTCTTTGAACCCAAGGTCTCCCCTGGTAATTCTGAATTACAAAATAACATTACTTAGTCTAACAAAAATGCAAAATTATCATTTAAACTGTCTTATTTTGTGAACCTAAAACTACCATTTGACCCAGGATCCATGCAGACATACAAAAATTGCTCTGCATATTGACAATACCCATTAAAATGAAGACCTGTGGTTGAACCTCTGTAGGATTATAAGTTTTGGATTTTACCATACGTATTTATCAAGCAAGAACCAGTCAACAAATCCATGGGGAAATCGCTGTATGATCATGCTAAGCAATTGATTCATGTGCTTGTTTTTCCCCCCACCACCACACAGTGTTTTTGGCGTGTCTCCGGCTTGCTTATTCAGCCGTTTGAACGGGCATAAAGGAGCGCGATAGCGGCTTTGATGTGCGCGTGGGGACGCGAGCGCGTGTGCTTACTGATAGCCGCGTGCCCCGCTTTATTTCGCTGAAACGGGAAGTTTGTTTAATTTTGCTGACGTGCCTGCCGTGGGTGGATCTCTCCCCCTCTCTGATTCTCCGCACCGGAGCGGGACAGAAATCGACGGGGCAATCGCCGGCGTCTGTCTAAGTAATTCTGCGCTCGGGGCAAGTTTAGCGCTAAAACGTAGCGGAGATAGCTTTGACACAGCAGAGCGGTAGAAAAAAAGGTGCTCAAACGGCAAAAACGAAAATGGAAAAAATAATTGGTGCAAATAGTACGGTGAAAAACCCACTTTGATAGTGTGTAAAACACATGGGGGTCACGCAGCATGTCAACACGCAAAAACTCACTTTTTGTTTTTTGTTGGGATGTTTCTTGTATCCGTACATTGCAAGAGCTAACACGTTTGTTTCAGACATTAAACCCAGGAAAGCGCTCGCCTTTTTTCTTAAGTAAGGGCTTTTGCAAGGGCCAAGTGTAGCTTTCAGATGAAAATGAGAGGTCTCATTCCATGAGCGTCTCATCAGATTTTCGCTGGGTGGGTCTCCAAGGTCGGGCAGAAGTTTCTAAAACATAGGAACATTTTACCATCTTCCCATCAACCCAAAATTGCAGACAGGAAATTTGTTTTTAATGTAATTTTTAAAAAAAATTAGTTTCTTTTCTATTTTTGTCTTGCTGATGAATTAGTTCCGTTCAGTTGCAGTACTTCTCCATTTGGAACTTCCGCAAATGCGTACAGCATGGGCAGCATTCATATCTACAACACGCGTAAGGAACGGTAACATAAAAGGACCGAACGCGCTCCGGTAGGTATTCAATGCGATTGGCACAGAAGCGCCGGTGCTTCCTTATATTTAAATAAATAAAATAAGTAAAGCTGGCTTTGTGAACTTGAGCGGCCAACGCCGCCATTTCACCGTCTCTCATACCCCTGATATCTGTCGAGATTAATTTAAAGGTCTCAATTTATTCTGCGCCTGAGGCTCTGGTAAACATTTGGCTGGCCCTGGTTTTGACTGGCTTTGACCTCGTTTTGAGCAGTGGCGGAAGAAATTGCCACAGCTGTCCGGCCGAAAATAAGTTTGCTTCTTCAGAATTCTACAGGCGTTCCCTTCTTCATGTGTGCAGCCGTGTCACACGTCACCTGATATAACTCCTAAATAGGCCGGATTTCACTCACATTTTTTGGATGTTTTACATAGTTTAGATCAGTCAAGAGTGGATACTGTTTTTAGCATGAGTCATCGCCTGCTGTAAACTTCTAGGAAGTTTCCATTTCCTCCTCGCCAACTGGAACTGGGCCAGTGATAAGTTGTATACATTCATTTATATATAGTCATTACACACACATGCACACAGAAATGCACACACTCACACGCACACGCACACTTACATGCACGCACGCCTCTACAGGTATATTTATTTTGATAATATCAGTGTATTTTGATGTTTGGCAGGGCTCAGGGCAGGTGTGTTTTGGTGTGTTTGTGACGGTAAGGGACGCAGGTTATGTTCTCACTTGGCTCTTCTCCCCTGGGGTTTTGGCCCGGTTGGTGGTTTTGGCGGATGTACCCAGCCGAGTCGGTCCTGCTGGTAAAGGGCACGCCGTTTATCTGAAAGGGGAAGAGCGCAGAGCCCTCTTTCGGTTTTCATCTGAGTTCTGTGGTGCCCTCTTCCTCCTCCGTCCTCCTCCTCCTCCTCGCTATTCGCTGTGCTTTCCTGGCGGTAATGGCGGGCCCGTGTGCTCATGGGACATCGGGGCGTGCGGAGTGAGTTTAAAGCATCGCTGGGAAGCGCCATGACGTACAGGACGGCGGGTACAAGTTGGGAGTTCTGCGGGGCAGCGTGGGAAACGGAGTGCGTCGGGAACAGTGATGCAGTTCTCATGGCTGCGGGGGGAGGGGGCGGGGTCTGTGTGGCCTGGGGCATGGGGGGTGTTCTGTGGATAAGGGTCTGCGGGATGGTGGTTGGTGTTTGGTGGTCTGTGGGGTGGTGGGCGGGGCCTGCAGTTTAGGGGGCGGGGCTCTGGGGAGCAGTACACTGCAGACTCTGGGCAGGGGTCGGCAGAGACGGCGTGGGTCACCCCCGGCAGGAAGTGGGCTCTCCGGTGGAATGTTGGCCGCAATCCACTTGGCGCACGGGGGCCAGAGAAGCATGAAAACACACACACACACACACACACGCACACACGCACACACACACGACACGAGGTGCTGTACATGCATACAGTGGCTTGGTCTCTTTGGGGAAACACACACACACACACACACACACACACACACACACGAGGTGCTGTACATGCATACAGTGGCTTGGTCTCTCTTTGGGGAAACACACACACACACACACACACACACACACGAGGTGCTGTACATGCATACAGTGGCTTGGTCTCTCTTTGGGGAAACACACACACACACACACACACGACACGAGGTGCTGTACATGCTGACTGTGGCTTGGTCTCTCTATGGGGAAACACACACACACACACACACACACACACACACACACAGCACGAGGTGCTGTACATGCATACAGTGGCTTGGTCTCTCTTTGGGGAAACACACACACACTCTCACACACAGACACACACACACTCTCACACACACAGCACGAGGTGCTGTACATGCTGACTGTGGCTTGGTCTCTCTGAGGGAACTCACAGAAGCTTGGATTTTGTAGAAGAGGAAGGTGAGATGTGTTTATTTTTGCTCTCTCTTCATGCGACTGCTATCCGGCACAGTTTGGAGGCAGCAGCTGAAGGTAACGGTAGTGTGGTATCTCTTTCCACAAACAAAACCTTGCATCTCTGTGGGTTCCTGTGAAGTAGGGCAGGAGTGTGTGTGTGTGTGTGAGCGTGTGTGTGTGCGTGAGAGTATGGGTGTGTGTATGAGCGTGGGTGAGCTTGAGCATATGTGTGTGTGAGTGTGTGCGTATGTGAAAAAGAGAGACAGACGGACAGACAGACAGACAGCGAGTGAAAGAGAGAGACAGACAGACAGCGAGTGAGTGAGAGAGTGAGAGTGAGAGACAGAGACAGACAGACAGCGAGTGAGTGAGAGAGTGAGAGACAGACAGACAGACAGACAGACAGACAGACAGCGAGTGAGTGAGAGACTGAGACAGACAGACAGACAGCGAGTGAGTGAGAGACTGAGACAGACAGACAGACAGCGAGTGAGTGAGAGACTGAGACAGACAGACAGACAGCGAGTGAGTGAGAGACTGAGAGAGAGAGAGAGCCGGAGTATGAGGCTGCTACACACAGCCCGGGCAGAGTTGGAAAGCCAGTGGTGGGAATAATGCTGTGAGTTTTACCATGCTGCACTGGTACTGTCACATGGAAGTCTGAAGTAAAATAGAAACCACAGAGAAAAGAAACCAGAAAGTCTTTTCTCAGAAAACTTGGCGCAAGGGGGTTATTTTAGGTACTGAAGTCATTAGCGAGCACTCGATACTTCTGTTCGTCTGATTTCAGCTTTTAAGAAAAGATTGGGAGGATTTCTGCATGTCTGTATGTGTGCATCTCTGTTCATCTGTCTGTATGGTTAGGGAGGGTAATAGTTAGGGTAGAATACTGTTAGGGTAGAGTATTGTTAGAGCAGAGCAGTGTTAGGGTATCGTATTGTTCGGGTTGAGTGGTATTAGAGTAGAGTAGTGTTAGGGTAGGGTATTATAGGGCAGGAGTAGGGAATCTACTGAATCTAAGGCCTTCCTCTAATGTTCATTTTAATCTGAGTGTGGAAGGGAAATGGAGAATGTATCATTTGTTTAACCCTTCAAAGAGCAGGTTTTTTGGAATGTATTTTTAAAAATTGCAAGTCATTGTTCTAGAACTCCGTTGCTTTCAGTTACCAGCAGTGATTGTGACATCAGCATAAGAATGTTCAGCTAAGAAGATTCTAATCACATATTTGTGACCTCACACCTGAAAGAGCTGAGGGAGGAGAGGAGACGTGCAGACATGCATGCTATGTCTAACCTCTGTGCTCCTGCTCTGTATGTAAACAGTGTTTCTAACTGAAAACTTTCTCAGAAAACTCAGATTGTAGCCGGACTGAATTTGAGATCAGCTGGCAGAAAGCGAGACCTTTTAGAACATGGATCTGCTGCTCCGTTCATATGCAGTAATGTGGATGAGTTCTCACTGCTCAATTCGTATTTACACCTGAGACCTTTCTGTGAGTGAAAGGGCGCATTCATATTGACTGGACTACGGCAGAACCAGGAACGAGATGGTAGCCCTTCATGGCCATTTCTAGAACTGCAGAATCATCGTGTGTCGTCACCTCAGGCCGACACGCGGTGATTCTGCAGTTTTAGAAAACACTTTTTTTTATTATTTTAGCTGTTCATTTTCGTCGTCTCCCCAGAGCAGAGACGTTACAGCGAACGCTTGAGCTTTTTCACTGCAGCTGTGCTTTGTTAGCGAGCTGCGTTGTTATTTGCCATTAGCTGGTTGGAAGTCCCTTAATGCTCGTGAATGGGGAAGCTGCCATTTCATGCTGGTTCCTCGTTGGTTTCTGCATGGTGAGGACGCCATTTTGAATTTTAATATTCGTAAACCACTGAGCGGCTCTTTCTGGAGTCATCGCTGTCCCTCACCCAGAACAACTTGGTGAAAGATATGTTGGTAAATTTCATGCCAACTTCTGCCCTCAATTATGTAATTAATCAAATTATTTATTTATTTACATCTTAGCTGGTTCTCAGTAGGCTTGAGAGTGGCAGCTGTGGACTTGTGCTCTTGTGCCCTGTATGGACATTTTTCTTTGGTCCAAGTGGTTGAACTGGCTTTGGAGCATGGAGCCAATTAGCAAACTGAGACAGGGTTAATTAGTGCCAACAATTACCTGCAAGTGCCTCAACCCTCCAGGAATGGGGGTGTTCCTGCCTTGCTTACGGGGTTAAGCTGAGGTACGGTTCAGCGTTCACTCGCCACGTTTTTACCCATGAGTCCTTGCGCAGCCGTACGCAGAGGTGATTTCTGGGGGCTGTAGTTCTGACTGTTGGAGACCCTGTCCTTGGCCTGTCACAGTCGAGTTATGCTTATTAAGATTCACGTGCGTTTCATGGTCCGTGACACCAGCATTTTATGATCTGGATAAGCGGCTTATGGATGAAATTGTTACGAACTGCTAATAACTGCAGCGCAGGCACTGTGGAAGGTTTTCTCTGCAGACTGGCGTTATGTCTGTAAGGCTGTCATTTCAGTTGCCCTTGAACAGGGTGCTTTGCATGGGTACACATACAGTAAAATGAATACTTTTGAAAGGTTTCCCTGGTTACTAGTCTTGATGACCGTTACTGAGCGCAGTAACACTGACATGCTTTTCACAGTCCTTTGATAAGCATGCAGAGGCATTCCCACTGTCTGAAAAGCCAGGAGAAATGTCTCTATTCCTCGCTGGGTTAATGCCAGTCACTGACAGGGCAATGCCCGCGCTGCCCGTGTGCCCATGTTATAAACAGGCCCCATCTCTGGCTGATATACTCACACTACTGGCAAGCCTCGTTGGTGCCAGTTGTTAGAGGGAATGGAACCTATAACCTTGGAGCTGAGCTCTGTGCCCATTATACTACACTGCCGCCAGTCAGTCCTGGTGATGGCTGGCAGAGAGATGGAGAAAATGGTGATCATTTTATGATCCTTTTTTCAGTTATTATTTGAACCTTGGAGCTGTGTCTGACCGTAGATGCAAATTCTAATGAATGAGGCCCCGGCTGTCCTCTTTAGGAGTCTTGAGTACCGAGGGGAGTGATTTTGGCATTTCATGGGTCAGCACCAGCTGTGTGTCAGAGGAGTAATGAGCCAAAATGGCATCTCTGGGGCTTAAGGGTTGCGCTGGCCTCCGCAGGAATTATCACATCTCAGTGAAGCTGTGTGTCCCAGTCATGAGCCAAAATGGCATCTCTGGGGTTTAAGGATTGTGCTGGCCTCTATGCAGGAATTATCACATCTCAGTGAAGCTGTCTCTCTCAGTCACGAGCCAAAATGGCGTCGCTGCGGTTTATAGATTTTGTTAGTCTTACTGTAGAAATTGTCTCATGTTGATGAAGCTGTGTGTACCAGCCATGAGCCAAAATAGCATTGCAGCAGTCTGAACATTGTTCTAGCCTTAGTGTCGGACTTATCAAATCTCAAAGAAACTCTAGCATGGCTTCAGTGCAGTTAAATTTTTTGCTAGTTGGTTTGTGCTACATGTAGGCCTAACTGTACTATCATTATAACTCTCATAGGGCAAATGAACGGTCTTGTTATTTTGTTTTTTTCGTGTTACCACTGGATTCATTAATACAGCCACACAAATGAGTTAAAGTTAATTGAAAGTTAATTTACACCGTGTGCGTAATCTTGCGGTAATGTCTGGGAAACGAACTGCGTGACCAGGCATAACCAGCGGAGAAATGTGGCCTAATTGTCTTAATGGAAATGGAATTACTGGCTCACCTGAGAACGCATGAAATCCCCCGGCCCCCCTGCCCCCCCCTCCCTCCCGCGCCCCCCCGTCGAGGGCCCCTGGGGGCCGATCTTAATGTAGAATGCAGGACACAACACGCCGCAGAGCACCGCATGTTAATTACCACCTCAGACGAGAGGGTGTGAATAGTAATTACTGATGGGATCCACCATCTTGACTTCTGAAGGAGCACTGGGAGCGTTGGGCTGCAGTGTGGAGAGGGCTTTCTCTGGCTCTCCTGGTGTTGGGCTGCAGTGTGGAGAGCGTGTTCTCTGGCTCTCCTGGTGTTGGGCTGCAGTGTGGAGAGGACGGTCTCTGACTCTCCTGGTGTTGGGCTGCAGTGTGGAGAGGGCGGTCTCTGACTCTCCTGGTGTTTGGCTGTAGTGTGGAGAGCGTGGTCTCTGGCTCTCCTGGTGTTGGGCTGCAGTGTGGAGAGCGTGGTCTCTGGCTCTCCTGGTGTTGGGCTGCAGTGTGGAGAGGGCAGTCTCTGGCTGTCCTGGTGTTGGGCTGCAGTGTGGAGAGCGTGGTCTCTGGCTCTCCTGGTGTTGGGCTGCAGTGTGGAGAGCGTGGTCTCTGGCTCTCCTGGTGTTGGGCTGCAGTGTGGAGAGGGCAGTCTCTGGCTGTCCTGGTGTTGGGCTGCAGTGTGGAGAGGACGGTCTCCGGCTCTCCTGGTGTTGGGCTGCAGTGTGGAGAGGACGGTCTCCGGCTGTCCTGGTGTTGGGCTGCAGTGTGGAGAGGACGGTCTCTGGCTCTCCTGGTGTTGGGCTGCAGTGTGAGAGCACGGTCTCCGGCTGTCCTGGTGTTGGGCTGCAGTGTGGAGAGGACGGTCTGCGGCTGTCCTGGTGTTGGGCTGCAGTGTGAGAGCACGGTCTCCGGCTGTCCTGGTGTTGGGCTGCAGTGTGGAGAGGACGGTCTGCGGCTGTCCTGGTGTTGGGCTGCAGTGTGGAGAGCGTGTTCTCTGGCTCTCCTGATTTCAGGCTCTTGTGTGACGGGCGGCTCTTTGGAGGCTGATTTAAGGGGCCTAGAGAGCAGACAGCTGTCTGTCTGGAGCCCGCCTGCTCAACTACGGTCCCTGACACCTTTTCTCTCTCTCTCTCTCTTTCTCACTTTCTCTATCTCTCTGTCTCTGTCTCTTTCTCTTTCACTCTCTCCCCCTCCCTCTCTCTCTCTCTCTCTCCCTCTCCCTCTCCCTCTCTCTCTCTCTCTCCCTCTCCCTCTCTCTCTCTCTCCCTCCCTCTCTCTCCCTCTCCCTCTCTCTGAACCGGTACTGCGCACAGCCCTGTCCTGTATTTGTTGTGTGGTGTGCCCTCTGTGCCTGTGAGGCAGTGCTGTGATTTCTCCCGGAAGCTTCCGGAAACTCTGAGCGCTGCCCGTACTTGCCGTAGTGCCGCTCGGTCGCCCCGGTGCCCGCCTGTCGCCCTGCGTGACGAGGCACCTGCGCGTTTGATGGCGGCGGCGTCCGGTTGCCATGAGCACCGCGCGGTGCCACCGTTGCCGCCGAGCTCCAAGCGGCCCCACGAGAACCACCTGGCAACCGCACAACCGCCTGCTGCCAGCAAACATCCTGTCCCCGTAGCCAATCAGAGACCTCCTCCTCCCTGCCTTCCTTTCCCACTCTCCCTCCGCTCTCTCTGCTCTGTTCTACACGCAGTAAGTGGGGCTCTGCCCCAGAGCCAAACCAAGGACCCCCCCACCACCCCCCCTTTCTGTTTGCAGAGTGCCCTCAAGGGCCAGGGGTCAGTCTCTCAGAGCCAACATGGTCTCTCCTCTCTCTGTGGAGTCTAACCTGTGTTCTCTCCTTTCTCTCTGTGGAGTCTAACCTGTGTTCTCTCTCTGTGGAGTCTAACCTGTGTTCTCTCCTTTCTCTCTGTGGAGTCTAACCTGTGTTCTCTCCTTTCTCTCTGTGAAGTCTAACCTGTGTTCTCTCCTTTCTCTCTGTGGAGTCTAACCTGTGTTCTCTCTGTGTGGAGTCTAACCTGTGTTCTCTCTCTGTGTGGAGTGTAACCCCTGTTCCTCTCTCTCTCTCTGTGGAGTCTAACCTGTGCTCTCTCTCTCTCTCTGTGGAGTCTAACCTGTGCTCTCTCTCTCTGTGTGGAGTCTAACCTGTGTTCTCTGTGTGTGGAGTGTAACCCGTGTTCTCTCTCTGTGTGGAGTGTAACCTGTGTTCTCTCTCTGTGTGGAGTGTAACCTGTGTTCTCTCTGTGTGGAGTCTAACCTGTGCGGTCTCTCTGTGTGGAGTGTAACATGTGCTCTCTCTCTGTGTGGAGTCTAACCTGTGTTCTCTCTGTGTGGAGTCTAACCTGTGCTCTCTCTCTGTGTGGAGTCTAACCTGTGTTCTCTCTCTGTGTGGAGTGTAACCTGTGCTCTCTCTCTCTGTGTGGAGTGTAACCTGTGCTCTCTCTCTCTGTGGAGTGTAACCTGTGCTCTCTCTCTCTCTCTGTGGAGTGTAACCTGTGCTCTCTCTCTCTGTGTGGAGTGTAACCCCTGTTCCTCTCTCTCTCTCTCTGTGGAGTCTAACCTGTGTTCTCTCTGTGTGGAGTCTAACCTGTGCTCTCTCTGTGTGGAGTGTAACCTGTGTTCTCTCTCTCTGTGTGGAGTGTAACCTGTGTTCTCTCCTTTCTCTCTGTGGAGTCTAACCTGTGTTCTCTCTCTGTGGAGTCTAACCTGTGTTCTCTCTCTCTGTGTGGAGTGTAACCCCTGCTCTCTCTCTCTCTGTGTGGAGTGTAACCTGTGCTCTCTCTGTGTGGAGTGTAACCCCTGTTCCTCTCTCTCTCTCTGTGGAGTCTAACCTGTGTTCTCTCTGTGAGGAGTGTAACCCGTGCTCTCTCTCTCTCTCTGTGGAGTGTAACCTGTGTTCTCTCTGTGTGGAGTGTAACCTGTGTTCTCTCTCTCTCTGTGTGGAGTGTAACCTGTGCTCTCTCTGTGTGGAGTGTAACCCCTGCTCTCTCTCTCTGCAGCTTTGGGAAGCGTTCGGCGGGCAGTCTCAGGCGTGGGTGCGAGTGCATCGTGCTGGAGCCCTCTGAGATGATCGTGGTAAGCACACAGCCCCCAACCCAGCTGAGCTGGGGGTTGGGTTGGGTTGGGTTTGGGGTTGGGTTAAGGTTTGGTTGGGTTGAAGTGGGGTTTAATTTGGTTTGGGTTCAGGTTGGGTTGAGTTTGGGTTGGACTGGGTTGAGTTAGGTTGAGTTTGGGTTGAAATTGGGTTGGATTGACGTTGGGTTGAAATTGGATGGGGTTGGGCTGGGTTGAGTGTTTGTTTTCTTCCCACAATATGTTCCCAACGGAATGTCAAGGCTGTAATTCTGGAAAGACATCTGGAATTCTTTAAAAAAAAAAAAAAAAAAACATTCGGTGGCTCCAGTTTTTCCCGCAACAATGTGAACAAACAAAACAAAAAACAAAACGAATGTAATTTTATCCTTGTTTGTGTATTGTAAGACAAGGCATATAACTAAAATTAGTTCCTCAGATTTATGCCAGGAAAAGATGGATTGCAAAGCATTATAAAACGAGCGTGTGTGGGAAGTGTTTGAAACTCGAGACTCGCGAGTGTGTGGTTTCGTTGTTTTGAGCGAGGGCGGGACGCCACGGACGTTTCTGGCGTCAGTTAGACACCGACGTCGCCCGAACATGTTTCTCGAGGCTCACTGGGGCTTCGCTGATGATAATGTTTTTGCGTTTGCGCTGCTGTTCATCTCTGCTCTATGGTTGTTTTTTTTTTCTCTTCATAATTTCTGAAAACACGCCAGAAAATGAAACCTTGATGTAGTTTTGTGTTTTATTCAAATGAAACAGGACCTCGAGGGAGCTGTTAAAGTGGGACAGATGTTCCTGCAGTGGTGCTGAGTAGATGTGCCAGGGGGGGTTATGGGTAGGACAGTGCACAGCGAGGGTTCCTCCGTCGAGCCAGAGGATGGAATCGAGCACTGCCTGTCACTACATGTTTTTAATTCCGCTAAGACCGCTGATGATGCGCAATTCAGTGTTTAATACCAGTTTTAAGGGCAATCATTTCCCCCTTCTGCCAGAACACACGCGTGCACCCGGCTCCTCGGCCTGTTTCTGCCTCATTCAGAGTGACAGAGCCGTGCGTGTGAGGGAAAGCCTGCGCATCAACCACCCTGCAGTCTGTATAATACGCAATTATCCTCGTTTTTGGAGTTACAGCGCGGTCGAGAGATTACGTTTGCGGTCATGTTTACCTCCCACATCTAGGGTTACCGGTTCTCTCGAACCCCGGTTCGTGCACTCGCCTTCTCGCTGCGAACCGCGTTGGATAAGAGCGTCTGCCAAATGGTAGTGGTGTAATGTGGTGCTGTTAGTAAACAGATGCAGTTTGGAATGAGCCTGTCCAGGCCTTGCTGTGCTGAGTGGGACCCTGTTGAATGGTGAGAGGATCGCACTGTCCGGGGGGAGGCTGTTTTTCCCCTCATGACTGACCTGTGTCCCGCCAGGTTTGGGTGTCTGGCCAGTTTTGGGTGTCCCGCCAGGTTTGGGTGTCTGGCCAGGTTTGGGTGCCCCACCAGGTTTGGGTGTCCCGCTGGGTCTGGGTGTCTCACCAGGTCTGGGTGTCCCGCAGGGTTTGGTATCTCACCAGGTCTGGGTGTCCCACCAGGTCTGGGTGTCTCACCAGGTTTGGGTGTCACGTCAGGTCTGGGTGTCCCGCAGGGATTGGTGTAAGGTGGTTTTGCCTGACCCCCAGTAGCCAGTAGCCCGTTGAATGGGCTGTGGGAAACTCCTGGATGACCCGCGCTGCTCTGCTTGTCATTACTGAGCGCGTGCGCTGTGTTACCGGAGGTCTGGCTCTGTGCGTGTGAGCCTCTCCGCTTATTTATTGTGTCTAATTACGCTTCTGTTTGGGCCCCTTCAGAGTCCAGCTGCTTAATGGAGTGCTTGAGACGGGCTTCTGCGGATAATTCCCCTACGCCGTTATTTTCATACGGTCACAGTGCTTTACCCCCGTCTATGAGACTGCGTTTATTCTCCTGCGCGTGAACATCGACGTTTATATTACCGCCTTTAATTATGGCGCATTACAGCGCGTTTAAATGGAGGTGTGCCGCTCTACTCTGGAGTCTGGAGCTTAACAGAGCAGCTGAGGTGGATCTCTGTGGGTGATCAGTCATGTTCTTGTGCTGTTCTTTTCCACGGTCACTGCGTGTGATTTTTTTTTTCCCCCTTCGTCCCGGTGTGAAATTGGGCTGTTTGTGTGCAGGCCCCTTGCACCATCCCCCCCCCCCCCCCATACCGGGGAGCTCTGGCGTCACCACTCGGCCGTTGCCATGGCAGCCGATAGCTTGCACAGGAAACAGAAAGAGGCGGAATATGGGTCCGCTCTGAGGGGGGCGGGGGGGGCGGGGGGAGTAACCGGCTGCCCAAATCGCGCCCGCTTTACCAGCATGCACCGTCCGCTCCCGTCTGTCACCATTGGGCTGTGATTGGCTGGGAGACCCACAGCGCTCTGTGTTTATTAATTAGTTGGATTTTTTTTGGGCTGCACTACGGGGGGGATTCTCTGAGTGCTCTACGCGATATTTGGCGGAGCGGTGCGAGGGGCGGGGTGGGTCCCCCTCTCCCCCCGTCTGATTGGCTGATTGGCTGCGGGCTGCGCAGGGTTACCGCTGCCTTTGCGTCCGCGGTACGGTGCAGCATGACGGCGGCAGAGACGGGCTGAGTTTGGCGGTTATTTCCGCCAGCTTCGCGCACGCCCTCCCGCCAGCGTGCTCCGTCAGGGGAGGGGGGAGGTGGGGGGGGGGGGACTATGCACACGTCTCCTCCCTCTCTCTCTCTCTCCCTCCCCGCCTGTCATCCCGGACTCGGCTCGCCCGAACGGGGAACAGGTGAAGCGCCGTCGCTGTCCTGAGGAAGGGTGGGTGAGCTGGGGGGGTTTGGGGGGGGGGGTCGATCTATTTCCAGTCCTCTTTGCTCTATCGCTTTTCCCTCAGCTTGTCGTCTCCATCGAGCTCCTCGACACGCGCTTCCGAGACACAGCCTGAACAGGCTGCACCTTCTGCAGGAGGGAGGAGAAGGAGAGGGGGAAGGAGAAAGAGGGGGGAGAGGAAGAGAGGATAGGGAAAAGGAAAAGAGAGGAGAGAGGGAGAGAGCAAAAGAGAGGGAAGGAAAGGATAGAGGGAGACAGGGAGAGAGGGAAGGAGAAGGTAGAGGCAGATAGGGAAGGAGAGGATAGAGAGAGAGAGGAGGATAGAGGTAGAGAGATAAGGAGAGGATAGAGGGAGAGAGGAGGAGAGCGAAGGGGAGGAGAGAGTCAGAGAGATACGGAGAGGATAGAGGGAGAGAGGAGGAGAGCGAAGGAGAGGATAGAGGGAGAGAGCAGGAGAGGGAAGGATAGAGACAGAGATAGGAGGGAAATGGCATGCAAATGTGAGTGTGTTGCTGTGTGTGTCCCGGGCGCAGGTGGACTATATGGACGAGAATGAGGAGTACTTCCAGCGGCAGGCGTCCCACAGGCAGTCCCGCAGAAGGTTCCGGAAGATCAACCAGAAGGGCGAGCGGCAGACCATCATCGACACGGTGGACCCGTACCCCGTGGGGAAGCCGCCGTTGCCGCGGGGATGTCACACGGTGAGTCGGTCCGCAGGCCCCCGTCCCGCTGCGTGTGGCCTTAAACGGACAGCGCTAGCGCTGGTGCTAGCATTCGTGCGGTAAAGCCCTTCACCGACTGACATTAACCCCACAGCCAGGACACAGCAGGCAGCTGTGGGCTTTACAGCTCGCTTTATCCAGAAAGCTTCTGTCTCTGCTTCTCGTCCATCAGTTTAAGTCTGTTTGCATATTCAGTGGTTGTGTAGGTGTGCGTTTGGTTTTGATGTGCGGTGTTGTCATTGTTAATGGCAGTGAGTTAAAACGCTGTATCCTGCCAGATTGCTTCCAGTTGCTGCCAGTGACACAGACTACTGACGCCTATGAGAATATGAGAATGTGATGTTTTTAGTTTTATTAATAGTTTGGACGGCTGCTTGTCGTGTAATGGCTCCCGTGCCCTTAATGGAGTGGGGCCGCTTTATGCCCCCGGGGGGGGGGGGGGGGGAGAGGAGGGGGGGGGGGGAGACGGGCGACTCTGAGGCAGAGCATTCCTCTGAAGCTTCGCAGCCTTTTTTGGTGCTTGGATGAAATTACGGGTTTTTTGGGGATGCATCATCTCAGACTCCCGAGACTCCCGTGCACAAGGATGCGGTTCTGCATGAATGCGGTTCTGCATGGATGCGGTTCTGCATGACTGTGGTTCTGCATGGATGCGGTTCTGCACGGATGCGGTTCTGCATGGACGCGGTTCTGCACGGATGCGGTTCTGCATGACTGTGGTTCTGCATTGATACGGTTCTGCATGACTGTGGTTCTGCATGGATGCGGTTCTGCATGACTGCAGTTCTGCATGGATGCGGTTCTGCATGGATGCGGTTCTGCATGGACGCGGTTCTGCATGGATGCGGTTCTGCATGGATGTGGTTCTGCATGGATGCGGTTCTGCATGACTGCGATTCTGCATGGATGCGGTTCTGCATGGACGCGGTTCTGCATTACTGTGGTTCTGCATGGACGCGGTTCTGCATTACTGTGGTTCTGCATGGATGCGGTTCTGCATTACTGTGGTTCTGCATGGATGCGGTTCTGCACGACTGCCGTTAAGGCCCCCTGGGGGTGCGCGGGTTTGATCTGTGGAAGCGTGAACGCGAGGCGTCTTATTACTGGCCCTTAGGCGCTGGACGTGCGGTCCTTATCCCTGGACAAAGCCAGCCAGCGTTCGCTTATTTGCTCTGTTACAATGGAGTGGAAAGGAAAACACAGCCAGACGTCACTGATCCTAATGGCCGCTCGCGTTACTCTGCAAACAGAACGCTGATCTTTCTCACGGCCCCGTCCTGCATGCGCAGAGCGAGGGGTTTTTTTGTTCTGTGCTGCACGTGAGCGAAGAAAAATCCAGCGAAGGGAAAAATCGAGATCGTCGGTCTGACGAGGAAGTGGCTCGATGTAAATCACCGTGAGTTTTGTGTTTGCGAACGGGGAAGTGCCGTGAACAAAGGGAGAGGATGACACGGCAGGTCGGGTGTGGAGACGGTTACGAGAATCACATTCCACTTCCCGCAGTCGCTGGCTGATCGTAAGATGCAGCTTAAACCCGTTCTGACACGGACGCCGCGCTTACCCAGCGACGGGGTCCAGGTGCGTCCGCGTTGAGTTTGCACGGCTGTGTGTGTCGTTAAATATTTAAGCAAAATAAGAGGGGGAGAAGGACGATAACTTTGAGGGATTGATCGGAACATAAAGGAGCAGAACA
Source organism: Anguilla pacifica (assembly GCA_039654925.1). Taxonomy (NCBI): domain Eukaryota; kingdom Metazoa; phylum Chordata; class Actinopteri; order Anguilliformes; family Anguillidae; genus Anguilla; species Anguilla pacifica. Next base: position 65,003,674 of record CM077288.1, read on the forward strand.
TGGGCCACTAATAAGATGCGGGTCCGAATGCATTCTGTGGCTTGTGCCCCCCCCCCCCGAAATAAAGAAGAGGAGTATGCTTCTGGCGCTGAGGTGCGGAGGGCAGTCTGAGGCCTGCTCAGGAAGGCGTTTGCTCGCTCCTGGGGGGGGTCACTGCTCTCAGAACGTTCGAGGCCCGCAGCGGTAACACGATCAGCGCCTGCTGCCCACCGTTACCGCTGAGGCTGCTGGGATACCCTCGGCGGCCTCTGAATGGCGTGAGATCTGATTGGAAAAGGCCGTCATTCGCTCAAAACAATCCACGTTTCGTCCATAGGCTTGCACTGATTTGTTTTTCTTGCGCTGAATGTTGGATTTACTGCTCTGTGGGTGTCTGCTTTGATTTACTGAATCTGGAAGAGTTTGGGTCACTGCCATAACTTCAAAGGTTCAAGTGTGTCTGTCCGCAGTCTTGGTGATTTACACACACAATCACACACACACACACAAGCACATGCACACGCACACAAACACACACACACACACACAAGCACATGCACACAAACACACACACACATGCACACAAACACACACACACGCACGTCCATGCAGGTCTGCAAATACGACGGCCGTACTGCAGTCAAATTCCTTCTCCTCCTCTGTTTTTATTTATGTAGTTATGGTACGTAAGCCATCCATCAAGATCCATGTGAGGGGCAGGACTATCTCCCATGCAATGAATTCTTTATATCTTCTTTATTCTTTATACCTCCAGTTATATGGATCTGTCTCAGACGGCTGCTCCTAACACGCACCCCCCCCCCCCCCCCCCCCCCCCCGTCTCAGACGCATGTCTGAATACTGCCTGCGCTAGCAGAACTGTGGGAACGTAAGATCAAGCGTCCTGTCTGCAGGCCCACTTCCTCACACTTCCACACCCTTGCCCATGTCCCTTTGGAAGCAGATTAATTACAATAATGTGCCTTTTTAGTGTTAATCTGGGGAGCCCTTTGGGTGTTTTATTTTAGGGGGGGGGGTACAGTTCCCCTCCATCAGGCCCTTCATTATAGAGGTTGTATAGAGCTGTTTGAATTTCGATAACCCCCAGCCCCCCCCCCCCCCCCCCCAAGACTTCGCCCAAATCCTTCCCTGTCCTTCAGCCACGCTCTGTTCTGATTGGTGCTCACGATGGCAAACAATTAGAAACGGGCCCAAACCAAAAAACTCACCCCCCCTTCCCCAAGGGGAGAACCGTTTCGCTGTGCTGTGTATCGTCTACAGCTGGGGATTTAGTCCTGTTTTGATCAGCTGTTCTCAGATCTCTCTGATGTTGGTCTTTTAAAGCGTAATTCATGGTGTGCCTGCATCGGCTTGATAAAGAGTGGAAATGCTTCTCACTCAAACGCACACGCTCTGACACACACGCAGCGCACTCATGCTCACGCACACACACACACATCTCTCACGCACACACATCTCTCACGCACACACACACACACACACACACACACACACTTTCCCTCACACACACATGCATACTCTCTCTCTTCCTCTCTCCTCTCTCCCCCTTTCTCTCTCTCTCTCTCTCTCTCTGTCTCTCTCTCTCTCTTTCTCTCCCCCTCCTCAGTTTGCATGAGTCACACAGCTCAATCTGTTGCCGGGCACATTAAAGCTTGGAGTGCAGTTCTGGTAATCTCAAGTCAGGGAATGAAATGTGGCGTGTGGGATAATGCTCATCTGTTCCTTTTCTCTTTTTCTTTTTCCTTTGGTGGCTGGTCATTTCGTTCTGGCTCGCAGGAAAGCTCTAAATCACAGGTAACTGGAGCCCGTTCTGTGTGTGCTAACCCCGCCTCTTCCTGTGCGTGTCTGCTGTTTCCGTGCCGACAGTGACTCCACTGTCACCGTTAGCATGTTTGTCTTGCTTGCTTGTTCGTCCCCTCCCTTGGTCACAGCTGAAATGTGAGAGGAATGGTGTGTGGTCTTCCTTTGTGTCTCTTTACCCTAATTTCTCAATGTGGGGATGAAGGCCAGTAATACATGAATTTGGGGGGGGGGTTTTGCTTGGATATATCAATGCTTCTGTCAAGGATTGTCTGTCTGTCAGTCTGTCTAGTATTTGGTGTGTGTGAGTGCAATTTGCTCTTACATTGGGCTCATTTTTTAGTTTGTTCAATAAGCTGCTCTTGAAATGAAATCTTGATGTGCAGGTGTGTGTAGACATCAGATAACTGTCCTGAAATGCATTCTGCTTGTGAAGATGTGTGTAGGCATCAGATAACTGTCCTGAAATGCATTCTGCTTGTGAAGATGTGTGTAGACATCAGATAACTGTCCTGAAATGCATTCTGCTTGTGAAGATGTGTGTAGGCATCAGATAACTGTCCTGAAATGCATTCTGCTTGTGAAGATGTGTGTAGGCATCAGATAACTGTCCTGAAGTGAAATATGCACGTGCAGGTGTGTGTGACATCAGAAGACTGCCGTCATGCTCAGAAGGTGTGCTCGGTATCTGAGGCCTCGTTCAGTCTGAGGCACAGGCCTCTAGACAGGCTTTGATGGCTGCAGTCTTGTAGGCCCGTGCTCTGCAGAAATGCCTTTGAAAGGAGTCCACAGCCGGGCTGAGCGGGAGGCCGTCTGAATTCCCTGTCATGTGCCACCTTTTCAAATGCCAGCCCGTGCCCGAGCACGGAAGCCTGGATTAAGAAAAGCGTTTTTTCGCTCTCTCTCTCTCTCTCTCTCTCTCTTTCTGATGGGTGTCAGGTTTAATCTTCCCAATGCCGAGGTTTCTGCAATATGCCTTTATCTGGTCACACACACATGCACACACAGACACATATACACACACTCACACACCCACACACATGCACACGCACACACATGCACACACACTCTCTCACACACACACACACACACACACACACACACACACACACACACGAATAAACGGTCTGATGTGTGCGAGAGAGGGAGCTCTCTCTCTCTCCGAGGCGTTTGCCTGGTGCGAGGCGGCGGCGGCGGCGGCGGCTGGAGGTTATTTTTAGCAGCTCTCTCTCCTCGGAGGCTGAGGCTGCTCATCCGCGGTGCGCAGGAATCAGAAGCTCTCTGCCGAGGCGTGCGCCGTCCACCGGAGCCCCTAAAACGCCCCTAAAAAGGCAGGGCAGCGCGCCGCCCCTCGAACCCGCGTCCGCGCCGCGCCGGCCCCGGACGCGGGTAACGGGGCCGCGATTTACGGCTCGCTGAGATTTACGGGCCCCGCTGCATTGTGGGAAGGAACGGGGTTATTATGCGGTTTGCAGCGAACGCAGCGCGCGACGGTTATTAGGCCGTCAGCGCAAACGCACTTTAAATCCGCTCTCTGTTAAAGGCCCTGAGTTATGGGCGCCGGCGACGAGGCTAAAAATAAGATTTATATTGGCGTGCTGGAGAGTGGCGTTTGTGTGCTGAATGCGTGCTTTCATCCTAGCTTATGAGCTGTGTGTTCCTGGTCCTGATCCTGCTGTTCACCTCCATTTCACTGGTGGTATTGAGCTGGGACCGGCAATCCCGCTGATCGATGATGAGTGGTGTTCGCACGGGAAAATGTTCTGCAGATACTTAATAAAGCCTGTGAGGAAGAGTGCCTGCTAGCGCTCAGCTCAGAGACCACGTCGTCCACGGGCTTCCTTCCGGCCACGATCCCTCTGGACTTAGCGGCAACGTGACTCCATTGAACGAAAACGGGAATCTGGAAGTGAGGCGGAATGTAAATGGGGCCCCTACAGAGAGATCGGCCCCTATTTACGGCCCCGGAAAAGTTTTCGAAATTGAAGTGCGTCGAAAAAAGCTCTGTGGTCGTATATGTATATATATATATATCTGCTGAGCGCAACAGCGATTTAACGGCCGTTTTCCTCCTTACCGAGGGCCCGGGATGGCCGAGCAGACGCTTTCCCCGGGTTTTTATTTCCCCCGCGGGAGCCCGTTTGGCGGGGCGAGTGCCTGTGCTTACGGCCTCGCGGCGGAAAGGGCTCATCGGCGGCCTCTGCAGAAAAGCTAGGCTCCGCCTCTCCCCCCGGCGGTGCCAGACCGTGACTAACGCCGCCGATGGAGCTCTATTTTTTGCCGATGATGTCACAGAGCCCTCCCGCCACTCTGTGCCGTGATAGGCCGTCTCCCGGGGGGACGGTGTAAGTGCACCATGTGATGCGCGGGGACAGCGACGGCTTGGGGGGTGGGGGGTCTTATGCGGTGTAGGTGACCCCGGTTTGACCTTTGTGTCGCGCTTTAAACCCCCCCCCTGTTCTCCAGCGCTCACTGGGCACGCTCGGCTTATCGCGTGACGAGTCTCTCCTTCAGAATAAAAGCGCGCAGATGCGCAGTAAGAGCGCGGGGCTCGGTCCAGGAATCCCTGGCGGTTCCTCGTGGCTCTCTGCACTGCGCCCGGGACACGGCCTGCCGTCGCTGCGCTGAAATTCACAGATTACTCACTCGACAGATGCTCTCAGCCGACGCGACTTAAAAGCGCACTCCGCTGATAATGGCCTTGTGAACACTTGCCTGGGCTTCAGAGGTTTCATATTCATGCAGGCGGTCGTTAAACTGGCAAAAATAAATAAAGTTCTTGGAAATTAGCTTTTGTGTGAGTGTGTCTTAACAGCTTTCCAGAGGTGGAATCACAGAGTGTAGGATGTTTATGTTGCACATTACTTCAGTGACAAAAATTGCCTTTGGATTTTCAGCAGAAATTGATTTTTTGAGTGCTGTTTGTGGCAAAATTGAGGTTGCAGGTAATGCAGAGATGTATTTGGAGTACTTTGACCATTTGGACACCAGTAAAATCCTTCCATTACATCATCACTTTCCACTGTGATTTGAGTGTTTTACTGAAACTCTCAGCGAACCTGCAGGAGATTTTACTGCCATCCAGAGAGCTGAAGTATTTAAAGTGGGTTCCTGGCACAGGGGTGGTGTGCAGAACAGCTCTGCTGTCCAATGCCAGCTCCAGTGAACCCTGCTTAAAAATGCCTTTACAATACATTACATTACAGCCATCTTATGTCTTATCCAGAGTGACTTACACTTTTTACATAGTTTTTACATTACATCCAGTTATACAGCTGGATATACACTGAAGCAATGCAGGTTAAGTACCTTGCTCAAGGGTACAACAGCAGTGTGCTACCTGGGAATCGAACCTGCGACCTTTAGGTTACAAGACCAGCTCCTTACCCATTGTACTACACCGCTGACCTTTAGTGAAGGTGTGTTCTATGTGAGCAGGTCCCGGGGGGTCAGACCTGGCTTGGGGGCCCCCCCTCCATCCTGATGTTTTGAGTGGGAGTGGGAGGGGCAGGGCGGGGCAAGTGAGCAGGTGCTGTAGCTGCACCTGTTTGGCAGCCCCACTGGCCAGCTGTACGTGTCTGTGTACAGGTGAGCAGTACAGGTGAGCGGTGCAGGTGGGGAGGGCAGCACTTTTCCTCCTCACCCTTGGGGTGGCGTGGCTCTCTTTCCTCTGGGGGGGGGGGGTGGGGGATTACCGCCTTGCCGTCAGTGTTTGGACAGGAAATCCAGGTCTGTGGGCGTGCGCTGCTGCGTGGGAACTTCACCACGAGGCGGGGGGGGGGGGGGGGGGTTAGGGTTAGGGTTAGGGTTAGGGTTGGAGAGAGAGCGGCTCTGGAGAGACGCGGCGCTGTGCTTTACCTGCCGACTCCGGCCTCGTTGGCATGCGCACACGCGTTCCCTCCCTCCCTGCGGCGGACACCATCCATCTCTCCTGAAACGGGTCCAGGAGCGTTGATTAATCAACTCATTTCCCATGATGCCCTGCTCCCGGGGAGCAGGAAACGCTGGCAGGCTGCATAGCAGGCACGCTGCGGGCGGGGAGCCGGTGCCGGTCGGATACTTCACCGCACGTTTCCCAAGGTTTATTTTTCATTGGTTAGCTGCGCTTTAGTAGGCTGAATATGCTGAGGTGGCGACTGCCATTTTGGCACTGATCTGTGGGCTGTTTAGACCTGCTGAGGTGGTCTACGCATCGCAGTATTGTATTTATCCTGCATCGATTTTTATCGTACTGGGAAATGGGAAAACTATCACGGTGTTGCAAATGGTAGCGTATGGGGGGGGGGGGGGGGGGGTCGGCTCTAAAAGATAAGACCCTCCACTCCAGTCTCACCTGATTGGTGAACTCAAGCAAACTGCAGTGACTCGGTCTGGAAGGGTCTGCCAACGGCCAGCAAGACCCTGAGGTCCCTAGAACTGGGGATGCAGACCCCTGATGGTAGAATATGCATTTTTTTGTGTGTGCGTCATAGGTGAAATACTGATGTTTTAGTAGTAGTACAGAACTTTCTGGACGCACGTCCCTTTACGATGAAAAAGTTCCGGGCCTACTTGCCGTATAATAACTTGGGACAAATCGTTCTTTCCCACCAGAACATAGTAGTTGCAGTAGGTGTTTATTTTTCTCCTAATGTCTCCCCATGTGCCGACCTGCTAAGTCATTGGGTCATTTGGACATTACCATTTTGTGGACCAATCAGGGACAGTTTGCCTTGTCACTTGGGAGGGCGGTGTCTCACGCGCTTAGTAATGGCTCTGGACTGTCAGTCACTCTGTGCCTGGGCCCGACCCAGACTTCATGACCATATAAGGCCCTCCCCCTTTTTTGCCCCCACCGCAGTCTCTGGCTCCAATTTGTACAAAATGGTGGCACGAAAACCCGCAGCTTCAAAGCGCTTTTTGCAAGCCCATGGAAAGCCAATGGGTGACGTCACAGTCACTTACAGTCTGTGGTGGAAACACTGACCCCTCAGGCTGTGCTATACCTTTTCAGGAGTCTGTATTCATAAATCGGACAGAGGCCATTTTTATTATTATTATAATACGGCCTTTGGAGATTGCGTGTGCATAAATAGTAATCCCCTGCGGCTTGGCTCGATTAATGTTTTACCTCAGTGCTATAAACAAACCATTGAGGGGAGAAATAATAGTCACACTTATGCAAATGAGGATGGTAGTGATGTCACACTAACTGAGTGTCTGTTTGAAGTCTGGCGTGAATACACGTCCTTCAACAATCAAAACAGCCGTTGAAACTGCAGACTCTGTAGGAAGTGTCATTTAACAGTCTTTTGCAACTTGTCATGTGCAGTATTCAAAGAGCAAATAGAAGGATGAATGCGGCCAAGATGTCCTGTTTGGATGGAATTGCTGTTGTACAGGTTGTTGCTTTGGACTCACTCTTGCGGGGACAGTGAAAGCAGTTGATATGAATGCCTTTGCCTGTGTGTCATGGTGACTTCAGCTCCTACTGATTCTGCCCTTGTAATTGGTGCTCTGTTTCCCCCACATTAACCACGCCCACTGAGTTATTGACAGTGTGTCCCACATTAGCCACGCCCACTGAGCTATTGACAGTTTGTCCCACATTAGCCACGCCCACTGAGTTATTGACAGTGTCCCACATTAACCATGCCCACTGAGCTATTGAGTGTCCCACGTTAGCCACGCCCACTGAGTTATTGACAGTGTGTCCTGCATTAGCCACGCCCAATGAGCTATTGACAGTGTCCCACATTAGCCACGCCCACTGAGCTATTGACCGTGCGTCCCACATTAGCCACGCCCACTGAGTTTTTGACAGTGCATTTTGGATAAGCTTGGACACCCATGGTGTGGATCATACGCTGCACACGTGTTCTGCGTTGTGTTTGGACGACGCATCGGAGCCAGACGCCTGTCCCTTTAAAACGCAGGCGTGTGCTGGACCTGCAGGCAGGGTAACATGCTGAGATGCTTCAGCGCAGTGAACAGGAGAGCCACAGGTGTGACCAGGCCGAGCCCCCCCCCCCCCCCCCCCCCCCACAAGAATTTTACCTGCGAACGACCGCATTTCCATACGTCCACATGGCCCTACTCAATGGCTCTGGGCTGATGAATTTGCATGACTTTCAGTTTGGCTTGGCCCCAGGGGGGAGGGAGGGGGGGGGGGGGTTGCCACGGGAAGCGCTGTTTGTTCTGCGCCTTAATCCCCCTGTGGGCCTGCCGGTGAGCGGAGCGCTCTGCTCTGAGAGACGTCTCCCGCCATCGTATATATATCCCGCCATAGCCGCGCGCTAACGGCGCTAACGAGCTCTGCCGGGCGATAGCGGTCCGAGCGGAGGAGGCGTTTCCTGGCGTGTACGTGCGCGTGCGTGCGCACGCTTCTGAGCGCAGAGCTCTCCGATCGCGCGGCGTGAACGCGAGGGGGGAGCCCGTTTCCTGGACTCCGGCCTATCAGGCGCAGGCTCCCGTCCGTCTCGCCGACTCCTGCTTTCATCAGCCGAATCAGCGGCCGGGGCCTCGGAGAGGGAGAGAGACTCAGGGTGGGCCCGGTTCTGCAGAACAGGGGCAGGGAGGGAGGGAGAGGGAGAGGGAGAGGGGAGAGGGGGAGAGAGAGAGAGAGAGAGAGAGAGAGAGAGAGAGAGAGAGAGAGAGAGAGAGAGAGAGAGAGAGAGGACAGGGAGAGAGAGAGACTGAGAGGAGAGAGAGAGAGAGACTGAGAGGAGAGAGAGAGAGGGAGAGAGAGAGAGGGGGAAGGAGGGAGAGAGAGACTGAGAGGAGAGAGAGAGACTGAGAGGACAGGGAGAGAGAGAGAGAGAGAGAGACACACTGAGAGGACAGGGAGAGCGAGAGAGAGGGGGAAGGAGGGAGAGAGAGAGACACAGAGGACAGAGAGCGAGAGAGACTGAGAGGAGAGAGAGACTGAGAGGAGAGAGAGGGAGCGTGAGTGAGAGGGGGAAGGAGGGAGGGAGAGAGAGAGAAGCAGAAGCAGACTGACATGGAGCGATAGGGGAAATGGGAATGCAGTTACATCACTGCCCCAGCCCACGGTTCTGCCAGTGTAGTCTCCTCGCCCGGTGGCTGGGCTTGGCCTGCTCTGAGCTGGACCAGAGGCGCGTTTATCCCCAGGGCCCTGCAGTCTGAAGCTGGCTGTGTACGTTCATTTTTTTTCCCCTCTCTCTATACCTATTTTGTATGTATAGTTTTTTAAAATTATTTTTTATTTATATTTTTTATTCTCCTTCCTCCCTTCTGAGGAGGACGCCTTCTCTCCTACCACCCAGGAAATGGCTTTTCTCGTTCGTTGCTATGCCAACTGCCTGCCTCCCTTGTCTTCCTCTAAAGTAAGCATGGTAATGGCATTACTTTCGCCGGGCTTGTTGTGTTGCGGGGGGGGCGGGTCCGGGGGGGGGGCGGTGGCTGTGCTTGTGTGCTTCTCTCTCTTCATCGCGAACATTAGCGGAATGTCTATTACCATCTGTAATTGCTCTTTAAGACCCAGCCGTGATTGAAGAGGGAGGGTGGGGGTGGCAAGCCGGCGCTCAAATTGTGTAGAAAACCGTCAATCAGTGTCAAACTGAGCTGGATTAATTGTGGCGACTGGGCGCGCGGAGCAGCAGCCATCAGCGAGCAATACACTAGGCGTCATTAACGGCGAGGGAGGAGGTCCCTATTGACATAGTCTGCCCCTTTTTTCCCTTTATCGTCCCCCCTCTCTTAAGCTATAAATGAAATGGGAGTGTTAACAATGCCAGGCTGTTTGCCGGCGGTGGTTTCTCGTGCCAGACTAATCTAATACCGCATCATGCTTTTTTGGGGGGAGTGTGTGTGCGCGAGCGAACGAAAGCGCGTGAGTGTGCTGTCAGCCATTTTACCGTATATTCTTTAAAAAACATTCAGCTGATGTGTATACATACCGTGGATGTTGGATACATTTATTGCGCCAAATGTAAGATAATGTTCTCTGCGTGCTTTTGATATCAATTTTTTCCGTTGTTGAAATACGGAGACAGGCTGCGCTTACTGGAAAGGGGAGTGATGTTCCGTTTGACGTTTGAGTCTGTGAGCGGCGACGACTCTCCCAGCTGTGGCGTCTTCAGCCGGACAGGCTGACTGCACACGGCTAGGCACAAGGAGGGGACAGGGGGAGATAGCACGAGAGAAAGCGAGAGAGAAAGAGGGAGAGGAGAGCGAACGAACGAGCGAGCGAGAGAGAGAGACGAACCAGGATGTTAAAATTCAGGACGGTCCACATTTTTTCATTATGAAACCATTAGCGATCTCTGCCAACCATGGAGTCTTGGGCCAACAAGATAAAAACGCCGTAAGTATCGAAGCGCCGTTTATTTATGAGCATTTAGCTGGGTAATATAACGATGTGTTGTAAAAAGCGCCGCATAATGGTCGCGAATTGATTTCTTTGCTCTGGTGCGTAGATGAATTAATGATGGCTGGGCATGACGCTCCGTGTCAGCCGGTGTGATTCTGCGCTGATTTATCTTGGCTACCGATTCGTGTCGAGAGAGGGAGAACCCTAACAGTGGCTGTATACGGTAGCGTACGCTCGGTTACCTGCACGAACGTGTTGTGTTTATGCCCAAGGGCTTCGGGCATCGTTAGGTTTTGAAGCCCCCTAATTACAGAACGAGCCATTGCTATCGCGAGCGGTATGTAAACAGACACGGGAGCTCTCTGCTGTTTTATTAATGGGCTAGCTAGTTAGAAGCACGGACGCATCATTGATTGACCGGGAGGTGCGATAATTCTGCCTTTACATTCGGGTTCACCACAAATGCGTAGGCGCTAAGCTCTGAGGCTTAGCCACTTTTTTCCATAGATATGTGGGGCATCTCGATTGGAACATGCCCAAGTGCGAAGTAATGGAAAGATTTTTCAGATGGGGAGTGTCCTTTAATCACAAGGTTTCGATACTGGTATGCGTTTAGATTTAACATGGATAAAACTGAACTTTTTCTCCCCCAAGGCTAGAAGATTGTGAGTGACTGAGCATTGGAATGTTATCTGGCCATTCTGTATATAAATGCATACATGCACCTACATTTACTCGCCTGGAATTGGGCGGTATAGCTCTGGGCCATTCCGTTCGTAATTGTTCATCTTCATCAGTCTCAACAGAGATGTCAATGGACTGTGGCGTGTTTGGTAAACTGGTGAACTGCATGTGAATAAGATGCACTGAGATGCGCTTTCGTTTGTCCCTCTCAGGGTATTCTCCAGGGAAAGCTCGTATGAAGGGCCTTTGTAATCTGCAAGAACAAGGGGCATCTGTCTCCTTAGACGACGCATTTTTTTTTGTGATATCTCTAAGCAGGCAATTTATATTCTTCGCGCATACATAAATCAATTTTGGTAATGTCTTCAGAGTGTCGTTAGCATATCATTTAGGAAATTAGCGCGTGCTTTGTGAATTCCCAACATTGTCGCGCGGCTCTGGAAGCAAATGGAGGATCTTTAATTAGCGTTTTGTGAGTTACGGTAGCCATACCGTACCACACTCCTTCCTTATTGACCGTTGGCCTACAGAGGGTGCGATTTGTTTAAATTTACGATCCAGTATTAGGACATTGTCCATATTCACTGGTTTTGCATTTTGCGATTTGGTGATTATTGAGATAAGAGCAGATAGTTTATATGAGTGCTTCTGGAAAGAAAATTATATATATTTGTGTGTGTATATTTATATATGTTCATATATATTATATATACACACACACACACACACACATATATAAAACCTAATTACTTAGGTGTACCTAATAATGTGCCCACTATCTAGTACTGCCTCCCGAACAGCCTGAATTCTTCCTGCCATGGATTCTACAGTGTGCTGGAAGCATTCCTTAGGGATTTTGGCCAGTGCTGACTCGATAGCATCACACAGTTCCTGCAGATTCTTCAACCACTCTTTCATGCTGTGGACCACCTGTTCCATCTCATCCCAACGGTGCTCTGTTGGATTGAGATCTGGGCACTGTGCAGGTCATTGGAGTAAACTGAAGTCATTGTCATATTCACAGAACCAGGTGTACCTAACGATGTGGCCTGTTTGTGTGTGTATGCATGCACGTGTTCGTGCGTGTCTGTGTGTGTGTTTGTGTGCACGTGTGCTTGTTTGTGTGTGCACGTGCATGCACGTGTTCGTGCGAGAGGCATGCGTATCTGTGTTTGTGTGCGTGCGCGTGTGTGCACGTTTGCCTGTACGTGCCTGCGCGTGTATGTGCGTGCATGTGTGTCTGCGTGTGCATGCATGCATTTGTGTGTGTGTGTGCGTGCATGTGTGTCTGCGTGTGCATGCATGCATTTGTGTGTGTGTGTGCGTGCATGTGTGTCTGCGTGTGCGTGCATGCATTTGTGTGTGTGTGTGCATGCGTGTATTTGTGTATGATATCTGATATCTACAGTACCGTGCTCAATGATGTAGGTGCTCCACCTAGTGCTACATTGATGTTCCCGCCAGTAGCCATCATTGGTGCCTGAGACGGCCCAGGTTGGGTTTGGCCAGCTGGCGTTTGGTTAGCGTGACACGCTAGCGTCTGCGCTCCATGTTAAAGGGGTGGGGGTGGGGGGGGGGGGGGGTGGCCTGCTATTCCGCCCCAGATTTAGGTCAGTAGGTCTGCGGAGCGGCTTTGATCGCCGCCGTCGCCGCCGTCCTGCGGTTTGAGATTACATCGGAGGCAGCGCGTCCGTGCTCCGCTCTGCAGAGACTCTCTCTCTTCCCCCCCCCACCCCCTCTTAATTCAGATGAGCTGATTAAGATTCATGCGCAAGGTTACCCAGGTACTTGGGCCTGATTTCCCTGTACGGCTCATTAATCCAGTGCTTTAAACCTGACCTCTGTTCTTTCCGCGTTCGGGTTCGTTTGAGCGTGAGGATGTGAAATGGTCAGTGTCGGATGTCTTGTTCATTATCAGAAGCGGTTAACCAGGTGTTTGACCTCTCAGCTCCATGTTATGGAACGTGAAGCCTCTTTGAGGAATTCCGGAACATTTTTTTAAAAGTCTGTTCTGGAATGGGCCCCCCGTGCGCCTGGCATTCCGGGTTTGATTGACACGCGCTTGTCTCAGGCTGAGTCTGTTAGCCCCGCGTGCTGTTGTGTGATAAGCGATGCGATCAGCCTTAAGGAGCAGTGTGAAACCCACACTCTCTTTGTGTGCACCTCCCTCTCTGTTTGTACCTCCCTCTCTGTTTGTACCTCCCTCTCTGTTTGTACCTCCCTCTCTGTGTAAACCCCCCTCTCCGTGTGCACCTCCCTCTCTGTGTGTGCACCTCTCTCTCTCTGTGCACCTCCCTCTCTGTGTGCACCCCCCTCTCTGTGTGCACCTCCCTCTCTGTTTGTACCTCCCTCTCTGTGTGCACCTCCCTCTCTGTGTAAACCCCCTCTCTGTTTGCACCTCCTTCTCTGTTTGCACCTCCCTCTCTGTGTGCACCCCCCTCTCTGTGTGCACCTCCCTCTCTGTGTAAACCCCCCTCTCTGTGTGCACCTCCCTCGCTGTGTAAACCCCCCTCTCTGTGTGCACCTCCCTCTCTGTGTGTGCACCTCCCTGTCTGGTAAACCTCCCTCTCTCACACACACACACACACACACACACACACACACACTCACACACGGTTTGCGGTGCTGTCTGAGGACCGGAAGCTGATTTAATTTGACGCAGAGTTGCTCGTGCGCTGTGCGTGTGCCGATATCCCCGGCTGAGCGGGGGGGGGTGTCCTTTCCAGCCAAATCCGTGCCGTTGCCATTCATGCATTTTTGATGGAGGCGCAGGGGCTGATGGGTAAAAAATAAACGGCTTTCCGTCCCGCTCCTGCGCCCTCCCCTCGGTGGGGTTGGGCTTGGGGGTGCCGGGGGTGGGGGGGGGGGGGGGGGGTGTTTAGCAGAGGCAGGAGGGACTCCTGAAGGCCCTCCGCATTAACAGGAAATTGAAGCGTTTCCCCCACCCCGTCGCTCACTCTGATTGGTTTAAGAGTAACCCAAGATGGCCTGGGGACCAGGGGCTCAGGACAGGCTGCACTGTTCAATTCTGCATTTACTCTCATGCCAAGCTGAAATTCTCTCTGCTTTTTGGCTGGACCACAACAGCGGGGCCAGCCCTACAAACGCGAATGTCTGTGACTGACTGACTGGCTGACTGACTGACTGAGTGATGAAGTTACACCATTGGTCGGCCGGATCACGTGTGTTAGGTCCAGCCATATACTAGGTTTTAACCTGGTGTTATTTCACAGAGGTCTTGGTCTGTTTTGTTGCTTCTCTGATTTTTGTTCCTGGTAACTTGAATTTTGCTAAGGTGACAGCCGTTAAACGAATGTTAAGGTTTTCTGCTTTAATAACGTTGATGACTGATTATGCCCTTCATGTATGTATTTATTTTCATCGGCTGTAGTAGTCGTAGGTACAACCTGCATTTTAATTGGCTGCTGAAATTAATAACCTGTGTGATCACTGAACACCTGTGTGAGCACAGCACACCTATGTGAGCACTGAGCACCTGTGTGAGCACAGCACTGTCCCGGCACGCTGTAAACCATTAGGACTGATTACCTGTGAACCGTCCTGAACACCAGCGCACTGTACGCTCAGCGGAGGGTGAAACTGCAGCAGACGTCTCTGAAATGGCTCTATGGGCTCTTTGTAATACCGTATCAGAACAGGTCATTCGTTTGACTGCGAAGGGCGGGAGCCAGTCTCAGATCACACGGCCGCCCCGAACGCGGCCGTCCTGAACACGGCCGCCCTGAACACGGCCGTCCTGAACACGGTGATCGGCGGCGTTGTTTCATTGCGGTGCGGTCCCGTGCGGGCGGGGAGCTCTGTGGCACGCGGGCGGGAGCTCTACCTTGTCCTCTGTGTGGATTTTAACATCCTCCCCTCGCCGCGGGACGGGTGCGCAGCAGATGGGGTATTGACTAGATTTGTGTGTGTCCCCCCACCCCCCGCGGGGCGGAGCTCAGAATCGGGTTTGAGGTAATGCGCTGGAAATAGTCCCTTTCGCTAAACAGAGGAGGCGGGTTCCCTGCTTCATTGATTGACGGCTGTCCTGTACAGTCAGAGTGAAAGAACGGCATCATTGCCACATACAAAAAGAAGGTGAAGAGAAAGAGGGGGAGCGGGCTGGAGAAGCAGGGGTGGGCGGAGGAGGAGAAGACCGCTCTCTGTACCCTTGAGTGGGAGGGAATGGGATATCGCCCCGGATGATTAGGGATAATGTAATAATCCCGAAATGTGACCACTCACTTCTGATATGGGCCCTTTTTGGGATACCTTTCAGAATGTTACATTATGTTACTGTATCACATTATGATACGAGTGTGTGTGTGTGTGTGAGTGTGTGTGTATAAATATACCACCACCTTGTTATCTTACTTGCATAACCTGTGATAACCGGATGCATATTTTATGCTTTTCATCGATGTATTTACAGATAAGCTGCATCTCAGCTGCTGAGCAGATTGTTAGATATGTTTCTTCCGGTATAATTGGACGCATTTTGTCTTATTACTGAAAGCTTGAGGATTAAAGGTTGATGTTCATAAATAATGTATGAACTATGAACTCATTGCACGTAGGTTTTCATGGATGTCTTGCTGTTTCAGCTCCTATTGGTCGCGCTCGGTGATGTGCTTGTTCGATAAGTACATGCTGTCTGAAAAAAAAAAAAACGTCTAATTATCGAGTGAGCATATTGCCCAGCCATACTTATTGAAAAAGGTTATTTTCATGCAGAGCAAAGCTGTATCCATCATACTTCATGTTTGCACATATCAGTATACCATTATACTTCTCTAAATAACCTCCTCATTGAGCCCTTGTATGACTCATCCATTCACATTCAAACGATCTAGCCTGGACACGGCTGTAGAACGTGCCGGAATACGCGTGACGTAGTTGTTGATATTAATAGGGAGGCTTATCTTTGGGTCGGGTCAGCTCTGGGTCTGTGAGTGTGTTTTTTGGGAAGCTCGTAAGCCTTTCATATTGAGATGAGATCCGGCTGAGCAGAGTTTGGTTTTGTTGGTTTTGGTGTTTAAGTGGATAAATGGCGGCTCGGTGGAGCCCGGACCGTTCAGCTCAGGGCACTTCAATCCCTTTGGCCTTAATTTGTTTTTATTTTCATTCTTATTTTACTGTCGCCTGACCAAATTTAGCTGTGTTTGTTTTTGTACCCGTTTTTAAATTGACCCTGTTTAAGGTGCTTGTCGTGCTAACCAGAAGCGGTCTTCTGATATGGCAATACCCTTCCTTGTCATACACTTCCCATCATGCATGTCTGAAACATCTCATAGACGGAACAGCTAATCTGTGCAGTGCATTATGGGAGGTTGAGGCACGGGCAATGGCTGTGGGCATGCTCTCCTCCTCTGTGAATTTTATAGAATATAGGAATATTATACTGGCACAGCAGATTTACTTTACATTACTGTTATTTGACTGATGTTTCTTTTCCCCAGAGGGAACAGGAATGGGGAAGTTGGGGGGGGGGCTTTCTTCCACCCATTCTCGCATGTGTCATTGCAGCTGGGAGACACTGTTATGGGGGGGGGGGGGGAGAGAAAAAATTTACAAGATGAAATTGTCTTTTTAAAAAAAAAATGATGTTGGTTTTGCAAGACAATCATTTCACAGGAGCTGTAATCTGAGCAGGGGAATCTCCTCCGGCTGCGTGAGCCTCTCCCGGGAGGTTCAGCCGTGCAGCGTTCCCATGTGAACCGTTACCGGGGGGGCGGGGGGAGGGGGGGAGGGGGGGGCGCTGTACGAGTGGTATTACACAGTAACCCAAACACCGTGCTGCTGGAACAGTGTAAACTATAAACATGCATTTCGCTGTGTCTGGGGCAGCTTCTGCTGCTGCAGGAGTCAGCCTGAGACTGGGGCTGTTGTGGGACTGGTGAGTCAATAATAATCTGCAAAACTGTTTCCACTTTCCATGTCAGACCAGAGCTTTCCTTACTCAGAGAGCAGCTCCTGCAGGAATGGCTTTGCATTGTGAGAATGCCAGCTCTGCAGCTGCATGGAATTGAATTACGTTTCACACTTTATTTTTTTTTTGGTACAAATGAATGTACAATGTTTTGGTGTGTAGATTTCAGATTGTTTCAGTCCTAGAAGTGTTGCACCACAGAAATGTGTTTGAAAATTTCAACTGACAGCATTTTGTCAGTTTTCCAGAGTGCCTCCTGATCACATTTGTGATATATGTTTTTAACCTTGTTTGTTTTTATTTTGTCAGTGTCCATGTACAGACATGTCAGTCACCGAGAGAGGAGATGCTTTGTACCAGATTTTAGCTGTGAGATCATTTCCATCTGTACTCCCCCTGGGGACTTTTATTGTGCTAAAATAGCCCGAGGGCTTGCGGGAAGGAAGTGTGCTCAGCCAATAAGGGGAACTCCTCTCCTCAGCTGACCAACTGCGGCTCGAATCGATTCAGCCCCACGATTCCTGCACACAGCAGCTCTGTTCCTGGAGACGGCTGAAACGCGAGTGTGTTAACTTACGCCCGGAAACTTCCCCCCGGGGCGGGGGGAGCCCGGGGCGGGGGGCAGCCTGGTGTGGGGGGGGGAGCCCGGAGCGGGCATTCTGTGGGACTAAACGCTGAACGTTTTTTCCCAGGGAACTACAGGGCTGACTCGGCCTCGCTCTGCAGCTCCGGACTGCCCAGCAGGGCTCAGAGCTCTGTCACTAAGGTTGTGATCTCACTGATGTTTGGCGTGTGTATTATTTATAGATCGTGGAATTGTGACGGCGTGGAGTCACTATGAAGTTTGGGGTGACTGAAATTTCAAACTGCAGAATTGTAAAGGTGTTTGAGTCGCACTGAAGTTTGGGGTGCCTGACATTCAGAATGTAAAAAAGGGGCTTTAGAGTCGCACTGCTGTTTGGGGTGCCTGACATTCAGAATGTAAAAAAAGGGGCTTTAGAGTCATACTGAAGTTTGGGGTGACTGAAATTCAGAATGTAAAAAAGGGGCTTTAGAGTCACACTGCTGTTTGGGGTGCCTGACATTCAGAATGTAAAGGGGCTTTAGAGTCACAGTGTAGTTTGGGGTGCCTGTTGTTAGTCTGTGATAGGCTGTGTCTTTCCCAGCACGTCTCTCATTGCTCCCAGTTCTCCTGTGTGAGCAGAAGGCCTCAGGCCTCAGGGCGCTGCTCGGGGCTGTTAAAGGGGCTGTTAGTGACATCGTTAATAAAGCCGTTGAAGGTGTGAGATGGCGTCTGGGCCAGGCCAGGCCGTGGCTGGGGCAGGGTTTGGGTGTGAATGGGCCGGAGGGTCAGTGCTGATGGGACCCCCCCCCCCCCCCCCATCCGGAGCCGTGGGTGGGGCATCCGTCTCCATGGGTTACGGGCACGCTGTAGCGCTACGGGAAGCCGGTCGGGACAGAAAGGACGCGCGTGCGTCTGCTCAGAGGGGAAAGGGGAACGACACCCCCCCCCCCCCCCCCACGCAACCTCGTGCCCACACGCTGTACTCTGCCCTCTCTTCTTCCGGACGGAAAAACGAAAGACGCGTGGGAAACTGCGACTGTGGAGGCGTGCGTCCGGACGGTGTCCGCGTGCCTCCTGCTAGCTGCAGAACAAACAGGGCCGTACCTGCGCATGTCTTACGAAGACGGCTGCTGTGCTGCCACGCACAGGTACACTGCATCTTGCCATTGTGCTTTCGTTTCAGTACAGCACAGTTCATACTGAGAGGAAAAAGTCTGCCCTCTACGCACGCTCTCTAACGGCACTCTGGGAAGCGCTGGGATGGTTAAAGGACGATTTCGGAGCCTGAAACCGTAAATTCGCTCTGGATGAGCTGTGGTGATTTTTGGGTGAATTTAAAGCAGCCGTTTGGTGCGTGTGGACCCAGGAATGCATTAGCATTAGCGTTAGCGCTGTCAGCGCATAGCAGAGCTGGAACTCATTTAAAGTGACAGAGCGTCTGTTATAAAGCCCGTTGGATCAGCGACTGCTGCTGGTCGGGTGACTCATCTCATGCTGAACAGCGCTGCTGTAACGGAACTGGAAGCTGTTTGTGCTTTAAAAAAAAATCACATCAGGAATGAGTCCGTATTCCAGGGGCACTCGAATCTGGCCCCCGGGGGCCGGTAGTGCTGCTGGTTTTCACTCCTCCCCTCCAATCAGGGACTGATTTAAACCTGATGCTCCGGGTGAGTGTAATCAGTGGCATTACTGGACTACGGACCGTCCAATCAGAGACGTTCCTGGGCTATGGACCAGCAGGCCGAGGGGCAAAGCAGCAGCACTGCTGAGCTTGAGGGGCGGATTTGAGTCTCCCCCTCTTATTCAGAGAATGCAGCTGAACAGAATGCTTTTCAGCGTTTCATACAGTAGGGTGGATGTTGAGCTTTCATACAGGATTGCTGTGTGTTTGTGTGTTTGTGTCGATGTCTTCCCACACTCACAGTCTTTGGCTGGCTGATTAGTGGTTTCGCTCCTTGCAGGTTGAGCTGACAGGGTGCTAATTGGGTTTTTTTTACAGAGCTAAATTTGTCTCGTTAGATGCAAGTTTTGCGGGGGAGTTGATTTCTTCTTGACGTGTTTGTAATTATGTAGAAATGCATTTTTGGAAAACAATAAAATATTACTGTTGGCATCAGTACTGAAGTGTACTAATTTACTGAATAATAGGCACCGTTTGTTGCTTAAAACTACTACTGTTTTCTCTTCAGGTTTGTCTGGAATGTGTAGGTGTGATTTCCATAACCTGTAGTAACCAGTATTTGACTTTATTGATCAAATGTCATTGTCTTTCTGTCATCACCTGCCCCCACCGGTTAGCCTGCCCTGGAATGAACCATTCTCTCAGTCGGGGAGGGGGGGGGGGAGGGGGTTGTCATTGGCATTAACTGCACACACATACTGTGTAAATTTTGTGTAGGTCTGTAAAGTGTCTGAAATGGAAAGCTGAGGTCTGTAGGCAGTTGAGTAGTTAATTAGGTGATCGGTGGTGTGAGAAAAAGGCTCTTGGTGCATATCACTGCTGTCAGAATCGTTTGTGTGCGGGAGAAATCGCTCGCTGAACGGGGTGGTGTTGGAGAGAAGCCAGGGCGTTTCCTCACTACGATCATCCCGGGCTTCTTGAAAAGTCAAATATTTAACGAAGGGTTTCTGATTTGTGTCACCAGGCTATAGCTGCTCTGTTGAAGTTAATTCTGGATGATGGTGGCTTCTTAAACATAACTGAGATTGTGTGATTTTGAGATTGGGGGGGGGGGCAGCTTGTGCTTCATCACTTCAACTTGAATTTGGCAAATCTCTGTTGCAGCATGTTTATCTGGCCTGTCCCATCCTTGGTGCTATCCAGTAGGTGATAATGTACATGTCTTATTTTGAATCTGTTGTCGGTTATGTGCTTAACTTATGTAAGATATTCCAACTGCCTGGAGCTGCAAACAACACCCAATCTGTGTGTGTATGTGCGTGCTTGTGTGTCCCATTTATTATGCATAAATTATGCATGCTTGTGTGTGTCTCTGCTTCTGTGTGTGTGTGTGTGTGTGTGTGTATTAATGTGTGTTTGTGTTCTTGTATGTGTGTGTGTTTTAGGATGTGTGTGTGTGTGTGTGTATTGGAGTGTGTGTGTGCCTGTCTGTATTAGTGTGTGTGCTTGTGTATGTGTGCATGTGTGTATTAGTGTGTGTGTGTGTGTATTGGAGTGTGTGTATGTGTGCATGTGTGTATTAGTGTGTGTGTGTGTGTGTGTGTGTGTGTGTGTGTGTGTGTGTGTATATTGGAGTGTGTGTGTATTAGTGCGTGTGTTTGTGTATGTGTGCATGTGTGTGTGTGTGTGTATTGGAGTGTGTGTGTGTGTGTGCCTGTGTGTGTGTTTGTGTATGTGTGTATTAGAGTGTGTGTGTGTGTGTGTGTGTGTGGGCTTTGCGCATGCTGATAGGTATCTGACGCTTGCTCTCGCCCTGCGCAGCTGCCTGCAGACTTCTCCAAGCTCCACCTGGCCGACAGCCTCCACCCGCAGGTGACCCACGTGTCGTCCAGCCACTCAGGATGTAGCATCACCAGCGACTCCGGGAGCAGCAGCCTGTCAGACATTTACCAGGTAGGCCGCAGGGCCCCGAGTCGTTAGCCTAGCCCGCGTTAGCCGCACTGCTTTTATGTAGCTGCTGTTAGCTTGTATTAGTGTAGTAGTTCATGTTAGTTCCATGGGTTTAGCGTAGCTGATGTTAGCCCCATTGGTTTAGCATAGAACCTGTTATGTCAGTGCTGATGTGTAGGGCATTAAAATCCTGGGGGAAAGGGTTTGGCTACATGGACCACATTTAAAGGCTTTTCCACTGTGTAGCTGCATGCTGACCGGCTTGCTTCATTTGCTTTGTTATTCGGCTATAGTGAGCATTGTGTGATAGATGCCCTCTTTAAGGGGCATATCATAAAAACCAGCGTTTGGAGCGGTGAATAAATGTGTGTTCAGTGATGTTTTGGCCCTGATAAGGCTATCTGGTAATATTCATCCGAGTTTTTGGGGAATGGCTTATCTCTGGCTTAGCCCGGCCTAATCCCCTTACGGTGAGAGGAGACCCCATTGGCTCTGGGCTCTGACCCCCCCCCCTCCCCGGCGAGCTGTAGTGCAGGATCTGCGGGCACCACCCTGCCCAAGGCTTGATCCAGGCAGCGGGGGCCATCTGTTCGCTGCCCATCCCTGCCGGAACCTTCCGCAGGCTCAGAGACGCGGCGGGGCCTGGCAGAACGGGCCCGTGCCCGTGCCACTGCGGGACAGGGCCACTGTGGGACAGGGGCGACGCGGGTCAGGGCGCTGGCACTGACATTCCCTGTGATAATCCCGGCAGGCCCTGATGGGATTACAGACAGGGGAAACGGGGGTGGGGGTGGGGGAATGTTTGGGGAGGGATGGGTTTGGCGAGGGGCAGAGACTGGCCTATTCGGTACTGCTGGGTTTCAGTCTCAGGCCCCCCCCACCCCCCCCCACATAAAACTAATTAACCAGGCTACCCACCGGAACCAGGAAGCGCTTTGTTTTCATCGTTTGCGTGTTTCCTGTTCGTGGCGGACGCCCGCTGGTGCTCGCTGGAGTCCGGGAGGCTCTGTCTGGCGCGGCTGGAGGCCGCCGAAACCCCCCCCCCCCCAAGCCGTCTGACTGCTAACGAAATCAGAAAAACTGGAGCGATTAGGACCGGCGGTAAACAAACAGCAGCGCTTCCGACGGGACGGGACGGGGGGGGACGAGGGGGACGGGACGGGGGGGGGGGGGGACGGGAGGGGGGGGGGGAGACGCGGCGGTGATTCGGTGATTAGGCCGTCGAGCGGAGGAGCGGTGGAGCAGTGGAGTAGCGTGAGGCGGGTGAACAATGAGGCCTCTTCCAGTGGCGGTAATACGCCGTTTATCTTAATGAGGAGTGGCACGGCGTTCTGGGGCCGGGTTTGATTAGGGAGGGGGGGGTGGACTGGGGGGAATGGGGGGGAATGGGGGGGATGGGGGGGGGGTTGAGCTCTTTAACGCTCTGCGGCAGGGAAACGAGCTCGTCTGGAATTAGAATTTTGGCGGGGTCGCGTGGGGGCTGACCCGGCGGCGCCCTCTGTCCCCCCGGTGGCGGTAATGGCGCAGACGGCGGTTGGCGGTCGGCCGACGCGTTTCGCGCGCGTGGCGTGCGCGCGTCTGGCGTGTCCTCGGCGTCTGGGGTACGAGGATGGAAGTGCGCACTCCGCACGCTTGCATCCGTATTCACAGCTAACGGGGGTGTGTGCCTACGCTCGGATAATTCCAATAACTGACGTTCAGGCCTAATCTTTAAAAACATTTCTGACCGCTCTTGCTTTCTCTTCATTATTTGAGTGAGCCAGGCTCATCACCGCCCGCGTTCTAATCAGTAGATTTTGAAGGCTGGGGGGGGGAGGGGAGGGGAGGGGAGGGGACGGGGGGGGGGGGGGGCGAGTCTCACAGTAGTGTGAGATGTTTTTCAGTGCGCGGCCCGTGCGCTGATAGTTGTGATGTATCTCCAGGGCAACCGGTGTGGCTGGATTAGGAGTGATGCCTCAGGCCCACGTCAGCGCTGTTCCTCTAACACGCTGGAGGCCCAATTTAGCCAAACATGGATGCATGCGGGGTCCTTTGCTGATTGAGAATGGGGGGGGGAGTGGTGGGAATGTACTATTCAGGTGCATGAAAAATTATACCCTTGTCTGTTTGTATACCTCCAACACAAGTTTACCTCTCACACAGTTGTCAGAATACCTCCTACCCACGGTCAGTATACCTCTCGCTAGTAACAGAAATGCATGTTTTAAGAAGGCATCTACTGTATTTTCTTTGTTTGCATAATAGGTACGTTGTTATTAATTTTCATGAATAGCACACGGGAAAATGGCTTATGTCCACCATTTTTAAGAATCTCACTCTCCCCGGGACGGAGTTGTTGAAGGGCGCTGCTTTGCATGCATTGTAATGAATCAGATGTGTTTATATTTCAACTGCGGTTCGGTGCTCTTGTGCATTTTCTCATTTGTCGTGCAGTGAATTATCGCTAACAGCGCTCTGCTATTAAAATCCCCCGCCCCCCCCCGTCCACCGACTCAGCCTGTCAGCGCTGCCACAGAGGGATTAAGTGTGTGCCTCCTGCCCCCCCCCCCCCACCAACTGCTAAAAGCCACTGCAGCAAAAACAGGACGACTGTTACAATTCAAAAAAATTAAGGTGACCAGAGGTGCTTCTCACGGGGCTGCGAGGATGAGGAGCGTCTTCATCGCTCTGCGCTGCCGTGGTTACGCCCGCCCGCCTGCCCGCCTGCGTCCTCCGTCGCGACGAGCCAAGATGGCCGACCGCCCGTCTTCCCTCTGAATGACTGAAATGTGCTCTTCAGCCGGGCTGGGACACGTCGATCTCAGAACAGCGCCGGGGTGACATATTAATTCCCCTCTCCCATTCAGGGCTGCTGGACCACACCCACTGAGAGAGAAACTCATTTGGGCTGCGTGGGAGGGGAGGGGAGGGGTCATCGATTATTTTGGGGATTTGCCCGTAATCATCGAACCCTCTTTTCAGCTCAGATTAACTGAGGGGAAGTATCTCTGGCGAGGAGGAGAGGTGGGGGGGAGAAGAAAAGAAAAAAAAAAAACTCTTTTCATGCCTTTGCAGTAATGAGCTGCCCATTCTCACCCTGGCAAATTGCATCTGAGCAGTTGAATTGTAGCTCATTGTAGACGAGCGCTCCGGACTTGGGTGGGCGGGGAGGGGGAGGGGGAAGGGGGGGGTTATTCTGTTCCGGTCCTGGAGCGGCCATGTTAATGTGGGCTGAATTAGACAGAGCCGCTAACGTGAGCCGAATCATAGCCCAGTGCGCTACAGGTCTCACGGGCCCTCCTGTGCTCTCCTCTGTTCGTCAGCCTGAGGAGCTGTAATGAGATGCTGACGGCGAACGGGACGTAGCTACGGCAACCATGAGCGTAGCTTAGCCTGACCCCCCTGACCCACCCCCTCATAGGGGTGTGGTGTATCGTGACTGCTTCTGATTGTTCAGGAGAGATACTCATTTTCAGACACTATGAGTGTTTGATGTGAACCAGGCAACTGAACGTTCTCCTGCTATCACCCGTCAGAGTGCAGACTTTTGGTGTGTGTGTGTATGTGTGTGCACGCGTGCATGTGCGCGCGTGTGTGTGTGCGTGTGTATTTATGAGAGACCCAAATCTCACTGTCTCTGGTGGAGATATTCGGGATGTGTAAAATCAGCGTTCCCTGGCCGGTCAGGAATCCTCTCATCCCTGATTGAGGACGCTGGTGTTTGGCTTTAGTGCTGAACAGCCTCTCTGACGCTCTGCTCTCCAGACGTCCGTGCGCTCGGGCCACAGGCTCCCTGCCGCGGGGTCTGGAGGATCAGCGGCTACTGATTAACGGGGAGACATCGCGTCCCCGGTTTGAGGGCCGTTGCAGATGAGATACGGCTGGCGCAGAGGACTGCAGTGCCCCCTGCTGGACACCGCGAGGTGGTGCGGCGGCTGTGCTGCCGGAGGTGTGGCTGGCTGAACTACAGGATGTGACTCTGTCCTTCGTCTCCCTGCACACGCGATCGAGCGCTACTATTTGCACAGAGCGAACGGGCTTCCGGAGGCTTCTTTGGGAACGCCTGTGGAGGCTGAATTCGGACGAGGCGTTAATTAGGATGCTTGTGGTTGTTTGAGGGAATGGGTGCCAGTTTGGGAAGCTGAGCTGAGATGGGGGGGGGGCAGCCAGACCGGGGAGAGGAGCACAGTTAACAGGTCACACCGCGTGCTGCCAGGTGTCAAGGGCTTTCTGTTTTTGGGAGTGTTGACCGTGAACACCCCCCCTCCCCCCCTCCCCCCAGACTCTGGCCTTGTTCCCTTATCTCTCCCAGCAGGACCTTAATGCCTCATTAACACCCGCCCCCCCCCCCATCTGTCCTCCTGCCATTGGCCGCTTTCCCTCTCCAGTTTCCTCTCTCTCCTCTCGCTTGTGTCACCAGTGCCCGATTTCGCCAAATTGGTGGCCGAGTGTCCGCTGTTATGCTAATGACATCACAGCGAGGGCCCGGGTTCCGAATCCTGAGAGGCGATTGGCCACGCCTGTTATGGGCCCACTTCTGCGGGACGGGCCGTTCTTCTCCCCCCCCCCGGGAGAGCTGGCTGTTTGCCCATACCCCCCCCCCCCACCCCCGTGTCCAATCGTGTTGGTTTACCCGGTTGCCATGGTGCTGATATGGTGTTCTCTTCAGCTGATAGATAAGGCCTCTGTTCTGTTATTACACATTACTCTGTGTCATTAAGGTTATCTTGTTTTTTTTTTTCCTCGTCTCTCTTGAAACAAAAGCAGAATGGCCGGTGCTGTCCTGTGCTTTCGGGCGAACGCTCGCTGTGTGAGGCAGTAGGCCTAATGTGTTTGTTTTAGTCCAGCTCTCGTTGTTGTTGTTGCCTGCTTGGGGTGACACAAGGCCATCAGTTGGATCCTTTTCATTATGCGAGCAGTGCCTGGTGTGTGTGTGTGTGTGAGTGTGTGTGTGTGTGTGTGTGTGTGAGCGAGCGAGCGTGGGCGTGTGCGTGTCACGTGCGTGCGTGTGTGTGTGTGCGCGCGTGTGTGTGTGTATTTGCATCCAGATCTGTATTTCTTGTCCTCTTTGGCTACCAGTGACCATTTTGGTCTCTCTCTCTCTCTCTCCCTCCACCCCCCTCTCTCCCGCTCTCCCTCTCTCAGGCCACGGAGAACGAGGCGGGGGACATGGACCTCAGCGGCCTGCCGGAGACGGCGGTGGACTCGGAGGAGGATGACGATGAGGAAGATATCGAGCGGGCGTCGGACCCGTTGATGAGCCGGGACATCGTCCGGGACTGCCTGGAGAAGGACCCCATGGACAGGACCGACGATGACATTGGTGAGCACTCTGCCGACCGGACACACACACCCTCACTCAGACACACACACACACACACACACACACACACACACCCTCACTCTCACTCTCTCTCACACACACACACATACACATGTACACACGCGCACTCTCTCTGTCTCTTTCTCTCTCTCTCTCTCTCTCTCTCTCTCTCTCTCTCTCACCCACATACACACACACTCTCACTCTCACACACACACACACACACACACACACACACACACACACACACACACACACTCACACACACACCCTCACTCTCACTCTCTCACACACACACACACACACACATACACATGTACACACGCGCACTCTCTCTGTCTCTTTCTCTCTCTCTCTCTCACACCCACATACACACACACTCTCACTCTCTCACACACACACACACACACACACACATGCTCACTCTCACTCAGACACACACATACACACACACACACTCACCCTCACTCTCACTCAGACACACACACACACACACTCACCCTCACTCTCACTCAGACACACACACACACACACACACAGTCCTCACAGTGAGCTCAAACACGGGGGGTGGTGGTGGTTCACCGTTGCTCAGCCGGAGCTGGCAGGAGGAGGTGAGCACGTCCAGATGCACCCTGAAGGAGTTTCAGACACAATACCGCCATTCACTCACTGTGTTGTTGTTTTTCTGTGTTATGAATGTTTACCAGTTCTTCTCCCCACACTGCAAATCTTGCTCATACAGAGTTGGAACTGTACTTCTGCCAGGAACTCTTTTAAATCACTCGTAACGAATTGCTTCCTTATGTGTGTTTCTAGCCTGAGTACTTATTTGCTTATTATTAAAAATAATAATTAAAAAACATACTTTCTTATTATTAAGAATATAGCGGCGCTTCCAAACATGAACAGGTTTACACTTTTTATTATTTTCTCTCTTACAGTCTCTGCATGTCTCGCTATTTCCCTCTCTGCTCTCTCTCTCTATCCCTCTTTCTCTATCCTCCTCTCCCTCTCCATATTTGTCTTTCTGTCTGTTCTAATCCCTCTCTCTGTCTCTCTCTCTCTCATCTTTGTCATTTTCCGTCTCTCTCCTCATCCCTCTTTCTATCTTTCTCCTCATCCCTCTCTCTCTCCACCTTTCTCCTCCCCCTCTCTCTCCTCATCCCCCTCTCTCTCCCTCTGTCTGTCTCTCTCCTCATTCCTCTCTCCCTCCCTCCCTCCCTCTCTCTCCTCATCCCTCTCTCATCCCTCTCTCATCCCTCTCTCATCCCTCTCTCCCTCCCTCACAGAGCAACTGCTGGAGTTCATGCACCAGCTGCCTGCGTTCGCTAACATGACGATGTCGGTGAGGAGGGAGCTGTGTGCGGTCATGGTGTTTGCCGTGGTGGAGAGGGCCGGCACCATCGTCCTCAACGACGGGGAGGAGGTCAGTGGGGCGCGTGCTTATGACATCATCCCTAACTCAAACCCTAACGCTAAAACTCCCCCTAACGGGGGGGAGGAGGTCAGTGAGGCACCTTTTTATGACATCATCCCTAACCCTAACCATAACCCTTACGCTAAAACACACCCCCCCAAGCCCCTAATGATGGGGAGGAGGTCAGTGGGGCGCCTTTTTATGACATCATCCCTAACCTTAATGCTAAAACCCGCCGATAATGACGGGGAGGAGGTCAGTGGGGCGTGTTTTTATGACATCATCCCTAACCCTAACGCATTTTTACCCCTCCCCCCCATGGTGACATCATCCCTAACCCCCCCCCCCCAGTAACTGTGCGTCAGTTTGCCGCTCCATTATAACCCAGGGAGGTGAGGTCTACTGTGGGCCCTCATTGCGGTGACGCCAAACCCTGAAAGCCATCGTGTGTGTGTGTGTGTGTGTGTGTGTGTGTGTGTGTGTGAGTGTGTGTGAGTGTGTGTGAGTGTGTGTGAGTGTGTGTGTGTGTGTGTGTGTGTGTGTGTGCGTGCGTGCGTGCGTGCGTGCGTGCGTGCGTGCGTGCGTGCGTGCGTGCGTGCGTGCGTGCGTGCGTGCGTGCGTGCGTGCGTGTGTGTGTGTGGCGGTGCCGCTCATAGTCCCCGTAAAAGGGCCTCTTTTCACCGCCGACCGAGGGGAATAAACGCCACTCCCGGCCTCAGGCCTGTTTGCTCTGTGAATGTGGAGCACAGCGGCGGGCGTCTGCAAGACTCCATCCATCCGCTCGTCAGTAGATTAATCGTGCCTTACAGTGATGGTGGATTGCGGTGATGAATTGTGATTATGAACTGCGGTGATTGTGAGCGCTTAATTTAAGGGGAGATGAAACGCTGCAGATAATAAAGTTAAAAAAAGAAATGAAAATGACTGGCATAAAGTACCACCCTCTGAAGGATTAACTGCAGTCTAATCTGGATTTTGGCTTTTTGTGCCCAGCTAGCGTGGCTGCTGGTGTTTGAAACCGTATTGTTTCCTGAAAGCTGAAGCTTGGAAGGCAGTTGGGATTTCAAACGGTCCATTCTTCATCTGCAGCGACCAGCAGATGCATTTCTTCAGATCTTCTCGCTCATGTATTCATTAGGCCTCTCCACATCATTGGATTTCTAGTGTTCTCAGTGTCTATGGATACAAGTGAACCCTGCAATAAGAGATGAAATGTCTTTCTTTGCACAGAGATGGGTCCTTCTGACTGACTGTGTGTAACGTGTGTGACTGTGTAATGTGTTTAACTGTGTTCAGCACGTGCGACTCTGTGTTTATTGCATGGCTTTGCTGAATGCTCGATTGTAATTGGCCACTTCAGGCAGGTCTGATATTTCTGAATAATGACCACTGCTGTGGGTAACCGGTCGCTGTAGGAAACTTAGAGCGCTCTTCATATCACTCCGCAGAAAGAAGTTCGGGTAGTTTTCAGATTTACTGACTCGCGACACCTGGTGTCGAAACGACATTACTCCACCATTACCCTGCCTCGTATCTTACTCCAAAACTCCCACTGGCCAATACTCCCACACAGGCCTGTATTATCTACGAGAACACAATGGAAAATTGAACACAATGGAAAGTGTGATTTTAATTTTCAATTTATTTGGGCTAATTAAATCAGTTTAAATCAATATTTTGAGTCGTGTTATGAATGGATTTCTTTCTGTGAGGTGATGAGTTCTGTAATGAGTGGGTCTCTGCCTTTGTGCCGGTCGTTATTCTTTAATAACAGACCGCCTCGTTGTGGATTATCCCTTACATAACGCGTCTGTAACACATCTGTAACACTCCTGACTGTGTGTAACGCTCCTGACTGTGTGTAACACTCCTGTCTCTCTGTAACACTCCTGACTGTGTGTAACACATCTGTGTGTAACATGTCTGACTGTGTGTAACACATCTGACTGTGTGTAACACTCCTGTCTCTGTGTAACACTCCTGACTGTGTGTAACACTCCTGACTGTGTGTAACGTGCCTGGCTGTGTGTAACGCTCCTGTCTCTGTGTAACGTGCCTGGCTGTGTGTAACACTCCTGACTGTGTGTAACACTCCTGGCTGTGTGTAACTCTCCTGGCTGTGTGTAACACTCCTGTCTCTGTGTAACACTCCTGACTGTGTGTAACACTCCTGACTGTGTGTAACGCTCCTGTCTCTGTGTAACGTGCCTGGCTGTGTGTAACACTCCTGACTGTGTGTAACACTCCTGGCTGTGTGTAACTCTCCTGGCTGTGTGTAACACTCCTGTCTCTGTGTAACACTCCTGACTGTGTGTAACGCTCCTGTCTCTGTGTAACGTGCCTGGCTGTGTGTAACACTCCTGTCTCTCTGTAACACTCCTGACTGTGTGTAACACTCCTGTCTCTGTGTAACACTCCTGACTGTGTGTAACACTCCTGTCTCTTTGTAACACTCCTGTCTCTCTGTAACACTCCTGGCTGTGTGTAACGCTCCTAATTGCATTTTAATTCTCCTGACTCCTCCCTCCGCGCTGCAGCTGGACTCCTGGTCGGTGATCCTGAACGGCTCTGTGGAGGTGACGCACCCGGAGGGGCGGGGGGAGATCCTCTGCATGGGGAACAGCTTCGGCGTGTCCCCCACAATGGACAAGGAGTTCATGAAGGGCGTGATGAAGACCAAGGTGGACGACTGCCAGGTGGGCGTGCAGCAGTGCACCACAGACACCACGCCACACGCAACTGACCACCGGCTCCCCCCTACTGGATCTGTTTGCTCTCCCCTTAAAAAGTCAGCAATCGGCACTCCAGACTGGAGAAACCATGTGACGTGGGTCACCTGTGTAATCAGACTGTTTAACTGGCCAATTAAGTGCAGATTCACAGCTCTCCAGGACCAGGGTTGGATCCTGCAGAGCAAAACCACGTTTGTTCTGATGTGGGTTTTGTGGTGTGTGTGTGTGTGTGTGTGTGTGTGTGTGTGTGTGGTAATTGAGGTTGTAGCTACTTGGGAATCTCCCTGTCAGACTTAACGAGTGGGTGGTGAGATTTGGCCACTTGACATTTAAATCCACACGGTTGGCTGGAGAAACCTGGTAGTGATGGCCTGGTCTAGCTGCTTTCATCCTGATCTTGTGCTTTCTGCCCTTAACCCTTTCAGGTGTTACATCACAAACATGCGGTCAGAACGTTCTTGACTGAACGTTCTAACGCTGATGTCACAGTCACTGCTGCTAATTCAGAGCAGTGGAGTTCTAGAACGCTGACTTGGAATGTGAAATAAAAACATTCCAATTAAAAAAAAAAAAAAAAGCTACTCTTCAAAGCACTATAAGAGCAACATCAGGGGGGGTGATATGTGGCCTGTGGTGGGAGTGGCATAGGGGGGATGCCAGAACAGGAGCCGGTGAGGTCATTGCATCCTTTCTCAGGACACCAGGGGATTCCCCATGTTCTGTATGCTCTTTACCTCGTGAAGCACTTTCACTTTCAGGAGCTGCTTCTCCTCTTCCTCCTCCTCCTCCTGCTCTCTGACTCCCCAGACCTCCGCCTCTCTGTCCTCAGTTCGTCTGCATCGCCCAGCAAGACTACTGCTGCATCCTCAACCAGGTGGAGAAGAACATGCAGAAGGTGGAAGAGGAGGGCGAGATCGTGATGGTGAAGGAGCACCGCGAGCTGGACCGCACCGGCACCAGGAAGGGCCACATCGTCATCAAGGTACCTTTCCGTCCCCCCGTCCCCCCGATGCGGACTGTGGGGGCACCTGACTGCGGAGGGACCTGGCTGCTCCTCTCCTTCTGTGTTTCCTTCCGTCTGACGCTGTGGAGAACGCGTTAATGTAGCGTTGATTATTTTACGGGTTTTATTAAGTTACGCTGACTGCTGGTTATGTGAGAGATGGTGTTTTGTTAGATCGCCGTGGCAACCAAAATATCTGGTCGTTTTAATCCTGTTCGGTCACGGTGGGTATTGAAAATGAAAATGTAAATAATTTAAAATAAAAATAAATTTAATATTTTAAATTTAATTCAATAAAATTTCTTTATTTTAATTTTTTTGTGTTAACGGTGCGCTTACATCAGTTTGGCTGAAACTGGGGGAATTACTGCTTTAAAGCAAACAGACTTTTTCTAAGGAAGGCTGGGCTGTGGGGTGCGTTTCCCAGGCTGTATCCAATCGGAGTCCACCCCTGTGTTTGCACTGGTTGGCCAGGGCAGTCTGCCAATCATGATGGGGGAGTGTAGCGCATGTTACTGCGATTGCTGTGGACTTCTGGAATGAGGCGGGATTTACTGTAACTGCTCCCACCCTGAGGTTCAGACAGGTGAAAACTCCCCAGCATTCCAGAGCTCATTCACTGCCTCTTACCTATCAGGCATTTCTTTACCTCCAGGTGTTGTGTGGCACCTGTAAATGGGAAAGCTGTCTGCACTACAGGACAAGATTTTAATGGATTATAAAAAGAATGTCTATATTAGACTGATAGCTTGAGTCACATATATTACATCAGCTATTTAAGAGGTACTGAGTGACCCTCTCTAATTGCCATGTTCTTGTTATAGTATCGTTTCTATTTACGCAGGAAGTGAGATTCATATCATCCTACGTTTAGTCTAAAACAGGCAGAATTCTCACCTCATCTCATGAGATAAGGACTCTCTTCCTGCACCTGTTTTTAAATGAATGCAAGGTTGTTTTAAAAAGGATCCAGCTGCCGTATGAGCTGGAGCTGAATGATGTAAGAAGCAGTGGTGTTGTCGGAATGTGGAGGGGGGTGGGGGGTGGGGGGCTGTGCGGTGATTCGATGTTGTTGTGTGCTGGGTTACTCACGCACGTCCCCCTGTGTATTGGCGGTCTCTACGGCGATACGGGCCCTGTTTCCAGGCAACGGTTTCCTCAGCTCCTCTCTCCCCACTGGGGCTGTGGGTTTCTAGCACCATACCTTTACCTGTCTTGTGAAAAGATCTACTGTCAGGGAAGGGGAATTTATTTTATTGCAGCAAGTTTTTTTTTTTGTTTCCCAAATAAGACCTAAGTATGCTTTTACTCTAGCTTTTCTATTCAATAGTTTTCAGTAGAAAATTTGTAGCCAACATTTTCAAAAACCTGTGCTTGTACACAGTAGCCTTCTGAAACTGTTTGTAAGTGTGTACATAACGGTGTGCAGTCTTGGATGTACTAAAGCGATGCAGTATTTTCATGCGAACAACACACCAGTGATACCAGTTCACCCTGCGGTGGTCATCAGTAAGCCCGTCACATGACTGTGGATCTCTCCTCCGTAGGGCACAACGGAGAGGCTGACGATGCACCTGGTGGAGGAGCACTCTGTGGTGGACCCCACCTTCATCGAGGACTTCCTGCTCACCTACAGGACCTTCCTGTCCAGCCCCATGATTGTGGGCAAGAAGCTCCTGGAGTGGTTCAACGATCCCAGCCTCAGGGACAAGGTGATGTGACAGCACACACACACACACACACACACACACACACAGGCACATATGCACGCCACACGCACACACACAAACACACAGGCACGTACACTCACACACACACTCCACATACACACGAACAGACACATACCTGTACCTGCTGTACCTTCAGACTTGGGCAAGCTAAGGGAGCTCGTTTGGATCTGTACAGAAAGGCAACATGTCACGCCTGCAAGTGTACGCTAGGTAATCGCTAGATGAAAATTTGAGCACAGGATTGTGAGGTGGTAAATTGTGAGCCAAGTTCAGAAGTTTCATACCTGTTCTTTAGTTTTTAAACAGTCTGTTCTTTTTCCTCCCAGGTTACACGGGTAGTTTTGCTGTGGGTGAACAATCACTTCAACGACTTTGAAGGCGACCCTGCAATGACTCGCTTTCTGGAAGAGTTTGAGAACAATCTGGAAAGAGAGGTAAGTCCGAATAAATCGATTCTCACCGCGCCAGAACACCACACAAGCAGCAGAACTTCCCCTGCTCCCGTTGGCACTGCATTCCAGCCCTTATCCAGAGCGACTTGCCTCAGTGCTCACGGTCCCATTCAGGCAAGGAGCACAGCTGTTTGTCCCAGTCATTACTGTCACAGCTGCCAGTGTTAGTCAGGATGCAGACTTGCAGCGAGAGGTTGACTGAGAATGTGGAGCTTCGGGTAGCGAATGGGTGTGAGGACACAGCGTTAGATGTGGAATTTGGAGGGCCGGTAGACCCGCGATAGCCACTGAGCTTGCAGCTTTAGTTGAGCCAGGATACGCTACAAACGTGTGTGTGTTCACTCTGCGGGGGACGATGGGCAGTGACTCAGCTGTCCTCAGTATAGTGGGGGGGCTGCATTGGAACAGTGCGTGGGGGGGGGCGGGGGATTAAGTGCTGCATTGGAACAGTGTGTGTGTGTGGGGGGGGGTTTCCATGACGACAGCCCGACTGATGAAAGGTGCGTTTCGTCCTGTCCCCCTGCCCCCCCCCGTCCCCCCCCCCCCTACAGAAGATGAACGGGCACCTGCGGCTGCTGAACATCGCGTGCGCGGCCAAGGCCAAGCTGCGGCTGGTGACGCTGACCAAGGCGTCGCGCGAGGCCCCGCTGGCCTTCACCCTGCTGGGCGGCTCCGACAAGGGCTTCCGCATCTTCATCGACAGCGTGGAGGCGGGCAGCAAGGCCGCCGAGGCCGGCCTGAAACGCGGCGACCAGGTACGCCCCGGGCGCCCGGGCGCCGTGGGAACCGCCGACCGCCCTCTTCCCATCGGCGTTTTTCCGCTTTTACTTCCACTTTATCTACTTGGCGCTACTTCTGCTTCCTGAGCTTTTTTTTTAAATTTTTTTTTAGCAGTGTAAATTTATCCTCCACTTTCGTAATTTTTTTTAAATGCATGTATCTGAATCGGGTGAATCATTAGGTCAGTAATGACAGTCGTAATAATATGAGTAGTAATAATAATAATAATAATAATAATAATAATAATAATAATGAGTCACATTTATATTGTGTATTTATGACCTCACAGCACTTTCCCCTGAAAGGGGAAGTCACCTCAGTCAGTACCAGCAGAAGCTATTTTGCCAATAATGTTCCCACACACACATTAGCCTATCTGGAGAGGGTGGGGGGTTTTTGAGCCAGTTAAATTGAGAGAAGGCTGGGGTGTGAGAATCAGGTTGAGAGTTTCGCCAGGACCCTGGGGAACCCCCCTGCAGCTTGGTAGTTCTGACTGCTGGGTTTTCCACACACAATGCCCAGGGTTTGCACAGAAACCCCGGAGTGCTACTGTGAATTCCCTCTAATTTTAATTGTACGTCACTCTCTTGTGATTGAATGAAGACTTGGGTCAGGTGCCCATTTGCAGTACTTCATCTCTTTCACGTGAAAGGATTTTGTTCTGAATATGAGTGCAAATAAATGTTTCTTCAGGAATTTTACTGATGTCTAAACGGGGTAAAGTGTTCTGTATAATCTCTTGACCCCAGCTGCTGTTGAGTGAAATCCACCCTGTAGTACTCCCCCAGTGGCCCAGAGAGCGCGTATGAGTGGACTCCAGTTTGGTCGAAAAAGCTCCCACAATTCCTCTTCCTCTTTGACTGATACCCCTGTATCTCTGCCCACCTGAACCCCTCCCTCTCACCGGCACGAAAAAGTCTAAAAGGCGCAACAAAAAAAAGCGTAAAAATAACATCCAGGTTTTTGTGTTTTTGTTTCAGATACTGGAGGTGAACGGACAGAACTTTGAGAACGTGCAGCTGTCCAAAGCCACAGAGATCCTGAAGAACAACACCCACCTGTCAATCACTGTGAAAACAAACCTGCTAGGTGAGCTGGGAACAGGATGTGCATACAGACGTGTCCAGAGTCCCCGCCCCCCTTCCCACATGTATTTTACATTTCCATTCATGATTGCATTATGGGAAATTTGAGTTAGACTGCTTAAGGGTCTTTTAAAGGATCGCACGCTAATTAGATGCATTGCTGTTATTTAACTCTGCTTCAGAAAAAGATTGAGTTACCTTCTGACTGATTAGATTTCTTTGTCTGAAGTTAATTGATTTATATTCAGGCAAAGGTTGATATATTGATATATTGACAGTCGTGACATTTTTCAAAATGAACCATTTTTAAAAAATCTATGCATTCCTATTTTGTTAAAAAGTAAAAAAAAAAAAATTAACTAATGATCGGACTGCATAAAAAGCTGCTCTTCAGTGGGTTAAAATGCCTTCTCCTGTTCACTGTCCTGAGCTGAAATGGTGTGATATTGCTATAGTGTACTACCATGGCTCGGGAAATGGGCTGGAAACGTAGAGGTTGCCGGTTCAATTCCCAGGTGGGGCATTGCCCATTGGTTGCCACATAACCTGAATCTCATCAGTGATTATCCAGCTGTATAGATGCATTTGATGTGAAAACAAAACATAAGCTGCGTAAGTCACACAGTGTATATGTGGTTGTGTGGTCCTCCTCCTCCTCCTCGGCAGTGTTCAAGGAGCTGCTGGCCCGGCCGGCAGAGGAGAAGAAGAACGGCGCGCCGCACCTGCCCAAGATCGGCGACATCAAGAAGGGCAGCCGCTACTCCATCCCGGACCTGGCGGCCGACCTGGCGGTGGACGTGGAACACGTGATGGGCCTGGAGAAGGCCGGCAAGAAGAGCAAGGCCAACACTGTGGGCGGCCGGAACAAGCTGAAGAAGATCCTGGACAAGACCCGCATCAGCATTCTGCCACAGAAGCCCTACAAGTGAGCCTCCGCTAGCATGTACATTAGCGTTAGCATTCTGCCGCAGAAGCCCTACAAGTGAGCCTCCGCTAGCATGTACATTAGCGTTAGCATTCTACCACAGAACCCTATGAATGAGTCTTCACTAGCATATACCTTAGTATTAGCATTCCGCAACAGAAACCCTACAAGTGAGTCTCCGCTAGCTTATACCGTAGTATTAGCATTCCGCAACAGAAACCCTACAAGTGAGTCTCTGCTAGCGTATACCTAGCGTCAGCATTCCGCCAGAGTAACTCTGCAGGTCTTTCTAACATACGTCTTAGCATTAGTATTCTGTCTTAGAAACCATTAAACACTCTGTTGATCGCATGATCACAAGCTTTATTTTATGGTCTGTTAGTGACTTGATAGAGCTTCTTGTCCTCATTTAACCACTACTCATATATGATGTCAGAACAGGAGTAGAATCAGGCTTATGGCCAAATGTATTCTTTGTGAGCTCAGTGGTATGGCCAGTGAGTTTATAAGCCTAGGTTGAGATTCTGTTCCTCATTTTACCACTGCGTGTAATGTAATGGCCTGGCCTGCAGAGCTACAGGCAGGGCTGTCTTTGTAAAGAGAGCAGCAGCGCAGTAGCTGAAAGCCTCCGTCTCCTCACAGTGACATGGGGATCGGCCAGTCGCAGGACGACAGCATCGTGGGCATGCGCCAGTCCAAGCAGATCCCCCCCGCGCTCCCCGTCAGCGGGAACCTGTCGTCCAGCAACCCCGACCTGCTGCAGACCCACCACCGCATCCTGGACTTCAACAACCCGCCAGGTGAGGGAGCTTTACTGTAGAAAAAAAATAAGGCGGTTTTGAGGCTTAGTGGATGGCGCTAACGTGCTTACGAATTGCAGATGA
Source organism: Anguilla pacifica (assembly GCA_039654925.1). NCBI lineage: Eukaryota > Metazoa > Chordata > Actinopteri > Anguilliformes > Anguillidae > Anguilla > Anguilla pacifica. The sequence continues at coordinate 65,040,841 of CM077288.1, forward strand.
AAAATGTTGGTGGTAACTGTGAGCGTTTGGGCCGTTGGCTAATGTTCCGCTGCGTGTCTTCCCTTACAGCCCCGATTACGAGCAGTGAGTACCAGCCCTGTTTCTGTTCTTAAATAAACCTGCCTGCACCTGCGCCCCCTCTGTGGGGGGGGGCCCACTTCTGGGTTCACCCCCATTCTCTCTTCTTACCGCCTTCTGTGCTTTCTGCTGCTGAAAGGCTGAAGGGCTGAAGTGTTCCTTCGCACTGCGACGGCAGCACGCTTCCTCCCGCTGAGAGGCAGAATGAACAGCTCAGCGCTAACGGGCTTCAATCTCAGCGCTAACGGGCTTCATCCCTCAGCGCTAACGAGCTTCATCCCTCAGCGCTAACGGGCTTCATCCCTCAGCGCTAACGGGCTTCATCCCTCGGCGCTAACGGGCTTCATCCCTCAGTGCTAACGGGCTTCAATCTCAGCGCTAACGGGCTTCATCCCTCGGCGCTAACGGGCTTCACTCACGCGGTTTCTGTGGTGCTTTAAATGCTACGCGGCGCTTGGGCCTGTTTCTCACGCTCTGCACTGAGCCTGTGTGCAAACTGTTCGAGAGCGAATCACCCGACACCTCAAAAAAACTGATGTCTGTCTGCGCTCTTCCAGGCATCTTCTCTGCTACAGATTTGCGTCTCAAACTGCGTCTGCCTAGCCCCAAAATGCGTTTGAGTAATTGTTAGCATTTGGGCGAAAAGCTATGAGGTCCCCCAAACATATCTCTCTTCCTCGCTCTGCCTGCATCAAGCAGAAGGCCTTCTGACTTCAAAAAGATATTTAATCAGCAGATACGTTTAAAGTAAAAAAACGTTTTTATTTTCTGTGATTTTTCACATAATCTTTTTCCGTTTTGTGAACCCTGTATGCTTGCTCATTTTTGAGAGAGAGCGCCCCGACCCCCCCGCCCCAGTCCCTTTGGCACTCAGCGCACTTGTGTCGATTGGCTCCTCCCCTCGGGTCGCTGTGTCGCGGGTCGGGTTAGCTCGCCGCTCCGATGGGTGCGAATCGCCCCAAAATGTCTGCCGTGAAAACACGGGGACGGGAAAATTCGGGCAGGAAGGCGAATAACTCAGAGACTTAGACCGGAGGATTCTGGGATGAAGACGGAACGCGCTGAAGGAACGCAGAGGATGTTGTGCTGCGTTCAGGTCCAGGTTTCGTTCCAGTTTTGCTCACCGTGTAGGTGAAGCCTGCATCACTCGTGATGTTACGCGGTGCTTTTGTTTAAATAAGGGGGTGTGTTGTTCGCCCCTCTTACATTCCGTGTGCATTTTCTTTACGGGCTTAATGTAGCCTACGCAGGAAAATCAAGATCCGCTCAAACTGAGGCGCTTGATTACAAGTCATATCTTTGCTGTGCTCAGCCTCGCTTAACTGCCACGCGAATCAGGCCGCAGCTTTCTTGATTTTTCCCTTTCCCAAAATCAGTCTTGAGTGTGTTTCAAGAGCAATCAGCTTCAGAGTGTGGAGTTAAGATTCTTTGATGTTTACTTAACTATATATGTATCCCTCGCTCTCTCCTTGACTCTTTCTTCTCTCTCTTATTCCCTCTCTTTCCCTTTTTGCCCATCATCTTCTCTTTCTCTCACTTCCTCTCCCTCTCTCTCTCTCTTCTGCTTTCTTTCTCCCTCTCTTCCTGTCTCTCTCTGTCCCCCTCCCACCCTCTCTCCCTCCCTCTTTCTCTCTCTCCCCTTCTCCTCCCCCCCACTCTCCCCCCCTCCCCCCTCCCTCTCTCTCTCCCCCCTCCCCCTCCCTCTCTCTCCCCTTCTCCTCCCCCTCTCTCCCTCTCCCCCCTCCCCCCCCTCCCCCTCTCAGACCTGCCGGACCAGGTGCTGCGGGTGTTCAAGGCAGACCAGCAGAGCCGCTACCTCATGATTGGGCGGGACACCACGGCCCGGGAGGTGGTGGTGCAGGCCATCCGCGAGTTTGGGCTGACGGCGGCGCCCGAGGCCTACTCCCTGTGCGAGGTGTCCGTCACGCCCGAGGGCGTGATCAAGCAGCGCCGGCTGCCCGAGCAGCTCTCCAAGCTGGCCGACCGGATCCAGCTCAGCGGCAGGTGAGGGGAGGGGCTCCGTCGCCGTGGCGACGGTCCAGTCCGGCCCGGGTTAGGGTTAGGCCCGGCCTGCCGGGTTAGGGTTCAGCCCCGGCAGGATACCAGGACGTGGGACAGTGCTGGCCTAAAAATGAGGTCCTGTCCAGTTATGGCCTTGCCGACTATCCCAGTTTACCATTTCGTTCTCTTCAGATGTGTCTGGCCTTGTGCTTAGCAGATTTGAAATGGCTTATCATTGTAACTGTAATTTTTACTGAGGCTCTAGTCGTAGCACTCGTAGCTGAAGCTGTGGCAGAGCCTGCTGGGATTTTGAGTCATCTGAACCCCTTCTGCGATTAGCTCCTTGATTGATCAGCTCATTGATTGTATTGCGATCGCTTTTGCTCTGATTAAGTTAAACACTGATGCTGCCTAGCAACACCACAGCGGGGCATTGCAATGATTCAGTCAGTAACTCATTTCCACTCTGCGCTAATTAGAAAAATTAAATGTTTTTCGCTTGGACGTCTCGACTCTTTCCTGGAGGAGACGACCAATTTGTGCTCGTCTCTTCGTGCCTTAATTAACAAAGTCTCCATTTAATGTCCAAAGATTCACCAGGGTTTTACACAGTATGCTGTGCTCGCGTACAAACATGTAAATTCCAAGCTCAGCGTGTGGATTAGTCAAATAGAAATTCTATATATATTTTTTGCTTTATTGTGTGCAGTCGCTTTTCGATAATCTCAGGTGAGCTCAGGTGAGCCCCCAAGCCTGGGACTTCCCCAGTGGCTCTCTTCCTCCCCCTAGTGGCTGTGTCCCTCTGTGACCTGCCGGTCTTCCCCCCCCACCCCCAGGTACTACCTGAAGAGCAACATGGAGACGGAGACGCTGTGCTCGGACGAGGACGCGCAGGACCTGCTGCGCGAGGGCCAGCTCTCCCTGCTGCAGCTCAGCACGGTGGAGGTGGCCACGCAGCTCTCCATGCGCAACTTCGAGCTCTTCTGCGCCATCGAGCCCACCGAGTACATCGACGACCTCTTCAAGCGCAAGTCCCGCGCCGGCGCGGCCAACCTCAAGAAGTTCGAGGAGGTGATCAACCAGGAGACCTTCTGGGTGGCCTCGGAGATTGTGCGCGAGCCCAACCAGCTCAAGCGCATGAAGATCGTCAAGCACTTCGTCAAGATCGCCCTGCACTGCCGGGAGTGCAAGAACTTCAACTCCATGTTCGCCATCATCAGGTGAGGCTGGTCTGAGGCGCGTGTTGAAGGGCCAGAGGAACGGGCAGCCGGGGACTCGCTGCTGTAGGAGGCGGATTGCCACTGTCTTTGTACGTGTATATTCAAATCCGGCCCTGGTTTTCCTTTCTCCCGGACGATTAACTGAAGAGTTAGCGCTACCGGTTGGCCAGACTGTGTCCACACCTGACTTCCCAGGTGAAAGGAGGGTGGAAAACCAGCAGTTCTCGGCCCTGGTCTGATTTGAATAGCTGAGCTCTAGTTCCTCAGCAGCCATATTTTTGTTTATCTAGCCTTATTATAGGTCTTTAAACTGCTGTGGATAAGAGCCTCTGCAAGTGCAAGTGCAAGTGCAAGTGCAAGTGCAAGTGCAAGTGCAAGTGCAAGTGCAAGTGCAAGTGCAAGTGCAAGTGCAAGTGCAAGTGCAAGTGCAAGTGCAAGTGCAAGTGCAAGTGCAAGTGCAAGTGCAAGTGCAGTGGTTTCCCACTGGCCTACAGTCCTCATTCTATCCACTGATCCGCCAGATGCATCGCTGAGCCGTTAGACATTTATCATTGTCCCTGCCAATCGGTATTTTTATTATAGTGCATTTTTACAACCGTGTCCTTTTGTCTGTTTCCCCGTTGAGAGGGTGAGTCAGTCAATCAAAATGTTGTAGTGCGCTTTTATAGTTGCGTTCTTCCCCCTGGAGATGGTGATCTGTCCGTCAGAATTTTTGGGCTGAGGGCATTATTTTTCTTGCAGACGTTTCCTTGCTCAGAAGGTAGATAATCAATAAAAATCTTTATTGTGCATCTTTAAGACCAGAACCTTCCGTATGTATCCCCTTTGATCAGGAAGATAGGTCGATACAAATTTTAGTTTAGAATTGCATCCAGAGTGTTGCTTTCCAGAGAGAATTTTAACTCCAGTAAACCCCCAGTAGTACAGCTGTAGGGGTCCCTTATTCACTGACTGTCCTGCAGCGGAGTGATGTTAACCTCCCTCACTGATCTCCCCGCTGTTCCTCAGTGGGCTGAACCTGGCTCCAGTGTCCAGACTCCGGGGCACCTGGGAGAAACTCCCCAGCAAGTACGAGAAGCTGTTCCAGGACCTGCAGGACCTGTTCGACCCCTCCAGGAACATGGCCAAGTACCGCAACGTGCTCAACAACCAGAACCTCCAGCCTCCCATAATCCCCCTCTTCCCCGTCATCAAGAAGGACCTCACCTTCCTGCACGAAGGTGAGCCGGCGGTCCTAAAAATGAGATCCCGTCTGCGCTCTCGGTTTCCATGGAGACGTTGGGCGTGCGGGTTCTGTTTGCCGTTTGCTGAGATTGATGCCGTTTGCACCAGGGGTGACATGTTCCTGACTGAGCTTGAAATACTGATTTTCATATCTCAACCAGAGGCTGATGCTTGGGTACACACACACGTGCACACACACACACTCACATGCACACACTCAGACTCACGTGCACGCAACAGGCATGCATGCACAGACACACACACACAGACTCACGCACACACACACAGACGCACACTCAGACTCACGTGCACGCACACAGGCACGTACGCACAGACACACGCACGTGCACACAGACACACACACACACACACACACACACACACAGACGCACACTCGCGCTCGCATGCACTCACACGCACACACTTGTGCACTCTTTGACGCCTGATAGCAGGAGCATGCTCAGCAGTAAAGCCACATACCCGTGAGCTCCTTTAGCGTGTGGAGCAGTTACTTTACGCTCAAGCAAACCTCCCTGCGCTCGCTCTGCGTTTCAGGCAACGACTCCAAAGTCGACGGTTTGGTGAACTTCGAGAAGCTGCGGATGATCGCCAAGGAGATCCGGCACGTGGGCCGCATGGCCTCCGTCAACATGGACCCCGCCCTCATGTTCAGGACGAGGTAGGCCGCTACCGGCAGCCCCCCCCCCGGGGAAAAACGCCAAACGCCACTCATCCCAAGTACCTCCAAGTTGCTGTTTAAATTTTTTTTTTTTTTTTTTTTTTTGTCATCCTTGGTCAGCCAGTGCCCACAGACAGGCCTCGACTAGATTCTGTGATGAAACATGCCCCCCCCCCCCCCGAAAATCTGGTAGCAATGATGCGTGGGGGGGAGGGGCGGGGAGGGTGTAGCGGCACAGTGTGCACATACCTCTGCCTATATTTCACTGTCAGTCGATCCAGCTTCCTTCCAGAACATTCCATTGCTTTGGGTGGACAGTGGTGGCCTCTATCCGATGTGTCTCTCATGCTTTAGAGCGTTTGTGTGTGCGTGTGTGTGTGTGCATGTGTATGTGTGTGCATGTGGGTGTTTGTGAGTGTGTGTGTGTGTGTGTGTGTGTGTGTGTGTGTGTGTGTGTGTGTGTGTGTGTGTGTGTGTGTGTGCGCGCGTGCGTGTGTGTGTGTATGCGCGCGTGTGTATGTGTGTGTGTGTGTGTGTGTGTATATGTGTGTCCATGGGCCCTTGGGTTCTCTGGTCTTTCCTGTCTAAGCTTGTCTCTTTCTCTCCGTCTCTCCTGTGCCACGCTTCAATGTTCATGGCTCTCCTTACAGGAAGAAGAAGTGGCGCAGTCTGGGGTGAGTTCTGCTGACTGCTCGCCCTGTTTTCCCGCTCATGCTGTCCCTCTGGCCCATCTGCATTTACTTTTCTCCTTCGTCTGCCTCCTTAGTTTCTCAACGCTCGTGCCATTACTGTATTTTTTAAATTTATTTTTAAAAATTTTCTTTTATTGTTTATTTCGTTAACGCTTCCGCTCCTGCCAAACCTGTCTCTTTGGAAAGCGAGTAAAATTTGACGTCAGGAACTGTGGTCTGTGTTCAGGTTCCTGCTGTCAGGTCTGTGTTCAGGCTCCTGCAGTGTGGTCTGTGTTCAGGATCTAGCTGTGACGTCTGTGTTCAGGCTCCTGCGGTGAGGTTATGTGTTCAGGCTCCTGCAGTGAGGTCCTGTGTTCAGGTTCCTGCAGTGTGGTCCTGTGTTCAGGCTCCTGCGGTGTGGTCCTGTGTTCAGGTTCCTGCAGTCAGGTCCTGTGTTCAGGCTCCTGCGGCGTGGTCCTGTGTTCAGGCTCCTGCGGCGTGGTCCTGTGTTCAGGTTCCTGCTGTCAGCTCCTGTGTTCAGGTTCCTGCTGTCAGGTCCCGTGGGGGTGGTCTGTGTGCAGGCGCTGCCAGGCGTAGTCTTGGAGTACCGCAGTGTTCGTGCCAAACTAACCACATCGCGCATCGATCATCCAAATCCTACTAAAACCAAATTCTCCAAATCCGCCATTTGTTTTCATGCGTGTGAATTCAATCACTAATAACCATCCAAAAACAAAAACAAAATTGCAGTGCTGTTTAAAATGCTTGCTTTGTGTCAGGAGCTGTGTTGCAGAAACGTATTTGTCACATTTTCCTCATCTGAATATGATATTTTGTGCTCCATGGGTCCAAACCTGTTTTTTAACGGGCAAAAGAGATCGGTTTGAAAGGTGCGGAGTTCTCAAGAGTCGATCCCAGTGTTCTAAACGGCATGTTTTTCTGTTTTAACGCATTTTCAGTTACGCAGTTCAGTTTTTCTTTTATTATCCCCCCTCAATTAATATATTTTTATTTGCATTCCTGAATGAAAAGTTATCTTCCTGAGTAGTGAATCTTTTTTTTATTAGTCATGCTCTTTGCACATTGTTTGGGCGGCAGTACCTGTGGACTGCAGACAGGGGGCGCTGTATCTGCATGAGCCCCTCCTGTCCCAGTGAGCTTGTAGCGCAGGCCTGAGACTAGGGGTCTCTGCTGGAGAGCAGTACTGCAGGTGCAGGTGGGAGTGGGAAAGAGAGGCTTCAGGTGGAGAGTGAAGGGTTGAGGTTTCGGATGGGGAGGGGTGGGGGGGTGGGGGTGAGGGCGGGGGGAGGGGGTTGGTTTGGCGCCCCCCTCCCCCCCGGTGTGTGACTTGCTCTCCCGTTTCCTGGAATGAGGCATGGACTGTCACGAGCCCCAAATGTCTTGGTGCATGTCTGCGCCCGAGCCTCCTCCTCCTCCTCCTCCTCTCCCCTCTGCCCCCGCCCCCACTTGCCCTGGGCGGCGGTTCTGACTCTCCCTCGCCCCCCCCCCGCCCCCCTCCCCGCAGGTCTCTGAGCCAGGGCTCGGCCAACGCCGCCATGCTGGACGTGGTGCAGCCGGGCGGGCACAAGAAGCGGGTGCGCCGGAGCTCCTTCCTCAACGCCAAGAAGCTGTACGAGGACGCCCAGATGGCCCGCAAGGTGCGCCAGTACCTGTGCCACCTGGCGCCGGACGCCAGCGAGGAGGCCCTGCAGGCCATGTCCCAGCAGTGCGAGCCGTCCAGCAACACGCGTGAGTGCCCGCCTCGCCCCCCCGCCCGCCCACCCGCTCGCTCACGCTTAGTTCCTGCAGTCAGTCACTGTGTCAAAGGCACACTATGCAGGATTTTTAACCTTGCTGTGGCCCGCTCCTGCTCACCACCCCCCCCCCCATCCCTCCACCTTGCCATCTTGTGGTCGATGAAACCTGTGTGATGGTGACCATGGAGGGTCTGAGTGTCCTGGGTATGAGCCAGTGTCAGATTCACCGTGTTAAAGGCCCAGTATGCAGGATTTATAGCCTTGCTGTGGTCCTGTGTTTACAATCAAAGAAGCTTCCTCCTCCGTCCACAATCTTGCCCATTCATTTTTATTGTTCCCATTTTTCATCTCATTCTTATTTTTTATATTGGTTTGTTGATAGTTGTTGCCATCGAGGAAAAGCAATTCCAAGGTTGACTCTGGTTTTTGATTGTTTGATCGATTGATTGATAACCTTAATTTATACAGGCAAATTTCATTCACAAGGGAGCCCTAAACGAGCCTTGTCAACTTGTCGTTTTTCTTGGCTGTACTTGTGCTTCTTCACCTCCACCATTGCAGTCGCAAGCTAGCACCCTACATGCACAGTAGCCACACCCACCCCTCACCACACAGAAAAGAGTGTCACACCCAGAAACATTCACGACACATTTTTGAAGAAGTAGTACAGGCAGAGGGTTCAGCAAATGTGCACGAAAGGCAGAGACTGCCAGTGCATCATAGATATGACTGAGCATGGTTATTTCATAATATTTTCAAGGTGTGAAGTCCTGCATAGTCTGCCTTTACAGACGCAGGTGTGAGGCCTCCAGCTGCATTGCAGTGCTCAGAGCTGTGCAGTGTGTTGCCTGCACTGAAGATCATCAGTCAGTGATAATCCTGTTCGGCCTTTTATGACATCACAGTGCCCAAGAGCGTGTGTTGCCTGCACTGAAGATCATCAGTCAGTGATAATCCTGTTCGGCCTTTTATGACATCACAGTGCCCAAGAGCGTGTGTTGCCCGCACCGAGGATCATCAGTCAGTGATAATCCTGTTTGGCCTTTTATGACATCACAGTGCCCAAGAGCGCCGGAGACAAGAAGAAGCCGGACACGTCGCCGGTGGTCCCGCGTGCCGCGGCAGGGCAGGCCAAAGCCCAGCCGCACCCGCCCCACCCGCCACAGCCCCCGCACCCGCCGCCGAAGGCCCCCCAGGCCCTGCAGGTCCCCGCCGTCTCCCTCTACCCCTCCCGCAAGAAAGTGCCAGTCAAGGACCTGCCGCCGTTCGGTAAGACCACGCCCCTCTCGTGTGACATCACAGCACTGCTCAGGGGGGGAGGGGGTGTGACCTTACTGCATGCACTACCCTGCTGGATGATTGGCAGGTTTAATGAGATGGTGAATGAGATGGTGAGCATAATATCGAATTCAGAGGTGGTGGTGAGCTGTTAATGTGGACTCCTTTGAAATTGTTGTGGTATTTAGCCATGTGACTGGTGTCACATCGCCATCTAGTGGCAGGAAAAATTGTCTGAATTCTCATGAAACTGGTGTTTTTTTGGCTAGACCGCAACAGAGGGGCCAGCCCTGTAAACGTGAATGTCTGTGACTGAGTGACTGAGTGAGTGATGAAGTTACACCATTGGTCGGCCGGTTCGGTCCAGCCATATGCTAGGTTTTGACGTGGTCTTGTTATTTTTTTCAGCTTTATAGTAATTGTGACACTCAGTCCACCTGCAACCCCTTTCTAATGTTATTTTAAAGGTACAAGTTCACCTCAAGCCTTGAAGAAAATCTTGTCGTTATCAGAGGAGGCCAGCGAGAGGCATAGAAGACAGACTGAGGACACCGTCTCCAACGCCTCCTCCCAGCTCTCCTCCCCGCCCACCTCCCCCCAGAGCTCCCCCAGGAAAGGTGAGGACACGCCCCTTACAGAAATGCTGCCTGTTTAAAGCCACGCCCACACTGTCACACTGTCCTTCCCTGGAGTCTGGCCACTCCCACACACTGTCCTTCCCCAGAGTCTGGCCACACCCACACTGTGCCTCACCAGACTGGCCACACCCACTAAAAAAAAAAGGCCTGACTTACCAGTAGATTCACAGCAATGCAGTAGCGCTGCCTCCTCATCCGCTAACAGTACATTCTGTGTGCACACACTGCCCCTAGTGGCTAAACAAGGAAATGCAGCCGCACTGCATACTGCCATGTCATACCTCAGCTGTGGAAGCCCTCTGTAGCCAGCGTGTGGCGCACGGCTTCGCTGTGTCCGCACTAGCTGAACGGGTCACTTCCTGCCTGACGTGCCTTCAGGGAGAGAATGTTCCGGAAGCCCTCTTCCTTGCTCGCCTGTCGCCAGCTCTGCCCAGTGGCGTCCTTCCTCTGTGATTCGCTGCGTTTTATGTTCTTAAGCCAGCGGGTGCAGTAAAGCCGGGGGGGGGGGGGGGAGGGATGGGGTCAGGGGGATGGGGTCGGGGGGGGGGTGCGTCTGCAGTCCTGGAGTGCCGCAGAGTCGGCGGACTTTAGCGGCTTCCTGTCCGTAGGTCAGCAGTCTTTCCCGGCCCTGGACAGCGGCCCGGGGAACTCTCCGGTGGATCAGTGCCTTAAATTAGTCACTGCTGCAGAAGCACAGCAAAGATCAGCAAGCGCTGGGACCCCCCAGGACTGCAGTTTTACCCCCCCCCCCCCCCCCCCGGGTTAGGCCTGCCCCATTATCTGTACTGCAGACTGTATTTCTGTGGGATAGTCACATAGAATAGTTTTTTAAAGAGTTTGAACTAGATTTGAGGGTAAACGTACGCCCTAGGACCTCCACTTCACCTTACAGTTCAGTTAATGTAACACTTTTGCATTAGGCATGTTGATTGTATTTGGGCAGGCTGCCTAGAAACAGGTTTTGGAGTATAATGTAGATAAACGTTCGCATTAAATATATAAATCATTTTAAAACTAAGAAGTACCAGTGTCTTCATGAGGGGAAACATGTTTTATTGGCCTGTTTATTTGAGCAGCTAACCCACCCGTACATGTATAAGGTTTTAAGAGCTGTGCTGTGTGTCAATGTGTACTAAGTGTTGCACTGTGTGTCCATGAGTACTGAGTGTCTTACTGTATGGCTGTGTGTACTAAGTGTCGTTGTGTGTGTCCGTGTGTACTGTCGTGCTGCGTGTCCGTGTGTACTAAGTGTCGCGCTGCGTGTCCCTGTGTACTAAATGGTGTTTGCCTTGCGTGCAGGATGTGGTTCCCAGGGGAACCGCGGAATTAGACACGCCTCCTTTCACAGCGGGACAGACGCTGCGGGTAATCTGAAGCTGCGTCGCAGGCCTCTGCAGCCCTGCTGGCCAATCCGCTCGCTGATTGCGTCTGCCCCAGTGGCACCGCCGACCAATCACACGCGCTGAGTGTCTCTGCTTGATTTCTGCTGCCTGTGTAATCAGCACGCATCGGCCAATCACGCGGTCTCTGATCAGGATGACGGGAGTGGGGCGCGGCGTTCCCGCTCGCTCTGATTTAAAGTGTCCCTGTGTGAAATCCACTGCTTTAGCGCCCCCTGCAGGCACACGCGAGCGCCTGTTTAGCCTGGTGTTAGCGCACAGCTAACATGGCTTGCTGAAGTGGTATCCCTGTTCCCCGTCCGTGCGAAACGCGTCCCCCTCCCCCCCACCCCCGGATGTGTTCCTGGCAGCTGTGTGTAGCGTTTGCCGCTTGGTGTGGTTAATTTTGCCGCTGGGCCTTGTGGGTAATTTGGTTGACGGCAGAGGCGAGTCGCTGAGCTGCCGCAGTGTGTTGCTTAGCTGGTCCTGGTGGGATTTAACGGCTTTTTGGCGTTTCTCTTCCGCTACGTGTAGCTGCGGCCCGCGTCGCCTTGCCGACGGCAGCGTTGCCGTGCCGACGGAGGCCGGCCCTTTAACCGCTCTCTTGTCCTGTTTGTCAGGTGGCAGCCGCCGGAGGGCGCACTCCCGCAGTCAGTCAGAGCTGACGGGCTCCTCCTCCTCCTCCTCCTACCTGGGCTGCGAGAACAGTAACCGGAATAACAATGGCGGCCCGCGGCACTCTGGGATAGGTGGGCCGTGCGCCACGGAGACGTGGATGGGGAGCGCTCCCCCCGCGCGCGCGTAGCTTTTAGACTGTCAGCCCTGGGGGGTCCCGTAGCGCCAGCTCCTCCCCCCCCCCCCCCCCCCTTCCTCTCACCCACCCCCAAATGCAGGCGCAGGTGCCTGAAGGCTTGGTAGTGCTAGATTTAGAGTGTGTTGTTAGCGCATATGGACTCCTGGTTGAGAGAGCACTTGTGCCTTGCTTAGATGGCACTTGGTAGAGAGAGGTTGTTGGGTTTCTCACAGCTGTGGGTCCCTCTCGCTCCACCCAGCTCATTAGCATAGGAGCACGGCCCCCTGGGATATCTGGGGACGTCCTGTCGCTAAGGCCGCGCTCTGGTGTTACAGCACAGCTCGGGGGTGTGGAGGGCCATTTTGGATCTGCGGTCTGACACCTCCCGCCTCGAGTAAGAGTCTGGAATGAGAAGGTGGAGGACCGGGGGGGTGTGGGGGGGTGGGGCTGGCGTCAGTTCAGGGAATTAATGGAAGTTCGGCTCACCGAATTAATTAAAATTCAGGCGAGGAATTGAAGGACGCCCATGTTTCTCCTGTAATCTCAGTTAATTAAATTTCAGTTAATTTCCTGAGTTTGCTGAATTGAAGCAGGGCTGATTATACAGAAGAGAACCTGCACTGAGGTGTCTGGGTGGACGTTTGGGGTTTAACGCCCCCCCCCCCCCCCCTCTCTCCCGCGCTCAGGCTACCCCCTGCCTCCCAGCGGGACGGTGGATAACTTCTCCGATTCGGGGCACAGCGAGATCTCCTCGCGGTCCAGCCTGGTCAGCACCTCCTCGCTGGACCTGATGGGGGAGGAGCGTCGGCAGCGCCTGTCCGTCAGCGCCGTGGACTCCGCCCTCGGCCGCCGCCCACCGCTGGACCCGGACCAGTACAGCCTCGGGTACGGCCCGCGGCCGACATTTCGGCTCCATCGACACAAAACGCTATTGAGTCTGGGGTCACTGGTTACCAACGCCAGATTTTTTTTTTTCCCCCTCTGTTGATTTGACATTTTGGCTTTGACAGCGTTGCAGTGACACAGAACTGTGTTGCATGTTCTTAGCTTTGGGGCAGTTTATATGTGGGGAGACACGAAGTGTTCTGTGTGAGTTTTATATAAAAATATATATAATAGTAATGATAGTAATAAACTTTAAATTTAAGATTGTATATAGTGTTGTATAGTGTTGGTGTAGTATTGCTTTGGCCCAGAGCACTTTGAGCGCGTGGTGTTTCTCTAGTTGTGGATGTGGAGAGTAAAAGCTGAACTGGGCTGGTTGGAGAGTAAAAGCTGAACTGGGCTGGTTGGAGAGTAAAAGCTGAACTGGGCTGGTTGGAGAGTAAAAGCTGAACTGGGCTGGTTGGAGAGTAAAAGCTGAACTGGGCTGGTTGGAGAGTAAAAGCTGAACTGGGCTGGTTCGCACCCGTGTCCCCAGGTCGTACGCCTCGGTGCAGGACGGCCGGACGCTGTACGCGGGGGGGCCCATCGTGCTCTCCTCCCCCAGCACGGACGAGCTGACGCAGGACCAGCACGACCGCGCCTCCCTGGACGCCGCCGACAGCGGGCGGGGCAGCTGGACGTCCTGCTCCAGCGGCTCCCACGACAACATCCAGACCATCCAGCACCAGAGGAGCTGGGAGACGCTGGCGGAGGGAGGGGCGGGGCTGTGGGCGGAGTCAGCGGCGTGGGCCGACCAGGGGGCGCGGCCGGGCCGGGGGAGCTGGGCCTCCTCCACGGGGTACTGGGGCGAGGATTCGGAGGGGGACACGGGCACCATCAAGCGCAGGGGCGGGAAGGACGTCAGCGCCGACCCCGAAACCAGCAGCATCACCTCCGTCACCTCCGAGGACTCCAAGCCGCCGGGGCGACCCTCCCACATCACCGTCACCTCCAGCAACGCCAAGAGCCTGATGAGTAAGCCTCCACCTTAACATTACGCACCAGCCTCCACCTTAACATTACACACCAGCCTCCACCTTAACATTACGCACCAGCCTCCACCTTAACATTACACACCAACCTCCACCTTAACATTACACACCAGCCTCTACTGTCCATTACACACCAACCTCCACCTTAACATTACACACCAGCCTCCACCTTAACATTACACACCAGCCTCCACCTTAACATTACACACCAGCCTCCACCTTAACATTAAACACCAGCCTCCACCTTAACATTACACACCAACCTCATCCTGTCTGTAACGCACCAGCCTCTACTGTCCATAACACACCAGCCTCCACCTTAACATTACGCACCAACCTCCACCTTAACATTACACACCAACCTCCACCTTAACATTACGCACCAGCCTCCACCTTAACATTACGCACCAACCTCATCTTGTCTGTAACGCACCAGCCTCTACTGTCCATAACACACCAGCCTCCACCTTAACATTACACACCAGCCTCCACCTTAACATTACACACCAGCCTCCACCTTAACATTACGCACCAACCTTGTACTGTCCGTAACACACCAGCTTCTACTGTCCATAACACACCAGCCTCTACTGTCCATAACACACCAGCCTCTACTGTCCATAACACACCAGCTTCTAATTTTCATAACACACCAGCCTCCACCTTAACATTACGCACCAGCCTCTACTGCCCATAACACAAATAATGTCACAGCTTTCAAGTAAAGACGTGCCAGAATCATGTGTATTCCAGCTGAGTGACGAGCTGTGTTTGTGATTTCTCTTTTTCTGACGTCTTTACATCGACCGGCTCTTTTTCACATCAGTGCTGTCCAGTGGTGCAGGCCCTGTGTGACCAGGCCTCCTGTGTGTGTGTGTGTGTGTGTGTGTGTGTGTGTGTGTGCGCGTGCGCGTGTGCGTGTGCGTGTGCGTGTGCGTGTGCGCGTGCGCGTGCGCGTGCGCGTGCGCGTGCGCGTGCGCGTGCGTGTGTGTGTAGGGCTGTACCCACTCTGGGCGTCCTGTCATTCTGTATCACACCCGTCTCTCTTCTCCCCCCCGCAGCGCGGAAGGAGGGCCGGTTTCGGGAGCCCCCCCCCACCCCGCCGGGCTACACGGCCCTCACCCTGTCGGGCTTCGGGGACGGCCCGGCGCACGCGGGGCGGAAGCCTCCGGACTACAACGTGGCGCTGCAGCGCTCGCGCATGGTCGCGCGCTCCTGCGACTCGCCCCTCCCCCCCGCCCTGCCCCCCCCGCGGCCCCACGGCCGGCCCCACTGCTCCCGGCTCCCCCACTTCCGATCGCAGGGGCTGTCGGCCGAGGAAGAGGAGGAGGAGGAAGAGGCGGCGGCGGCGGCGGCGGAGGAGGCGGTGGTGGTGGAGGAGGAGGGTGAGTCCTTGTCTCCCAAACTTATTCCTGTGAGGAAGACAGTGGCTTATGCACCTGAAACTCCCAGGCCTTGACTTACAGGGCGGGCAAGAGGCAGGTAAACACACCGCACCCCCCGTCAGAACCCGCAAAAACCTGCATGCAACCCAGGCGCAGACAACACGCCTCACCAGCAGGTGGCGTCCACCGCATCCTGGACCCCTCATGCATGCGTTACGGGCACCCGGTTCATCTCATGGTTTGCCTACAGCACTACATTGCCATAGTCGTGAGGAAATGCCACTGCGTGTGTGTGTGTGAGCGTGTGTGTGTGGGTGCGGGTGTGTGAGGGGTGTTGTGGCTGTCGCCGTTCACGGTCGCCGTGGTTTGGGATGATGATGCTGATTGGTTGTTGACGTGCACTCATTCACCTTCTGTTGGCGCGTGTGAAGTGTGCCTGTTTGCCGCGAGCTCTGTCACCGGGCTAAACAGAATGCACTGCTGCACGCCGCTCATATTCACCCTCAGGCTGTGTCACGTGTTCACTGCTAACGAATGTCCCACGTGCGGCTTCACCTGTGCACACGGTCACGCACTTTAACTGTGCTCACGATGTGTATCAGTGCAGAAACTCGGCAGAGATACAGAACGCTCACTTTGTGACATCACAGCAGCCAGAATTCTGCGTTCTGCGGAAAATATGAGACCCAGTGCTGATTTCCTCTTCCTCTTGTGTTCATACATGATGTTCTGTAGCCAGTTCATTGTCAGTGCAAATGCACCTTTAGTGTAGTGTAACGCAAGCAGTATATGGGCCTGCGCTCAGGGATTTGCACACTTGGTGACTTGCACACTTTTGTGTTACTCAGAATAGCAAGGGTCTGTAGCCCTGGTCCTGGTCCTGGAGTGTCTGCTGTTGATTTTCAGTTTGAAATGAGCAACCAGCTCAGCCCCAAGAAAGCAAGTTAGCTGAGTTAGCCGTGATGAGTGTGTGATAAAGTAAGCATTGAGTCATGATGAAAACCAGCAGACCTTGCAGCTCTCCACTTCAGGACCGGGAGTGAAGATGAGTATCAGTACAGCAGTGTAGTACAGGCCATTCCATCTCACTTAGTCATGCTTAGTTTGAGTTTTCTGATAGAGTGTACCTGGCAGAACAGCACCATCTGCTGGCGGTTACTGAGAATGCTGGAAATGAGCCAAGCTTCTATGATGATGGACTGACCGAGTTTCCTCCCTCTCTCTCCTTTCTAGAAGATGAACAGGTGTCTGCAGTGTGAGGATGTCGCCCCCTGCTGGATGTTTTTTTTATTTTTTGGGTTTGTTTTTTGCGACGGCCTTTGCCGCCGGTTTGGGGAGCAGCAGAGCCTGTCGGAGGCGCCGTCACCCCCCAACCCCGCCCTTCCTGTCAGGCAGGACTCTGATGGCCTCCTTGCCTGCCTTAAATCAGCCAGGGGGCCCTCGCATCCCCAGCATGACAAATACTGTGAAAGAAAGAAAAACAGAAAAAAAAACATACGCCTTGGCACTTTGGATAAAGGAAAGGACAAACTGTCGCTTGAATTACGGAGGGAAAAAGAACAAAGCACAGTGATGTAACATGGAACATTCACATGCTACCGCTGACACTCGTCACACCCACCGCCATTCCAAGAGCCCTCCACTTTTGTGTTTGCACCACCCCCATTCTCCAAGACTCCTCCCCTTCCTGTTTACAAACACCCCCCATTCCAAGACTCCTCCCCTTCCTGTTTACAATCACCACCCACATGCTGAGCATCGGCTGCACTTTTCTTCTTTTGTATTTTTAATTTTAATTTTTTTTTTTCTGGATTTTAACCAGAACAAACGGACATTACCGCTTCTTGCGGGTTTTCAACTTCCTACTAGATCATGTCAGAATTTTAGCACTCTGGACAAAGACCTCTGGATTGTGCTGATTTCCCAAGATCCTTTGCATTATTATTGTTATTTTTTAAAATACGTACGTCGTACATAGATAACAAATGTGTAAATGCGTCTCCATGACTACAGTATTATTCTTATTTGACCTGATTTTGGGGTTTTGTAAGCTTTTAGCGGAACTGGGCGGAATTCGCAGGGAGGGATGGCGGTAGACATTGGTGTTGCAGCTGGCCGCGGTGTTCTCGCGAGGCGCTCCCGCGAGACGCTTCCGGGGCCGCGCGCGCTTAGCTTAGATTAGCTGCGGTCCTCACCGTCTGACTGCCTCCGTGTGGAAGAACGGAACTCTGCTAATAGGTGCGATGGTAGATTTCTGCTGCATGTGTAACAAACAAAAAGAAAAGATAAAAAAGGCTGGCTTACAACAACCCGCTCTCTGCTGCTAAGTAACCTCAATTATGAACTGAAAAAAAACTTTGTTGGGTTTTTATTCTTTTTTTTTTTTCTTTTTTTTTGAGACTCCGGGGAAATATGAAAACATATACCTGAAGGCTGCCAACCTAAGTAGTACTCAAATGTGAGGCACTGCTGGTCTTTTCATTTGTTTTTATTAGTATCCATGAGTTCAGCTGATCATATTGATCAGTAGGTAAAATTAGATTTTATGAAAGATATTGCAGTTTTTTTCACTGTATTGTGTATCTTCAGTGCTTTATTTAATATTTTTCCTCTCCCGAGAAATCGTTTTATTTTTTTCTCTTTTTTTTCCCCCTGATTCAGTTGCCAGTTATGAGTTTGTAATTTAATGGTAATATTCATTAATTGGTTTTGTTCTAGTCTGGAGATTGTGTCGTATAGGCAGACAGAATACTAGTACAAATACAAGTTGCACAAAAGATGTATAAGCATAAGGTAATTGTAGTGAATAGAACTGCTAATTTCAGTTCGATCTGTGATGTCAAGTGTAAAATGTACATTTAATAGGTGATTTCCTCATACTTTTGATACTACTTGTACCTGTATGTCTTTTAGAAAGACAATCGGTGGAGTCTGTATCCTTTTTGTATTTTTAATACAATAATTGTACATATTGGTTATATTTTTGTTGAAAATTGTAGAAATGTACTATGTCTATGCCTCAACTTCCAGTTTATATAAAAACTGGGAACCAATAAATACAGCAAAAATCAACGGATTTGCGTTTTTGAAAAAGTTAAGTTTTCCTTGATGTTCGGGATTGGATTTAGCTTTAAGAGGCCAGTTACTGCCCAGGGTATGATAAACGTGCACGTCTTTGTGGTGCATTCCGATAACAGGGCTCATTACATTACATTACATTACATTACAGGCATTTAGCAGACGCTCTTATCCAGAGCGACTTACACAACTTTTACATAGCATTTTACATTGTATCCATTTATACAGCTGGATATATACTGAAGGTTAAGTACCTTGCTCAAGGGTACAACGGAGGTGCCCTACCTGGGAATCGAACCTGCGACCTTTCGGTTACAAGCCCAGTTCCTTACCCACTGTGCCACACTCCGGCTCATAATGCACTCGGTCAAGGGACATTTCTTTTGCGTAGTCTCAGATTTATGTAGACAAATTCAAGCTCAGAGACAGTATCTCCACTGAAATATAAATGCTGAAAGCAGTGGCTTTGCGTGATAATCTGATTCACACAACGCACACCTCCCACCTGTCACTGTTCCTTACATTTGTCGGTAAACAGGTTTTTACAGTAAGTGTTTTAATTAAAAACGTTATTGTTCTAAATGAACGAGATGCCTGACGGGTTAAATGTCACCGAAGGGAAGGAAGCTGAAACATGTCGGATACAGTTCTCTGCCTCTGCTCGGGTTTTGTTTTATTTTTCTTTCTTTTTTTGCCTTTACGGTGGAGTAGGTGGTGTGTCAGAAATATGGATCTATTTGTAAAAGTCACGATTGCTCTGTGTGTTCTGTGCCTGATAAAATATAAAGGCGAGGGAGTGAGTGCTCTCGTGTGACGCCGTAGGCGTGTGGTGAAGCCTGATCAGCGTTTGTTGCCAGCATTAACGCTATTATTAATGCGATGAACTAAATGTGAAATTAATTGGTAACTTTTTGTGCCCGTCTATCTGCTGGAGTCAGGTTGTTTCCTTTCTTAAGGGCAATTAATACCGATCACAGCGGTGTGTTCAATTTGAGCCAGCAAAAATCGATCTTATGGGGAGTTCATATAAAGGTAAGGTCTGCACTGGAATTCGGAATTTAATTTTCACACACATGGTTATTAGTATAAAATGATGTAATGCAACTCGTGGAGCCCTAGACCTGGCTTGACGCTGGCAGTGCTGGGTGTAGTGGAACGAGAGGCCTACGCAGGATGAACAGCCTTTTGTCAGTAAAAGTTTTATTACGTTTGTTCAACGAATAAGGGTTTCTGAGACTTGCGGCTCGGTCATCGTGTAGAAATAAGCGAATGAGTGGCAGGACGCCTAGCTCGTGAAAAGCTAATAAGCCTTTTTGTCCGAGTCCAGTTTAATTAGTTTAACCAGTCCGTGCATCTCCAGTGTTCTGGCGCATAAAAACAGGCCGACGTGCTTCACAGAGGTTGGACGCGACACATCTCTCCGTGAAAGGACCGACACGCGCTGTGTAAATGAAATTCATTCATCTGTTATCTACGACACGTCGTCACGGGGAAGGCTTTTCACCGGAGTCGAGGCGGACCTGCCTCCGCAATGTGTCTATTGTGCAAAGCGTCGGCACACAGTCGCGTT
Organism: Anguilla pacifica; assembly: GCA_039654925.1. Taxonomy (NCBI): domain Eukaryota; kingdom Metazoa; phylum Chordata; class Actinopteri; order Anguilliformes; family Anguillidae; genus Anguilla; species Anguilla pacifica. The sequence goes on from CM077288.1 coordinate 65,060,508, forward strand.
TCCCGGCAGTAATCTCTTTGTCCTTTTTCCATTTGGCTGCGTGTGGGTATGAGGAACCCCGCGCCCCCTAATCAGCGGCAAAACATCCGTCTCCACGGGACGCCGTGCCGCCATCGGTTCTGCAGCGCAGTGCTTGTGTCCCCGAGGGACGGCGAGGTGAAAGCAGCGGTTGGAAGCACGAGCCGGGTGTTTAATTAATTACATTCAGATGTATATTTTAAAAAGGCCGTTTAAAAATGGAATGCTTAGCTCCCTTCCATAAGTTTGCGACTTAGGTCTAACCTGAAGATTGAGTGACTGAATGATGGCGGTGAAGATTAGTGAAAATAAACTCTTCAAAATGTTGCGCTCATTAAATGATTGTGTCTTGTGTGACGTTTCAATCTGCCCTTATGAAGGCGGTGGTTTCCTTGTTACACCCTCTTTCTTCTCTGATGTGTCATAAGTAGTTTGCCATGTGACCCGCGGAAATTTAAACTTGCGTTTCAATGGTTGTCCTCCAGGGGTCCCCATAGTCACTCCAACAGCACAGTCAAGCGTTCTAATTGTCCTAATCGAGGCATTTATAAAAACAATTGGTATATTTTATATGGGGGAGATGCAGGAAGGAAACTGAAGATGGATGAAAGCTCATATATTTAAAAATACTGTAGCATGTCCACGGTAGTAAGTCATCGAACTGAATCTAACATGTGAGTGTCACTTGTAAACATTGCTGCCAGTCAAGATAAGTAAAAATAACAGTAACAAGAATAATAGCTTACCCTACTTTCAGCACAGTACCAATAATGGCAAAAGAAATAAGATAACAATAAATTAATGGATATGTCAATAAAGTAATATAAAAGCACTGAACAGGAAAACACAGTTTTAAAAAAATTATCAGTGCTAACATCGCCAATGTACATCATACCACAATGCAATGGATGAAATTCATGAAGTGAAATTAGTATTGTACCTTATTGAACCTGTGTTTTGTAGTTGTCCAATGACCATGATATGCACTTTTGTACGTTGTTTTGGATAAAAGTGTCTGCTAAATAAATGTAATGTAATATATGGAGATCGCAGTGGGCATGGAAAATATATGAGCCTCTCCTTTGTGTGTGTCAGTATCCAAGACCATTTTGTCACTTATGCCATCACAATTGGTTGCCATTGATTGAAGATAATTTGAAAATGATAGAATGGGCTCCAGAAAAATCATAAAGATAGGGCATAGTAGATATGACAAGCCTTTTCTGAAATTATAATTTAAAAATTAATTATACCTTTGCTCCCAGAACAGATGAGATACCATTCAATTAACAACTTTACAACTGAAAGATTTCCAAATTAATAATCACCATCTCCTCACTGTGGCTAGCTATATTATTTCTATTAAGAGAATGGCAGTTTTTAAAGATTAGACATAACAATGCCTAGTTTTTTTTGAAAGTCATACAAATCAGAGTTTAGAATAATATTTTGTTATTTTATTCTTTTAAGAATAAAAGAATGGCCACTATTGAGAGATTAATTTCTCAGCTCCTTCATTAATGTGTAAAATCGTGCTCTATACACGGCCGTGTGATTTTCAGTTGCGAGGGGTTCTATGATGAAAAATGCACAGCATAATGGCATGCCTTTGATTTCAGAGTTCATCCATTTTGTTGTTGCTGCTGTTGCTGTTGTTGGTCCGACAGTGTTGTGTGGAAAAAGCCTGCTGCCTTACACCAATTAAAATAAAGCTCTGTCAAGCCTGTATACTCCGTATGGGTTCAAATGATAACCCTTTAGGAAAATCCAAATCCATCCTTTTCTTTAATGCTTTGTGTGCAAGTTTATAATTGCCTTACTGTGAGGAGGGCAAGCTGGAGTTAGTAAACTGCTGACGCGATGGTAAAATAAAAAAATCATGCTCTTGCTTTCCGGGTGTCAGCTTACTGTTTGACTGACTACGTTTGAATCAAAGGCAATGAAACGAACTGGACTGCGGGTGCGCGGAGTGGACCTCCGCTTTGTGGAGTTTTGTTTGCAGAAGCTCTAGGATGACGTCACAGACACAACCCTAGAACGTTTGTTTTCCGTCTGAAGGCGGATAAATTGGCACAAACAAGGGCACAAACGTCCTCTGTCGGTTGTACCTGATTGTTTAACGTTCTCTGTCGGTTGTACTTGATTGTTTAACAGGATAGTCCAGTTTCTAATTGATGCCACTGTACAACGAGAGCTCATTAATCTTTGATGATCTCCAAATCCAAACAACCTTTTTGGCATCATTTTCAGCCTTTTCCGCCCAACAAAACATAAAACTGTTTTGCAGACACAACATCCTTTTTCATATTCCTCAAAATGGTTTTCCGTTTATGCGATTTATCGCTTAAAACCGCATACAAAGCTCATTTCTTTAAAGGTGACATTATGCATTGCAAAAAAGAAAATAAATTAAATCCTCCGATTGCATTAACATCCTTGTAACACTTCTAATTGCTTTTCTTATACTTGATAAGTGCCTTAGTGCTCACTTCGTAAGGTGATAGATTTGTTGGCAGTTTTTTTTTTCTTTTTAAATTATCATCAAATTCATAAGCGCCAATTCTCTGGAAGCAGTCATTACGATGAAGAGATAAGCGGTGGAACACAATGACATCGTAATTAATTTGGGATTACAAGTGCACGAGAACAATCTAGAGATAATCATTGTTGTGAGATATTAACACCACCCATCGTCCTTGGTATCGTGCTGACAGGCAGTTGTAACACTTCAAACAGTCAAGTTTGAACAAGTCTGGCCTTCTAAGCGTCACGTTGTACGAAGATCCAAAAATATTTCATAAGAAAAGACCCATTTCTTTCCTTAAATCTGTAAGTGTGTTCAATCAAAATTACCGTGCATGGATTTGGTAATTTATGCATATAATTGGACCGTAATTTGATACGCATGTACAGTGGTGCACATTTTACGCTAAGAGCTTACAGGAGTCTCACAACTGTGTAACTATATACTGAAAATATATTATATAATATAAAATTATGATATAGTAGTAATATACATTTCAATAATATGAAGCATACTATTTTAATCACGATTACCAACGAATAAATGTCTGCTTTGGCAAAACAGGTGTTGTGTCACAAAGGCGTCCCTGTAAGGACACGAGATAGAATTAAAATTATAGTGATGACATCACGATGTGCCAGGACTTGTGTGACGTCACCATGGGCCTGTATTGTTACAGAGTCTATGGCCTGCACTCGTCTGTGCGACAAACGTTCTTCAACATTTTTAAGTATAAAGCTCATGATGGTTGCAACAGCCAGGACAAAAGAGAAACCACGGCAGAAACAACAAAGAAGCCATACCGATTCTGCCGTCTGAGGCCGGGGGAGTTGAGCAGTAAGCCTTCCGATGAAAAGCAATTCCCTGGGGCCTGTTTCACGAAGCCGGCCGATGGAGTTAGTTGGATAATCGTACCGAGTAGAACCCTCCAAAATCTGGAACATGGGACTGAGGTAAAAACAAACAAACAAAAAAACCTGCTCCGGGTTTTTACTCAGTGCACTTGCTAGCTCTCAAGCTCTGTAGTCCAGCTTGGTAATACCGGCCCCAGCTGTGCCAAACTTTTAAAGTTGTGTTGTTTGGCGGCGTGACTGTGTACTGTGAACGCGCAGTCTACTAACTCTGTAATGTATAAAGGCCGCGTGGAAGGTTACGAGCCTGCCAGTGTTTGATAACGCGTACACACGGTACACAACATTTCAGCCCCACAGACGTCACTGTGTTCCACTGCCACTCTACAACAACAAAGACGGCGTGCTGTAATTTTGCATGTATTTCATGGCTTTCAGTCTCTCTTTCTCTCTCACAAACATAAAATGGCTTATTTGTTTTCTTTTTATTTTATTTATTTATTTATTTTAATTTTGGAGGGTGGGGGCGGTGGTGGTGGTGGGTGGTTGAGGGGCTGAGGGGCAAGTAAATTAGAAATATAAATGCAATTTTTACATTCCAGAATGATGATTTGATGAACTTATTGTTGCTTATGAGTTGAAAATAAATAACAATTTGGCATTTAGCAGACACACTTATCCAGAGTGACTTACACAGCTTAGATTAGTTTTGAAATTTTTACATTTTTCTATAAATAGGCCTATTTATTCAGCTGGGCATTTACTGAAGCAGTTGATGTTAAGCACCTTGCTCGTGGGTACAACAGCAGTTTCCCAAACTGTGGAATTGAACCTGCAACCTTGGATGTGAATGCGACATGTGTGAAAAACTAGGTGAAATGTAATTGGACAAGCCTTGGTGGGCATAACCAGGTGCTCTGCTTACTGTCTGAATGCCAGTGCGCCACATTCATTGATGTTTGTTATGAAATGAAATTGCCAACACTTGTGTTGCTGTTATTATTTTTAAAAAATGCAGCCAATACAGTGATAGGTTGAGCCTGATGTCATCTTGATCTTTTGACCGTGTGTATGACAAATTGATTCTGATCAATGATATTTGGAGAATTGCTAGGGCAGTCGTAAAACCTACGCTGTTGCTCTTTGCTGTTTTGATAGTGTTAACAATGTAGTACCTTGTATTAATTTTAGCAACAAGAAAAGGAAGTAAGTGTGCGTTCATACAAAAAAAGGTTAAATATGTTTACATTTCCATCAGATTAATAATGGGAGAATATGAGGTAGTATGATGCAAAAATGGGTGGAGTTGCAATTAGCTGTCAATCACGGACTTGTCCGAACCAATCAACTGGTTTTGCTCCTAAACAACAAAATGATTGGCTCCAATCGGGTACTGCACTCCCTCTGAAAAGCGATGCACTGCTCTCTCATCAGCCCATCAGGTTTACAGCGTAAAGCACGTCAGAATGTTCGCATCGCTCGCTGTTCCCAGTGTTCCGGCTCTCCTACCTCTTCTCTGCAGCTGAAGTGTCAGAAGTCAGCGCTGTCAGTCTGTCAGGTGAGCTGTGCCTGTTTCCACGGCGCTCGCTGTACTTTTTAACAGCTCTCCGGGGACTTCGGCTGCACCCTTAGCAGAGACACAGCCACTCTATCAAAGGTGTGACGATGTTCCCAGAAGTGAAATCAGTAACCGGGGAAACATCAGAGCGACAGAGCTGCTCACTGTGGTGGGGGTGGGTGTGTGTGTGTGTGTGTGTGTGTGTGGCGGGGGTGGGGTGTGCGTTTGTGTGCGCGTGTTTGTGTGTGTGTGGTGGCGGTGGAGGTTTGTGTGTTTGTGTGTGTGAGGGGTGGAGGTGGGACGGGTGTGTTTGTGTGGGTGTGTGTGTGTGTGGGGTGGGGTGTAGGAGTGTGTGTCTGTGTGTGTATGTGGTGGCAGTGGGGGTTTTTTTGTGTGTTTGTTTGTGTGTGAGTGTGTGTGTGTGTGTGGCGGGGGTGGGGTGTGCGTTTGTGTTTGTGTTTGTGTGTGTGTGTGTGTGTGTGTGTGTGTGGTGGCAGTGGGAGTTTGTGTGTTTGTGTGTGTGAGGGGTGGGGTGGGTGACCCAAAAAGATATTTAAGGTAACTTGCCTGTACGAGAGGGATAAGCACTCTCCCGGTATGATACTAGTTGAGTAGGTGACGATATGGAGATGTGTGACTCTGGTCAGAGAATCACTAGAGAGGATCTTAAGTTTAAAGGCTTTAATTGTTGCTGTTGTATGTGTGTGTGTAAGGCACAGACAGTAAAAATAAAGGCAGTGACAAACTTCCAATGCAAACAGTACTAAAGTCAGGTTGGGCAGAACTGAAGCTCTGTATCAGAAGCTCCGGATATAGAATGCAGTGATGTCACAGTACTGACGGCAGCTCAGGCTGACTCTCCTACACTGCCCCTCCCTCTTCTGTCTTCTCCGCCCTGCCACACCTGTAGCGCTTTGTGTACCTGGGTAAAGATGCAGATCTGTCTTTAGCTGCAATGCTAAGAATGTGCTAAGAAGCACATCTAATGAACACAGAAAAATGTGTTTATGACTGAAGTTCATAGCGGCGAACTTTGGCTGTCCTTATCGTTTAGGGTTAGTCTTTATTAAGGTTACCCAGGTAAAGATCCCTTGTATTCATGTGATTGTCCTGGCCAGGCATGAGTACTGTAGGCACCCTGCCCTGGGAGACAGCAGTTTTTTTGTGTGCAGCAATTTGTTGTTTATTGTTTTTATTATGTATTTTTTTAAAGCACCAATGCTTTTTGCGATCGCAGTTTCCCCTTGCAAAACCTTTGAGTATGCCAAGGTATGGTCATAATAGGGATGGATTTGGCCCCTTTTTCAATGTAGGCACTACATACTGTATTATAACTTTAGATTAAATATGACTTTTAACTGTGAATTTGCATTCTGACACAAAGGGAAGCCCATTAGTGTGAAAGCAAAACAATTTAAACTCCCACTTATAGCAAATGTACAAAGTAATACATTAATAAAGTAATAAATTGTGGTTCCATAATGACACAGTCTGTGAGTAACCTTTTCATTACATTACATTACAGGCATTTAGCAGACGCTCTTATACAGAGCGACATACACAACTTTTACACAGCATTTACATTGCATCCATTTATACAGCTGGATATATATTGAAGCCAGGCAGGTTAAGCACCTTGCTCAAGGGTACAACAGCAGTGTCCTCCCTACCCAGGAATTGAACCTGCAACCTTTAGGTTACAAGACCATTTCCTTACCCATTATACTACACTGCCCCCCAATTCCTTCTGTGCTCCTTCCACAGACGAACCCATGATCACTAACCCAAGCTGACCAATTGCGACTCGACCCTTACTCTGATTACATACGTTTTAATCAGATTTTCATGTTGGTTTACGCTCGTGTCTCACTTACAAGTGGTTCAATGCATTTGTCAGCCTGAAATTTTTTATACTTGCTGGCTCTCTTGGGACTCTACGTTCCTCCGCTAAGAATGACTGCGTCGAACCCTGATCTTTGTACTTCAGGTTTTGCATTCTGAATCTCCCGGGATAAGAGCGAGGGCTAAATGGGAGTTTAGTACAGTACGTGTCATGTTCGCAGCCGCAGAGTAGGCGATAACTGCACTGGGACTGAGGCTATGGATCAGCTGTATCCACCTCCTGCTCCTGCAGCTCCACAGTTGTGTGGTTTTAGCTGATGGCGCTCTGCCACCAGCGGGTTTCATTCGCGTCCCCGTCCAGTAAACGCCTCCAATTAAGCTAATGAGATTGAGTTAAATTTGTAATTGCGTTTGACCAGAGGCCAGGAGCCGGTGGCAGATGCCCGTGCTGCAGGTAAATTATCTTCTGAATGCAACGTGTTCCCATGAATTATTAACGAGTGATTTCTTTAAATACCATCTTTCACAGCTATCGAGGTGCTGGAGAGCTTTACACCGTGGACACCTTCTCTCACTATTAACCCTTTGAAGAGTAAGCAGGTTTTTTTTTTCTTTTTTTTTTTTTGGAATGTTTTTTTTTCTTTCTTAAAACATCTAAGTCAGTGTTCTAGAACGGTGTTGCTTTCCGTTACTAACAGTAGTGATTGTGACATCAGCATTAGAATGTTCAGTGATTGTGCCGTCAGCATTAGAATGTTCAGCGAAGGACATGCTGCTAAAATGGCCCAGTGCAGGGAAGATGATGCCATCGTTTCTTGTCGACAACATTCTAATCACATTTTAAAGGGTTAAAAAAAAGCATATGATGACTATTCCACGCTGGGAGTTTATTTTTGTTCCTCTTGCAGATATCCATTAATATCTCTTATTATCACCTCACAACAACCCTCACAGAAACAGGTGTTGTGAGTATACTGGTTTATTAAAAAGTGATTTTTTTGCCCCCCCCCCCAATACATCCAAGAATCTCATAAAACACAATATAACTATACTTAACACAGGGGCGACCATTTTTGCACTTTTCCCCCTCTGAGCAATTTAATTAGAATGAAACAATATTGTTCTCCAATATTTTATGCATGAAATATTGTTCATTACCCACACACAGACTTGCACATGGTGCTTGTGAAATTGGTTGTATTTTGTTATTTTTATAATGTCTAGTACATAAGCTCATTATCCTGTCTTCACAGAAAACCCGTACGAGTCTCTCCAGGCAAAAAGCCTTATCGGGGCCACAGTTTTAAATATCCAGGCTAAAAAGGATCGCAGGACATATATGGATGTTTCTGCAGCGTATTACACAGCAAAATGTTTAGTGTTAATTCGACACTAAAAGTTTAAATGAGTTAAAATGGGTTCAAATGTACTCAATCAGAGTGTATTTAACAATGAATTTGTTGCCGTTTAAATGTGGTAAAATTATTTATTTAATATTTAGAATACAAGAAGTGGTTTCCTCTTTTAAGTTTCTCGAACCACTTTCGCAGTTCTGTCACTGCTGATTTATAAAGGAGACTTCCTGGTGCCTGGGATTTGGGGCGACGGCAAATGCAATGGGTTGATTCTAGTACACTCCTCAGACAGCCATTTTCGTATTGCTGCAGACACTGCAACACGCAAACCAGATTCACTGTGATGTCATAGTTGCCAAGCCTCTGGAACGTTAAGTAGTCTACGTTACGCTCAGGTAGAAATTATGGAAGGTCAGAAATGACACTTGGGTTTCCGCGCACAGTGACGACGCCCCTCTGATTTTCTGCTAACCGTGTAACGTCACAGCACAATGCACAATGCCGAAGGGCTTTGGCTTTGAAGGGTTATGGTGGTCCTTAACTTGGAGCATGTTTAGAGACCTGATGTTATGACTACCAAATGTCATTTAAGATGCGAATTTGTGTGTGTGGTGTGGGGATGGCTGGTTTAAGCAGCCACACCTGCCCTGGGTCAAGTTAATTAGACCTGGCCAATTGGATAATTGGTTAAGAATTGGAGAATTGGCCAGGCTAATTGGACCCAGGAACAGGAGTGGCTGCACCTGTGCGTAGTGAGGTAATCACTGCGCACAGGTTAAATCTGCCATCCCCACCCACAGAAAGGGGAGCCTCTCTGTCATGACAGTGTTTTACATCTGCTCCTTTGGCTACAACATCTTGCCAAACCCTCGTAAATAAACGTGGACTTTTGAACATCTTCTCCCTGTGTCTCTGTGCTGGAGGGCCCCAAAGAAAGCCACTTCGGTGGCCTGTGGCAGGCGTGTTTGCCACAGTGTGTTTTTAACGTATTTCGCACATAACTCTTTTTTCTTGCCTCTAATTTTTTTCTTGAGCCTTTGCATATATATATATATATATATATATATATAATCATTTTAAGGCTCGTAGCCTAGGCCTATAACCAGCTGGCCCGCCATCCAGCTCGAGATTAATTCAGGATAATTTTTCCCAATTTCAACAAGTGCTAGCGGCTGTTTGATCATCCAGATCCGTTAATTTCGTAATCAACACATTCTGGGCGAATTTGATAACTCGCGCGTTGGAAATCAACCCTCCTCGTGTAGCGCTGATTAAAATGCTTGTTCTCCTCCAATGACCGGCGGCTGAAAGTAAACGGGAGAATAGGCTTAATTTCTGAAAGAAGCCAGCCAACTGTGATACGGTGATACGGTATAGAGGCGTGGATCAGTGTTTTTGTGTGCTCAGTGGACCCAGCAAAATGTATGTCTGACAAATGGCCTGACGTGGCATTTTTAATTTTTAAAATTGCATTTCTGCTGGTGTATATATATATATATATATATATATATATATATATATAATTTCTGAGGAAATGTCCAGTTGTCTTTCTCAGAGAAAACATCCGATTTAAATGTCGCCTCAAATTGTGTAAACGGGAGATCTCCTATACCGCCTGCTTGAGCGCTTGTTGCGGGACTGCCGAAATTTTGGAAGCGTAGGAAAGCAGACTTCTCCGAACCTCGCTGTCCCGCTCTATCTTCTTCTCACCCTCTCGAATTTGCCTGACGACGGTTGTACTTTCATCTCTCTCCTGCGGGCGACGCTGTGTCCTAGGCAGATTGCAGTCCCGTCGCCTCAGCATGGTACCGTTGTACCTTTTCCATTCTCTCTCAGCGGAGCTTATCAAAGGGGTGCAGACACATTTCACCGCGGAAAACCGCATTAAAGCGACGGCATTGTGCTGTGAGCGCGAGCGTGTCGGCAGCCATCCACAGTTGCTTTCTGAAGGTCTGAGGAGACGGTAAGGTGAAACCAGGGGAATGTGGGGCGCGCGGTAGTGTACCCAGCACGTGCCTGTAAAATTCCCTTTTTATCTTGATGCAACATTTGAAAGCCTTAGACAGATCTTAAAAGGACGCAAATAAACAGATTTATTTTTCCAGGGTTATACTGCTAAGAACGTGCACCCTGCACCCCTGAACATGTCACGTGACAAAAGTGATAATGCCGCGTGTGGGGATCGAGATGTGTGCCTACTACTTGCCTGAAAAAAAATAACCTTCATATATTTACTTTTTTTTCTCGACACAAATATAGAACAGTATTATGAGATATACTTTCTTTTTAAATTTGGTGAAATTCAATAGTACAGTACCTACAAACACATTTTAATAGGTAGTTTAAATGGATGCATCCTATTGCATATATAAACAAGGTTCACTTAATGTTCACTGTTGGGACAGTAACTGAGGCATCTGCAACCCAATAATCAACAGTGTTGTAATGGCAACTGCTACTGTAGGCTACATTCCAAAAATCAATTATTAACAGTGCCAGCTGGAATATGAGAAGCAGATAGCTTATGCACTGACCGTAGGTAATAGAAATGTGATATCAACATTCATAAGTAACCTTACATGCACACTATGTAATGTCTTTTTTTTTTTTTCTACAAACACATTTGGCCTGCAGCTGCATTCTGGAAATGTCATTCATTGAGCTGTAATACATTGGCCTGCAATGCGTTTCCCATTTAATATAATTGTATATGTTGCTATATGCACTGCATGTCATAGCCTTGTTCATTAGAGGTGACTTGTGTTTCAGAACAAGTGTAATCTAGACGAAGGACTGAACAATATGGCCGATAATCTTGGTTTTCTGTAATCCAGACCATGGGAGTTCTTGCTCCACCCTTGGACTTGATTATATTTTGAGAAATGAATTCTGACCTGGAAGCAGCCTTGCTTCCCTGTTGGCAGAATCACTCAGATTTCTGATTGGTCAATCACTGAAAGGTGTTACCCTACGCCCCAAGTGTAAATTTACTGGTTTATCTTTGAAGTGTGTGTGTGTGTGTGTGTGGGGGGGGGGGGGGGGGGGGGGGGTTGTCATTGGAGACTGACGTGTGGATGAATTCACACACACTTCAGCTGGCGTAAACTCGTGCAGCTATATATATATTCACTTATATATACATACTCATATGTGCACACACACACACACACACACACAAGCACACACACACCATTTCCACATCTGGTGCTGCAAGGAGACTTTGCGTCAAAACTTACATTTCACAGAATTTCATCAGTCCCAATGTGAATTCAAATGCAATTCGGAATTCATAATGGCTGTTGACACGGTCACACGGCATTTGCATTCATCGGCTTGCGCGCAGCCCGACATTGGCCTGTGCCCATATTGAGATGTTTGCCCAAACTTTTTAATGAATTCAGAAATGAGAAGCAACAGACACCACAGAGCTGACAAAAATAATGAAGCGATAACATGAGGCCGAAGTCGATACCCGGAGTAAATAAGATGGTCTTTTCTGGCTTTAACTTGCTCCTGCTGCAGCTTTGGCCGGCTCAGTTGTTCTCTACCGCATCACGGCAACAAGAGCCTATGTTGAAATCTCGACTGGAGAACATCATCAAATCAACTTTATTTGTATAAAACTTTAAAAAATTTTTTTTTTTATAGAAAACTGTCACAAAGGCGCTTTTCCAGAGTGACAGAAAAGAGCAAAAACAGAGGGGGGAAAAAAACAGGTCTGAACCCCCAAATTGCAAGCATGTGACTTCAAACTGACACTTGACTGAACAAAGACGCTGCATTTGCCATATACACATTTCCTTGATTCCTCTGTCCTCGCGTTCTTTCCTCGTTTCCTTTCCCAGTGTCCTCCGATGGACAGGCATGGAATGTAAGCCCACAAACCGATTAAAGCACGAAAGCTACTATCGAGACTGATAGGTACCCCAAGCCTGAGTTCCATTATTAACAGGCTTGCCAGTCTAAGACAGGACCCCCCCCCCCTCCCCCATCCATCTCCTTTCTTCGTTTTATTGCATTACACTGCTTCTGTCAACATGACATTAAATATTTACATTTTAATTATGATGGAGAGATTTCCCCAGAGTTTCAGCCTGAAGTTGTTTTTTTTTTTTGTTTTCTTTTTCCATCATGATTAAAAGCGGTTTCACGCCAGGTTCACAATGGAAAAGCCGCCACAATCAGGTTAGAAAGGAGTTGAGTGTTAATACATGTTAATACAAAGCAATCAATAGCACTCCTGTCCAGGCTCAGTATAATTGTCAAATGAAGTTCTCCCCCTCCTTTGTTTGCTCCTTGTCAGTAGCTGTGCTTGTAATGCATGGTAAAAATGCATATTTGCGAAGGGTAATGCGACTAATCCTTCAGTTTTTGAACGTTTAAACAACCTTGTGGGAAAATGCACATTTAGGATTCAGTGGCAGGATCAGAAGATTAATAAAATGATGGTGATTGCTGCTAGGTCCATGCTCTGTCAAGATATTTTGTATTTGTTCACACAACAGTAGATTATACCTGAGTGGATTTTAAACAAATCAGCTCGTGGATTGTTTTAGGTTTTCCAGTGCAAAGCTTCAAATGATTCCACAGCATCAGAATATTTGCTGGTATTACACCTACGGATATTACACTGCTGTCATTCAACTACTGATATTATACTGCTGATATTACACCTGTTGATATTACACCACTGATATCAGCTGTTATTAGACTGCTTATATTATACATGTTGATATTACACTGCTGTTATAAAACTGCTGATATTACACCTATTGATATTATGCATACTGATATTATGTGTGTGTGTGTGTGTGTGGGGGGGGGGCAGCCTATTTCACAAAAATGTGAATCTGAATGATTTTATTTTCTTGACAGCATGCAGTGAAGTAGGCACGAGCTAGTTACCTTCTTGTGACCTGAGGCAACAATGCTATTACTGAGCCTGCAGCATTGATTCTCAAACTTAACTGCTTTCAAGGAATCAAATCTATTTCCTTTTGCCACTGAAAACTTGCCAATCTGCTTGTGACCGGACTGTTTATTGTTGCTGGCCAAAGTCCAGTATAGGTACCTTTTTTTTTTGCTGTGATTTTGGCTGTAGAGCGGATGATGTCAGAAAAAGGTCTAACAGAATCTCATATTTACAGGCATGAAAGTGATGTCCCCCCAACACCCCCCACACACCCCCCCCCCCCCCCCCGCCCCTCCAGCCCTGCACTCCCATTACCACTCAACTCAGATGTGAATATCTTTGGCTCATGTCTCTCAAAGAGATGCCGCATAGTATCTCCTCTATAAATTCAGAACACGATGAGTTATGAACACTTTAGTGTGTCTGGGCTGTTGTCAGTGTCAATCAAATTTCCTCCCCCCCCCCCCCCCCCCCCCCCACCCCACCCCACCCCACCCCCTGCCCTCGTTTCTCTCTCGCTTTGGAATTCCCGGTAGTATTGAACTGTGCTCATTACCGCGACCTCCGCTATCGGCACAGGGGGAGCGCAGGCAGGCGCGCGCGCACTCTCTCCCCCCCGAAATGCGTGATGTCAGCCCGCCGCCGCTCGCGTACGCACACCGCGCGGTTCCGTAGGGCTGCCACTCAGGGCGACACTGGGAGCAAAATGCAGGTCTGGTGGGGTGGGGGGGGGTGGGGGGGTGGGGCGGATTGTGATTGTGGATTGGGGGGGAGGAGATTGTGATTGTGGATTGGGGGGGAGGAGATTGTGATTGCAGATTGGGGGGGAGGAGATTGTGACTGTGGATTGGGGGGTTTGTGATTGTGGATTGGGAGGGGGTTGTGGATTGGGTAGGAGGAGATTGTGATTGTCGATTGGCGGGAGGATGGGGAGGAGACTGTGATTGTCGATTGGGGAGCAGAGGGGGAGGAGATTGTGGATTGGGGGAGGGGGAGGAGATTGTGATTGTGGACTGGGGGGGGCGGGGTACGTTGTTGTGGTAAATGGTAAATGGTAAATGGACTGCATTTATATTTACAATTGATGTCTGGCATTCACCACAGCAATTAGGGGTTAGGTGTCTTGCTCAGGGGGATCGAACCGGCAACCCTCCAACTGCCAGACAACCGTTCTTACCTCTTGAGCTATGTTGGCCCCCGTTGTGCGGTCATTGACTGGGTGGTGGGGCGATTGTGGAATTGTGGACAATTCAGGTTTATTTTTTGCGAATTTTTTTGTACATTTTTTTTGTTTTTTGGTTACTGGGGCTGCGAACAAACAGCAACAGCATTGTCGTTAAGGGCCTCCAGTGCCCTACAGCCAGCTCTGCTTTGCTCTGCTTCCTTTCACCACTGCCCCACACGTTCATATTGCTCTGGGGGGAGGGGGAGCGCTGTGGGTGTCCGAATGACCAGCAGGGAGGGGGGGTTCTGTGGGCAGAAATCTCTGCCTGGCGCAGAGACTGAGAAACTCAGCATTACTTGTCCGTCCTGACATTACTATCTGATTTTGCGGTTTTATATTAGTATAAAAGAGTTCTTGCATTAAAAAAAAATCCTTGTCATTTTCAAAATGTTAGCGTTGAAGTGTTCCAGTCATATTAGTTATTTTCAGAGAGCTCAATTAAATCAATCATTAGGTTGCTGTAACTCGTATTGAACACAGTGCCTCCATACTGAATACATCGGGTTTTGCAGTGGTTTTCATGAATGAGCCCCAGACACACACTGCACTCAAGATGCATAGTGTAGACATATAACCCGCTACAGTGTAGTCCTGTTGCTATCTGAATGGCCCGTGTAAAATTCAGACCGAGGCTGAGAAATACAAATCTAGTCAAAGAGATTTTATATGTCAGCCTTCTAAGGACCACTTGTCTTGACTTCCCGTTCCATGTCTTGGGTTTGTGTGGCTAAATGCTTTCACGTGCTTTTTTGCTGTCTTACACTGCCAACCAGAAACGGCAATATTCTGACAATTTATGGAGGCTCCAGTGCACTTGGCTTGGTGACTGTCATTTTTAGAGTCTTGCTGAGGATGTAACCATCTTTGTTTTTATTGTTTGTGGTCGTTGTGGTGCGCTGTTTTTACGCGTTGATGCTGTAAATGTTGCTTTAAAGACCCCCTGTTGTCTGGAGCAACCTTGGTTTGCTGAAGTTACAACATTACGACGCTGAACCACCTCCGTATTGGTCTTTTAAACAGCGGAAATCCGTGAAACCTAAGTCTCTTTTTGAAAATATTCTACATATTAACTTTCACAATACACAAGGACAAACTGTCAAAATTATCAACGTGCAGCAAAATCTAAGATAAACATGGAGTGGCTTTTAATTTGTGTCACTCATCAGTAGTATGCCAGTCTTTCACTATTAATTGTAAAAAAACAAACAAATATATGAACTATTTTGTACGCTAAAAGACTATGTGTCCCACCATATGCTCTGGCCTTTCCGTTTAACCTTGTGTTCTTCCTCTGCAGTTAATTTCACTTAGCTAGAATCAGTGATTTCCCCGATCTTCCAATTTCAGTGAGAGCTCGGGATCTGGAAAGCACAGTAACGAATTAAGCTGGCGATGTAGGGGGACTTTTTGTTTTTATTAAATTCATTAAAGGGAACTTGGGGAAGAAAGTGCGCTGACTAGCTTTCTTGATGAATGATGGATGCTTCTTGAGAGAGATTAGATTTCTGAATTCACAGACTGCACAGGGCGGGTGTATACCGCTCATTAATTTCGTTATATTCACTCCTAATGAAAAGGCCTTCCTAATGATTAATTCAATTTAACATTAAATGTGTTGTTCATTTTACGAGTTGGGGTTTTCACAGATGTTCAAGTCGGGGCGCATGGGTGTTGGGGCGAATTCAGTTTCGGTCACGGTTTCTGCCTTCCCTAACGAGCGGGAAAATGACAGGCAAATGCTGTGTGTTCATCAGCAAACGAACGCCGCGTAAATGCGCTGTCCTTGAATCGGCCAAGAGCGACTACTTGTTCCACTGAGGTTTAAAGCAGTTCCACAAGTGCGATCACACAATTCGGCCAGAAACGTGCCGCCAATTAAAAAGGCTGTAAAATTTACCGGACTTCTTCACCCCCTCCCCTTCCTGTTAAATGCGCGCCATCGAACGGCGATTAATCCCTTGATACTGCAAGAAATGTGAGACTATACGCTTAAAAATGGTGCAGGTCCATTTACTAAACAGCCATTTGCCACCAGCTTTATTGACGTCATATCATCATAAAAATTACGTCAGGTCTTGCAGTGTAGTAAACTAGCCTACTCTATAATAATTTCAAGGAAACTGAGTATGTAAATCGCAGAGGTCAATAATAAAAAAAATACCTCCAACAATGACCGGAAAACCACAATTGTTCCCGAGGAGAAAGCTATTGGAAAGACGGGGGGGGGGGGGGCTTCTACCCAGTGACTTCAAAATCACATACTTCAGCCGATACTGCTGGTAGCCTATTTATATATGTGCAGAACACATTTATACTATGCAGACAATGTGCTGTAAAAAATTTTTTTTAAAAGTTACAACTTTTGCACAATTATTTATTTTTTGTTGAATTTGCACAATGTTGTCAGGTGGTGCCGTACTATGCACGACAAGACCGCGCCGTAGCAGGATATGTTCCGGATTAGCAGAACGTGCAATGCTAATGCTCACGGGGGCGCAGTTGCACGCGACCGACACAAGTCTGGTTTCGCGCAAAAAGAAAAAAAAAAAAACCTGCAGCGGAGTCACCTGACTGGGGAACCCAAATCCCCGCGCCGTCGGCTCTGGGGGAATTTACCTCCAAAAACAGACAGGTGTGCGGCGTAACGAGTGAATAATCCCTCTATTAGGGGCCGCATCTGTGTATCCTGCGAAAAAAAGATGCTTGTTTGTGCAGCGTCGGATTAGAATTTAAATATTTCACAAGGAAGGACAAGCGGTCGTAATTGTCCTCATGTGCTTGCAATTTCTGCAGCAGCCACTGTCCCCTTATTGGGGAAAAAGGAATATGTTGTCTATTGAAATATGTAAAAAGGATCCTTGGAATGCAAAAAAAAAAAAACCCCATAATGTTTATGTTATATAGAAGGACATATGCGTTCTTGTTTTTAATTCATTTAAAAACAAGGTATCTGTCTTTTCGGTATCTGTGAGAAGGCACCGCGAGAAGCAGAATATGCATTAAAGGCCGGGGCAGTTCACGGTTAAAATGAACATTATTTGTGTATTTTCTTACCGAAAGAAATGTCCTTTGATCCAACAAGGACAGCTCTTTGTCGGTTTGATTACTCCATCCAAAAGGCTCTGCGAGGCCTAGTTTCAACGTGAATGGAAATCTGTGAGTGCGGAAGATCAAGCGAAGATTCTGCTGTGAAATCTCTCTGAAGCACCAAAAATAAATAAATAAATAAATAAATAAATAAACAGATACGACATTCCTTATAAAAACGGGCCATTCACAGGCCGCGTGCGCATTTAGAACCATATCCATCCATAGTGATCATATGATCCCCTAGAGTCGTTTTCATAAATAAACGTTCTAACAAGTTAAAGTATCTCAGGAGCCATTAAGGAGGCCAAGGCCAGGACGCGCCATGAAAAGACGTGTAAATGTGCGTCTGTTAAATAATTACTTGAAGCAAAATAAGCCTATACATATTTAAATATTACGACATTTAAATAGATTAGAGTCTCAGCCATGACAGGAAACATGAAACGCACGAGGTTTAAAGGGTAAATGGAGTACAAGGTGATGGTTTTCCAGGGTGATTTTACTGTTATACAGTAACTTCCCCACCTCTCCCATCCCTTAGAGGCAAATCGATTGTTTTGTAAAGTTTTCTATAGCCGCACTCAATTTTTGTCAGCATTGCTTCACCCAGTAGTTTGATTAAGGCTCGCGCATTATCCGCGGTAGAATGGCTTCTTTTCCATCGCAATCAATCACCGCGCATTTTGGGGCCACTGGCTGATAACGGCGAAGTGGTGTTCGATCATAGCAGTCACCTATTACAAACCTTATTACGGCGCTTCAATTTTTCACCGTCCAAATGAAGTCGGGTTCCTTGAAATTCAAGCAATTCCTTGGCCCAATTTATTCCCACTTATGAAGCCGGTCAACTCGTTTATCCTTGATTAATATAGCAACTCTCCAGTGTTCAAAATTTGGGGCAAAAAAGAATCTGGTTTTTATTTTGCATGTTAGTGAGCTTGCACGTGACTGTAAAATGAATATCGCGCTTTCCAGTTAATGCTGCTGAGAATTTGAATTGTTCCCGTGCTATAACAACAGATGTTTCTATAGAGTCCATAAGGTGAGTGATTATGCAGGTACTGTATAAAAAAGTGTTAACAAGCAGTCGAAAATTGAAATACAAAACGCCTACACAACGAAGGTCTTCGAAAGGATTATTAGAGTGTGATGTCACAGAAAACAGATGTTCTGTCGAAAGTGATGGACTGCTAATTTTGCAACATGAGTTTGAATGTAAAAATCAAAGCGGGAAAAAAGAATAAATGATATGAAATAAAATAAAAAACATGCTTTAAAACGCGCGCGCGCACGCACGCACGCACATACACACACAGGCATAGTTGTGGACTGAGTGTAGAGTGTAGACTGTATAGCCTTCCACAAGAATGTTCGCGTTCTCTTTTGTGCAGCCAGTAGAGTTTTGATTTGTAAGAATTCATAATGGATATTGTGCATGTGTCTGTCACGATGCGCGAATGTGCGGAAGCAGGAACTGGATTTGCGGCAACCACCTGCCTAAAAACGCATGGTATGCTCAATGTGTTTACTTTGCGTTAATGTTCTGAACACCGTGCAGATATCAAGGAACAGCCACGATAAGGGAGGGGTGGAGGTTGGGGGTGAAGAAAAACCACTGCGCTGCGTTGTATTCCTGCGTCAGCCACTAATGCGACGCGATCAATTACCGTCTTATCCCGTTTGGTTTCATTACTGTCAACCCGCGGCGGTCTCGGACGTCATGGAGGAAACGCGATTCCTCGGCGATGCTGACATCAACAAGGCGTGTGTTTATACCTCCACTGCGAGCCTCGGAGAGAGACGACGGGGCTCTCATAAACTCAGCCGTGCGGCACTGCCTCTCTCTCGCTTTCGGAGCGCACGCGCCAGTACCGACTTCCTCATAGCCCTCTCCACACTACGCCACTACGCCCCCCCCCCCTTTTTTTTAATCGGCTAAAAGCACCCGTCTCTCCCAAAACTGAGTTTTTCACAGTCGGTCCGTGACCTAACGTCTCCTCGGTTGGCGAGAAGAAAGCACATAATTTGATTACGTCGGAGACAAATTGTCAACGGCACATTAGGCATGAATTAGACATGCTGCGTTGAGGGCGTAATGGTTGTGTTAAGTGCGCCCTGAGTGCGGTCAGCGCCGGGTCAGATCCGTGCCGGTGGTATTAACTGCTTCGTTTATAACTTTTCTCTGTGGGGGTCGATCAGGCCTGGCCACTCTGCCGTGCGCCATTGATATTACACTGCCCGAGTGCACGCGACCGAGCGTAACGGATGACCATTTCACACTTCACATCGAGTGGATCCTTGTTCCCTGTAATTATTCGAACGTGCACAGTGTAAATTCGTTTAAAAGTAGACGTATCATTTCAAACCGGGCTGAAGTTACAGATAAGGGTTTCATTTGATCCACTTTTTTTAAACCATTGATTGTCTAAGAGGGTAAACTCGAACTTCCATATTTTGTCAATATTACTTGGTTACAGGATGTTGTGTAGCCTCACTTGTCCAGGTAATAACATTAAGTGAGGCTGCTAGCACTATGGGACTGTTGAAATGTGACATATGTCCACCCATGTTCCAGATTTAGGTTTAATTTAAATTAATTTAGTACATAAATGAACTACTTTATACAGGTTATTATCAAACGTTTGATGTTATAGCGCAGTTGCAGGTCCCGTGTACCGTAGCCAATGTGGGCTCAACACTTTCTGCAAGCTTTAACTTCATCATAAAAATTAGATGGAAAAAAAATATATTCCTCTGTTAATTGTCTTGCATAAAGCAGTGAGCGAGTTCCCAATGTGAAAATAGGGTTTATTAATCCGTAACAGTGTTTCTTAATCTATGGCCCGGGACCCAAAATGGGTCGCGGGAGCGTTTGAGGTGGGTCCCAGAACGAGTGTGTGTTCCACTAGAAGCTTGTGTTTACATTTGGCGGGTCCCTGAGAGGAGCTAAATTTCTTATTTGGGTCGAGGTATTAAAAAGTATTCCTAATTTGGGTCCCGATATTTAAAAAAAAAAAAAAAGAAAAGTTTAAGAACCAGTGCTCTATAAATGTCACAGCGTGTGAGCGTTAAGCTAAGCTGCAGTGCACGGGCCCTCCTGCAAAACTCCCAGAGCTGAGTTGTGACTGTTGCTGGGGGAAGGACAGCCTGCCCTAGCAACAGTTGCCTGGTGCGGAAGGTTTTTTTTTTTTTTTTTTTTCTTCCCCAAGCGAAGGTAGCTGAAGCAGAGAGGATGAATTGAACTAATGTTAGCTAGGACAAGGCGTAATCCCCCGGCTCTAAGTTCAGGCAAAGCCGAGCTAGAAGAGACAGATTCGGGCGAGACTAACGGGCTCGGCTGAGCAATTTATTACCATCCCCCAGGCCAGTAAATCCGCTTCAGTGAAAGGAGTTTGTAGAAGTCTGTTCTTTTATGGTCCTCAACGGCTAAGTAGATTAATATGGTTTTGTGTGTGTGTGTGTGTGTGTGTGTGTGCAATGACTATCATTAATTTTACTGTCAAAATCTGAACATTTGTACCTTGTTGAGGACAAAGAAGATATCATTTACCCTTTAAACAAACAACAGTTTTTGAACTTGTTTTTGGCATGTAAAGATTATAATTTATAATGCTATCTGTGTAATGCTACACTATATGGCCCAAAGTATTTGGACACCTGATATACAACATCTCCTCCAAAATTGTGGGCATTAATATGGAGTTAGTCCACCCTTTTCTGCTATAACAACCTTTACTGTTCTGGGAAGGCCTTATGCTAGATACTTTTGGTCCTATAGTATATTTGGAAGGAGTTTTTTTTGTTGTTGTTGGTTTTATGTGAATCCAGCTTGCTTATTGTGCTGGAGTCCGCAGAGACCGGTCCTGTGGTGATATAGACTGCTGGCTTTGGTTGTTACTCAGCGTTTCATTTATCAACTAAAGCAGCAGATTACTCAGCTAACACCTCAGCTTGTTTCTTGGGTCTGAAACCGGTCGCTGATTTTAGGGTGGGGGACAGGAGTTCCAGGACCTGGGTTGCGGACCCCTGTCATTGAATATGACTTGAACCCCCGTACGCTTGGCCCGAGTGGTCTCTCCATTTTCTCCCTCTCTCTCTCCACAAACACTGCCGTAGATTAGAACTGTGTTTTTCGGTTTAATGAGGCGTGCGCTGTTTACTCCTTCCTGCGGTTCTGCTGATTCGAGGTTGAAAGCGGACGGGCCAGATGGGCCTTGGGGCGGAATCGTTTCCTCTGGTGTCGCTCGCCAGAAGAAAAAAAAAATACTAAAAAATTCAATTTTTTATCTTGGAGCGGAAGAATTTTACTGTGTCATTTGTTCCCCGCTCCCAGACCTACAAGGGTCTAGCTCAAATAAAATGTCTCCATAAAACTATATTGGCTGTACTGTACGCCATAAAGCCTTCTCAGTCTAACTGTCTGGTATGCACATCGAACCAGTTCATCTGTTTTAGGAATTACGTGATATGTAACGCACGTTCATTTCGGTAGCTTATTAACCATTCTTTAAATAAAAAAAATTTAAAAAAAATTTCCTGAGTACTTTCAGCAACCCAGCATTCTTAAGGACTGGCTGATAAAAAGACGCAAGTGTGAAATCGGTCCTGCGGGATGAGGTGGCTGCGGCTGGACGGCGCGTTGGGTTCATGGGTTTTTCGAGTGCAGGGGCGGGCCGATTTTCGGGTTCGATGTCTCCGCGTTTGGCGAGGAACGGCGGGGGCGGGAAAGACGGCGGCGGCGATCCGTCGCGCGCGTCACGCCCGTCTCCCTCACCCATCGTCCGCGCACTGTCCTGTCGGTGTCCCGAGTTGGGTCGTCATGACGATGAAGACGACGACGGGCGGCCGCGTGGATACGGCCCCCGGCGACGGGGTTCCGGATCGCGCTGTAATTCAGGGCTCCTGACAACGCTCTGCCAGGTAGCGCGTTCGCCGGGGAAATGTGACATCGGCTACGCTCCGGTGCCATCGCTCTCACCGCCACGCGCCAGTCAGGGCTCCCGCGGCTGCTGTTGGCGGTATTTATATTCTTAAAAAAAAAAAAATATATATATATATTTTATTTGCTCAGTGGGGCTTGGATGTAATTATTGCCTTCCCACTAGCACCAGTCTGTAATTATTTTAATGTATTATTATTTCTGTCTTTTTCTGGAAAATAAACAATTCATAATTTTTTTTAAAATTATTTTTTTAAAGTGCACCTTACCGTGGACGGTGGCACCGTGGTGCTGTGGGCAGCACTGTTGCCTCACAGCGAGAAGGTCCTTAAATCCAAAATCTCGCCCGTGGCCTTTCTGTGTGGAGTCTGCATGTTGTCCCCATGTCTGTGTGTTTTTGCTCCGGTTTGCTCCCACAGTCCAAAGGTTAAATAGCAGGTCTAAATTGCCCCTAGGTATGATGGTTTTGTCCTAATGCTGTAGCTTATTCTTCTGCCTAGTTGGCTTTGCAGAGGTTAGGTCAGAATAGTGTTCACTGTGTGAACTAAACTGTGTTCTTGACTAGAAATAGCTGTACAAAATAAGTATTGTATCTTACTGAACCTGTGTTTTGTAGTTGTCCATGACCATGAAATGCACTTTTTGTACGTCGCTTTGGATATAAGCGTCTGCCAAATAAATGTAATGTAATGTAATGGTGCATGGTGGGATAGGCTCCAGCACCACCCGCGACCCGGACCAGGAGTAAGCGGGTCTAGATAACGGATGGACCCACCCGCGGTTTCTCTAGCCTGCTGTACGTTACTCAGTTTATTTTAAAGTGGCCAATCGGATTCATCCTTTGTAAAACAGAATGGCCACTGTGAACAACATACAGGTTAATGTATATTTTGCTTAAACTGATGTGGAATGACTTGTTGCGGTGTGATGATGTCATAATCCTTGCCCTTCTAAATCTGTAACACTCGATTGTGATTGCTAATCGGTGGCTATGGTGCCAGGCTCAAATTCAGTCTCAGACGTCAAATGCTTCTCAGGATCTCACTGCAATGTAGTGCAACTTCCCGAAGCTCGTCAAAGTCACACTGCACGTCTAAATGGTGTTTACTTATTCTTGTTTGGCATCTGCTGTTAGCAGAAGTGAGGACTACAGTACGCAGAATGCACAGACACACAATCAGAAATAACTGCTAAGTGTGCATCGAGGGGGTTAAGTGTAATGGTACGCTATTTATAGTTAGACCAACATAATTGCATCAGACAGCACTAAATGCACAGTAGAGCTGAATAATTAATCTATAAAAGCAACATCACCTTAAGACATTTCCCCGGGTCCAGCCAAGATTATTATCCTCATTTTTCCTTTGCCGGCTTCTTTCTTACAAACAAACTGTTTTTATGTTCATTTATTTAAACACTGAACTGAGTTCTAAAAAAAAAAGTGTGAATCCATATGAGTCGATGTAAAAAATGTGTAATTAGTCACGGCTGGTGTCTTTGGTGTCAAGTGAGGATTCATAAAAGTTACATTGTCTGTCACTCTGGCCATACTTATCCTGACTAACAATGAACTTGAAGGGATGCATCGCTGAGTTATTTCAAAAATGATTTTTAGAGATTGAGTGATTCAATTCGGGATGGAAGACGTGTCCGAGCGATGGAGACCCGGGGTGAGGCTTCCAATGCGATTTTAATCAGCGCTGGAATATGGTGAGTAATGTTGAAGTTTTGACAGCTGTAAGTGATTCGCTTCGCTGCTGGAAGGCCGACGAGGACAAAAAGCTCAGCTGGGAAAAGATTGCCGTGTCATTCTGCCGTATCAAATATTGAAATTAAAACAAAGAAAATCCATACAACACCTTCCTTGAATTATAAGTCAGAAGAAGCACTTGGAGCCACATATTGATGGCGGTTTCTATGTCAGTTAAAATTTAATTTAAAAAAACCCATTCTACTCTTTTGTAGATTATAGGCAATAACATAACCTCGGGAGAGATTGACATCTTCCTGCCTGTAGGTACGAATGTAAAGTGTTGTTTATCGATAGTACTTTTTTTTTTTCTGTGTCACATTGTTGAGTTGAGTGTGAAAGAATGTGTGAGCAGACTTTGTCTTTGTCCAGAGTTTCATTCCAACGGCTATCCTGCTTCCTGCTATTCTGCTTCCGGCTGCTTCCGGCTGTTCAGATATTCGGTGTGAAATGGGGCCATTGAGCAAGGCGATCACAGAACAAGAAGCGCTCAAACCAGAAGGAAGTGATGGCTGCAAGTACTAGTGCGGAGATTCGGGGACGTTGTTTGGATAGTTTTTTTTTTTTTTGGAAATAAAGCAGCCAATCCCCTCTCAGAGCAGAAAAGAAAAATATTTGGCGGGGCCTTGAGAGCTGGCGAGAACAGCTATGACCGTGTCCGTATAACTGATCTATGATCAGCCTCGGGTGTGCATGCCTGTACATTAATCTGATGCTGCCCAAGGTCCTGTAGGCCTCCCTGGCTGAGGGAGGGAACAGGCACTGCTGCTGCCCAAGGTCCTGTAGGCCTCCCTGGCTGAGGGAGGGAACAGGCACTGCTGCTGCCCAAGGTCCTGTAGGCCTCCCTGGCTGAGGGAGGGAACAGGCACTGCTGCTGCCCAAGGTCCTGTAGGCCTCCCTGGCTGAGGGAGGGAACAGGCACTGCTGCTGTCCAAGGTCCTGTAGGCCTCCCCGGCTGTGGCAGGGAACAGGCACTGCTGCTGCCCAAGGTCCTGTAGGCCTCCCTGGCTGAGGGAGGTCCTGTAGGCCTCCCTGGCTGTGGGAGGGAACAGGCACTGCTGCTGTCCAAGGTCCTGTAGGCCTCCCTGGCTGTGGGAGGGAACAGGCACTGCTGCTGTCCAAGGTCCTGTAAGCCTCTCTGGCTGTGGGAGGGAACAGGCACTGCTGCTGCCCAAGGTCCTGTAGGCCTCCCTGGCTGAGGGAGGGAACAGGCACTGCCGCTTCCCAAGGTCCTGTAGGCCTCCCTGGCTGAGGGAGGGAACAGGCACTGCTGCTGTCCAAGGTCCTGTAGGCCTCCCCGGCTGTGGCAGGGAACAGGCACTGCTGCTGCCCAAGGTCCTGTAGGCCTCCCTGGCTGAGGGAGGTCCTGTAGGCCTCCCTGGCTGTGGGAGGGAACAGGCACTGCTGCTGTCCAAGGTCCTGTAGGCCTCCCTGGCTGTGGGAGGGAACAGGCACTGCTGCTGTCCAAGGTCCTGTAAGCCTCTCTGGCTGTGGCAGGGAACAGGCACTGCTGCTGTCCAAGGTCCTGTAGGCCTCACTGGCTGAGGGAGGTCCTGTAGGCCCCTCTGTCTGTGGGAGGGAACAGGCACTGCTGCTGCCCAAGGTCCTGTAGGCCTCCCTGGCTGAGGGAGGGAACAGGCACTGCTGCTGTCCAAGGTCCTGTAGGCCTCGCTGGCTGAGGGAGGTCCTGTAGGCCCCTCTGTCTGTGGGAGGGAACAGGTACTGCTGCTGCCCAAGGTCCTCTAGGCCTCCCTGGCTGAGGGAGGGAACAGGCACTGCTGCTGCCCAAGGTCCTGTAGGCCTCCCTGGCTGAGGGAGGGAACAGGCACTGCTGCTGTCCAAGGTCCTGTAAGCCTCGCTGGCTGTGAACGGGCACTTCCGACAGCAGCCTAAGAGGATGGGCAGCCCTTGCTTTTCCTTCCCCATGCCATGTCACAGAGCATCGCATGCTGGTGCCGCGAACATGACGATGACTAAGCGCAAAGGTGCAAAGATCCCTAAAAGCACCTCCTCCTTTCAAGCCGGGTATCTGGGGTGAGAAAGACACTCCGGAAGCAGCGCTGTCCCTTTACAGAGAAGGAAAGGGTTGCGGAAGCACGGTGCATTCATCTGCTTTTGAAAGGAAGAGAGAAGGCAACGCTCTGTGAGGCGTTCGTATGGGGTCACCGCAGGTCACAAATTCTGTAAAAAAAATAAAAAATAAAATAAATAAAACTCCCAGCAAGCAGATCTAACAAAAAATTTCTCACTTCAGATTTTAATGAAAAAACTAGACTTTAATGCTGTCTGTCACGCATGACTGTGTGCATGAAAAACATTTAAGGGCATGCAGTGGCTCTAGTCTGAATGTGCATTACTGACATCAATTACTTTGATGTCTTGTCCATCCTCCTCCCCCCCCCTCATATTTTTGTGCATTTGCCATTCTGAAATGCCATTTCAGGCCTATCTCTCTGCTGACTGTTCTGTCATTTTCGGGGGGGGGGGGGGGATAGATGTATAGATTTTACATTACATTACATTACAGGCATTTAGCAGACGCTCTTATCCAGAGCGACTTACACAACTTTTACATAGCATTTTACATTGTATCCATTTTATACAGCTGGATATATACTAAAGCAATTTCGGTTAAGTACCTTGCTCAAGGGTACAACGGCAGTGCCCTACCCGGGAATCGAACCTGCGACCTTTCGGTTACAAGCCCAGTTCCTTACCCACTGTGCCACACTCCGTCCACGTCCATTTTGATCTCAATGGGACTGAGCTGCTAAAGGTTAAAAAAAAAACACATTTTGTTTAAGTGTGCATGTTTACCAGCTTTTTATTTTGCAGTCTACCAACTGAGCTGTGTTGCTCTCTGTACGCTTATGATGCAGACTGTAACGCATTGCACCAGCGTTGCTTCCTCAATATTCAGTGAGCTCAATAATGTATGGGACAAAGAAATTCTTTTTTTTTTCTCTTTCTTGATTTGGCTCTGTACTCCACGTTTTAATCAAACAGTTCACATGTGGTTAAAGTGAAGATTCTAAGCTTTCTAAGCTAATTGTTTGACTATAAATCTACATCAAATCTTGTGGAGTACAGAGCCAAAAGAAAATATGTCTTTGTACCAAACGTTATGGAGCTCACTGTGTATGAAATGCTGTCTCGTCCTGGCTGTGGCTGGATACGTGCCCGGAGAATCCAGAACACGGCTCGTAATTTCCCAACTTCTCACCCCAGAAAGCCACAGGGGAGCCTCTGTAGAGCGCCAACCCCCCCCCCCCCCCCCCCCCCAACCCGTCACCCCCTCCAGTCAGCTGTGGACTCCAGGGCAAGCATCGCACCTCGCGGTGTTAGCGTTAGCATCAGCGGCTAGGTGATAATTAATAAGCCGCCCAATTAAGGGGTCGGTGCTTCCGCTCAGCCCCCTCCCTGACATTCGAACGAGGCGAAGACATCGAATGTGGTGACGGCCGCACAGGAAATTGACCCGTGGAGATTTTTATAATAAGAGTAATATTAGCTTCAGAGGAATGTGTGGGTCACAGGTCTGGGGGGGGGGGGGGGGGGGGCGGTTCACTGTCATAATGAGGTGGTGATGGAGAATGGTGACAACTTCCTGAGCAATTTGCGCCTGGGTCTTTGGTGGGAAGGCGGTGTGCAGGTCTCATTTGCTTTTGACGTGGAGCGGCGAGGAGAGGAGATGGACTTAATGCCCTCCTATTGGGCGGAAATTCTCACCTGTTTCACAGAGCTGCCCGTGTGACTCACCGTCTAGACCACCGCTGGCCAATCGTGTGCCGGTTTTCATTCCAGCCAATCGCCTCCCCTGCTGATTTCGCTCATTAGCGAAGGTGTGTTAATTAGTGCAAGTCAGCAAGGGCCTGCGATTGGTCGGATCGGAAACCCGCGCGTCACACGTGTCACGCGGGGTCCTAAGACCGCTGCTCGCTGACCCCGTGTCAACAAGCAGTCTCTTTAAAAAAAATTATACACCTTCACCCCCCCCCCCCCCCCCCCACTCCTGGGTTTTGCGATAAGTTTGCAGTAAGCAATAAGGGAGAGATAATTGCTGTTTATTTGATCTCATCCCGGGTGCCATAACAGACCAATTCACGGTCTCGTTTGACGCTATGCTTAGAATAAAACTGCGCAGGTCCTGAATCATGAATAGTGAATTATAAGTGAATGAACGAATGGACACAAGCCTGAAGAACGGCACTAAAGTATAATGGGATGACCGTGGACTGGTACTAACAGCTTAAGGCCTTAAGGAGGGACTGTGTATCATAGTACAATGAACACAAGAGTACGGCTTTCCC
Source organism: Anguilla pacifica (assembly GCA_039654925.1). NCBI lineage: Eukaryota > Metazoa > Chordata > Actinopteri > Anguilliformes > Anguillidae > Anguilla > Anguilla pacifica. Next base: position 65,088,882 of record CM077288.1, read on the forward strand.
AATGACCCTCCTCTGATGCTAGCATTACGGCTAATCGCGGAGAGACGAGACGGGGGGGGGGGGACGGATGATCTCATCCGCCTAGCGGGAACTCGCATGTAAGTGACCGACACCCGTGAGTACGGTAACCGGTCCTCCCGGTCGTCATGGTCACAGCCACCGCCTCCCCGGCACGGATAGCGGAGATATTCACCGTGGAGATCCACGGGCCCCTTTGTGCTTTCCGAAAACAGTAATGCCAGCCATTATCTCTCAAGTGCACATCAATGGTGGCCATTTTCCTTATAATTCGATTTGGGGAGATTTATTTCAAGTGTACAACCATCTTGTGTGTGTATTATATAGTCGGTAACACAATTTACCAGGAAGTATTATTTTCCACCCCTCGTGGCATTACCCTGTTCAGCTGCTGAAGCCCAGCGGAGAATTCTTGCGGCTGTACTTCCATTCAAGTTCGGAGTCAGAGTTTAACGGTCAGCTGTAATGAATATAGTTTGTATTTCTTTCCCATGGGCTCTCGTGTAAACCTGGGGATAAATGTGCCCCAATGAAGTGAATAAGAGCTTCAGGAAAGAATTAAGTAGATCTACAAAATAAATCCAGCACATCTACAACAAAAAAGGAGGCACACAGCGCTTGGATAAAAAATGAACCTGCGTATGGAGATTTAAATGGTAAATGGAGTGCATTTATATAGCGCTTTTATCCGAAGCGCTTTACAATTGATGCCTCTCATTCACCCATTCAGACATGCACACGCACACGCACACACCAACGGTGCAAGGCTGCCATGCAAGGTACCAATCAGCTCATTGGGAGCAATTAGGGGTTAGGTGTCTTGCTCAGGGACACTTCATTACATTACATTACAGGCATTTAGCAGACGCTCTTATCCAGAGCGACTTACACAACATTTTTACATAGCATTTTTACATTGTATCCATTTATACAGCTGGATATATACTGAAGCAATTTCGGTTAAGTACCTTGCTCAAGGGTACAACGGCAGTGTCCTACCCGGGAATCGAACCTGTGACCTTTCGGTTACAAGCCCAGTTCCTTACCCACTGTGCCACACTCCGTCCTCACTCCGTCCTACACTTTGACACGCCCAGGGCGGGGGATCGAACCGGCAACCCTCGGACCGCCAGACAACCGCTCTTACCTCCTGAGCTAAGTCACCCCCCTAGATTTAAGCCTTCAGAAAGAGACAAAAGCTACTTAAAACTGGAGTGACTTGGTTTTCTCGGCCATTTTAATGCCCGTCTTCTAATGGCGGGCAGCAGTGTAACGCAATGGATGGGGAACCAGGCCTCTCTAACCCAGTGCACCATTGCCATTGAGCGTTTGCGGCCTTTCCGTTTCCTTGAATGAGTCTGCCCGTTCGCCTCTGACCCCTCTCGTTACCATGGCGTTTTCGCCCACCGGACTGCTGCTCACAAGACCAGGTCAAAACCTGGTATGTGACTGGACCGGCCGACCAGTGGTGTAACTTCATAACTCGGCCGACCAATGGTGTAACTTCATAACTCGGCCGACCAATGGTGTAACTTCATAACTCGGCCGACCAATGGTGCAACTTCATAACTCGGCCGACCAATGGTGTAACTTGATAACTCGGCCGACCAATGGTGTAACTTCATAACTCGGCCGACCAATGGTGTAACTTCATAACTCGGCCGACCAATGGTGTAACTTCATCGCTCAGTCACTCAGTCACAGACATTCGCGTTTGTAGGGCTGGCCCAGCTGTTGCGGTCCAGCCAAAAATGTTTATAACTTTCTATGGCTGCTCGCTCATGATGTCAGCTGCAGTTTTGGATCACACTGTGATGTGAAAGTCGGGCTTGCGCACACACACGCGCACACACACGCATTTTAGAACAGAGCACGCCTGCAGACCCTGCCTGCCGGAAATGGCTTTGCCTTTTGTGTGCAGAAGCAAAGAAATCTTACACAGGCGCTCAGTAAACAAGAAAAGAGGTGAATTGCATTGAATGTTTACATCACTGTAAATACTGCACATGCACATGAGAGGAATAAGGGAAACTTGGTCTGTGTTGTTGTCTGTCTTTCATTGTGGAAAAGGAAAGGAAACCTGGAGGCCTTTGATAAAGGGCTTTTAGAAGGTCGCTAAGCAATGGTAACCGCTTCCTTTGCAAACAAAAAAAAACTTGGGTGCGTGCAGAACACCCGCGACTCTGGAATTTGCCGTGCGGTTGGAACCTTTACTGACCCGAGCAAACCACAGGGTAACGGTTACAACAAACACATGCGCACAGGAACGTACACGCACACATGCACACATGCACACAGGCATGTACACACACAAACACATGCACACAGGCACGTACACACACAAACACATGCGCACAGGCACGTACACACACACATGCACACATGCACACAGGCATGTACACACACAAACGCATGCACACAGGCATGTACACACACAAACGCATGCACACAGGCATGTACACACACACACACACATGCACACAGGCACGCACACATGCACACAGGCGCGCACACACGCACACACAAGCACATGCACATACAAGAACACACACACGTATGCACACAGGCACACATGCACGCACACGTACATGCACATACAAGAACACACACACATAGACACACACGCACACACACATGCACACAGGCACGCACACGCGCACACACAAGCACATGCACATACAAGAATGCACACACATATGCACACAGGCACACATGCACGCACACGTACATGCACACACGCACACACACACATGCACAAACGCACACGCACGCATGCACACACACCTTGGAACTATAATGCACCTGGACTAGAAGCCTAAGTCAGTGCTGAATAAAAACGAGAGTAAAAATCAAAGAGAAGAAAGCGAGAGGAGAACATACCCAGCGGCTTGGCTTGCACCAAAGGCTCCGCTCTCAGACTGCTAAATGTTTCTCCTAAAAGCGGCTGCGACTGCAGAGCCTGCAATGATGTAAAAACTTTTTTTGTAGGGATTTGAGGGAGCAGGAGAAAAGCACAGCTTGTGTAGTAACAGGGGAAACACTGTGTGTCCCTGCCCTACCTTTACACACAGACATACACACGCTCACACAGATATACACTCACGTGCTCACACTCATGTACACATACAGATATATGCAGACCTACATGCACACATACACACACACACACACATGCACATTTACACAGACCTACACACATATGCATATGTACACACACACACACACACACACACACGCACACATGCCCACACAATGGGTGGGGGGGTTCTACCATCTAAAGTTTTCGGGGCCACTGTGACTGGATAGGGTCCAAGAGAGCCCCCACCCCCACGGTCTGCAATGCTTAGGGCCCTTAGGCTGATAGGCAAAGACAGGAAAGGGGGGGGGGGGGGCAAATAAATTTCTGCTAAATTTCTACGGAGTCAGGGGTGGCCCTGCACACACACACGTGCACTTTACGCACAAGCACACACAAGTCTGTGTAATGGCACGATTCACACTGGTCCGTCTCAAATCGACGGCCAATTCACAAACAATTAATAGCATATTTAAGCGGCAATTCTCCAATTGGAATTCCTCCTCTCCGGATGACTGCCCGTGTCCCTGTATGGCCAGACGAAAGCAGCTATATTGCAGAAAACGGACGTATCGCAAAATCCCTCGTGAGTTAAAATGGACGCCACGAAAACCAGCGAATTGCTGGATGGCTGCACTTTGTTTGCAAAATGTTCTCTGGACAGGGGTTTTTTGTGTCTTTTTTCCCCCACGGCACGCAGAAACTGTGCCGCGGGCTATGCACGGCAAATTGTGGTCACTCACTCACTCACTCACTCACTCACTCACGGACGACCTTTGGGGGACGTTTTGTGGGACGCGTGCGCAGGTGGTGCTTTGTTTAGCGGGACGCGTGCGCAGGTGGTGCTTTGTTTAGCGGGACGCGTGCGCGGGGGGCGCCAGCCAAAACGTGTCCGCGGAAGTGAGCTGCGCCGTGGGTCTGGACGGTTCCGTGCTTGTTTCTTGATCAAAAGGCGCCATCGCCGGAGTGGTTTCTTCGTTTTGCGGCTGTTTGTCAGGGCATGAAACACGCCGTCGAGGCCGCATCTCTCCTCGCGCGTCGGGACAGCTGGCGGGATGCTGTTGGGGGGGGTGGGGGGGTGTCAGCCCCCCCCCCCGGCCAGCTGTCAGCGTTGGGGGGGGGAGGGAAGGAAGGGGGAAGGGGGGGGGGGGCGGGGTCAGCGTTCAGAGCCCCACGCTCCTGTCTCCTCAGCAGCAGCACAGAAGGAGAGACATTCGCGGGTTTTTTGGCCGATGACACTTGGCACTGCTTACGATTTCATGGGCCTCTTTACTCAGCGCCAACGCAGCGGAGGGGTGTGTGTGTGTGTGTGTGTGTGTGTGTGTGTGTGTGGGTCTGTGTTTGTGTGTGTGTGTGTGTGGGTCTGTGTGTGTGTGCGTGTGTGTGTGTGTGCGGGTCTGTGTGTGTGTGCGTGTGTGTGTGGGTCTGTGTTTGTGTGTGTGTCAGTGTGTGTGTGTGTGGGTCTGTGTGTGTGTGTGTGTGCACGTGCGTGTGCGTGTATGTGTATGTGCGTGTGTGTGTCTTCTGTGCGTGTGTGTGTGCGTGTGTCTGTGGGTGTGTGTATGTGTATGTCGGTGTGTGTGTGTGTGTGTGTGTGTGTGTGTATGTGTGTGTGCGTGTATGTGTATGTGCATGTGTGTGTGTGTCTTCTGTGCGTGTGTGTGTGCGTGTGTCTGTGTGTGTGGGTGTGTGTATGTGTATGTCGGTGTGTGTGTGTGTGTGTGTGTGTGTGTGTGTGGGTCTGTGTTTGTGCGTGTGTCAGTGTGTGTGTGTGTGGGTCTGTGTGTGTGTGTGTGCTTGTGTGTGTGTGTGTGTGCACGTGCGTGTGCGTGTGTGTGTATGTGCGTGTGTGTGTCTTCTGTGCTTGTGTGTGTGCGTGTGTGTGTGTATGTGTATGTGCGTGTACGTGTATGTGTATGTGCATGTGTGTGTGTGTGTTTTCTGTGTGTGTGTGTCTGTGGGTGTGTTTGTGTGGGTGTGTGTGTGTGCATGCATGTCTTCTGTGCGTGCGTGTGTGTGTGTGTGTGTGTGTGTGTGTGTGTTTGTGCGTTTGTGTGGGTGTGTGTGTGTGCATGTGTGTCTTCTGTGCGTGTGTGTGTGTGTGTTATGAATGGAGCTGGTTGGGGAGTAGCTCTTTGTTTACTGCATCCTTCCACCAGGCTTTTATTGTGATTTATTTGCACCGGTGCCATTTCCTCAAGATTAATTATTTTAGAGCCTATAATTGGTGTGTCACTCCAACTCTGTCTTGCCCAGTCAGGCATTGTTAATTTGATTGATGGCTCGTTGTGTATCAGAATTGCAGACTGGATTACAAAGTCAGAAATAGTAACGAAAATAAAACTGCAATCATAAATGCGTGTACTGGGTCTACCTGCTTTGGGTTTGTTCAGAAGTCGAGAGGGAGTTTTAAGGAGTGGGGGTGAAGTATGCTGAAAAACCATACGTGCTATAAAATGGTCTTTTTGAAAAACAGCCTTGCACACAAGCTAAAGTCTTCCCTAGTCTGAAGATAAGCACTAGGAGGTCACAGAATGCCCTGTGATCTGATTGGTCATCTCTGTCTGAGTCAAGCTGCTTGTCCGTGCGCCGCATGCTTTGCGTAAAGCAGTCCTACTCTTTGAGCTTTTGATTCTCCGTGTAAATGTCACCGCTCCTGTGACCGTAACTGAGTGCTTGTGTTGAGAAGCTTACGCCTGTGACTCTTAACCTCCTGTCCAATCAGCAGAGATGTGAGACCAATGTGACTGTTATTTATTGCTTTTTAAAATCAGATCGATACAGTAGATAGATAGATAGATAGATAGATAGAGAGTTTATCATCCTCAGTGAGGAAGTTCTATTTCACAATCAGTGCCAAAAACATAATATTGCATCATACACCAACAGCAACCATTGACATCGACGTTGACACAACAACACAGCAGAACACTGAGTTGAGATGCTGAACTGAGGTTAAACATGAGTCACAGTGGGGGGGGGGGGGGTTCAAGTGTCTGTGTCACAGAGGGTACAAAGCTTTTACTGAAGCGAGACCTTCTACACACAGGTGTACCTGTACCTGAGGGGAGAAGGGTACACTGGGGTTGTGGGTCATGCGCAGGCGTGTGTGCCTTTTGGGTTGTGGCTGTGGAGATGAGATCGGGCAGGTTGGGATCAGGAAGACCGATGATTTCGGTAGCTGCGTGTGTGATTGTGAAGAGTTTATTCCTATTGGAGCCTGCAAGCGTACTGAAAAAACAGACGATGGCACCGTACACAAGAACTTGCTCCGTAATGCTACAGTTCAGGAGGAGGAGGAGGAGAGGCTGGACTTGCAGGCGTCTTAGTTAAGTGGATGACTAAGAGTCTCTGTTGAATCTGAAATGTTTTTGCTGCATTACTTTTTTTTGTCAGTTTGAAACCGTTTATATAGTTGAAAGGTTTGTTCTAGGTTACATGTACGACGGCCTTGGCTATGAACTCAAGCGCGCGCACACACACACACACGCGCACGCGCACGCACGCACGCACGCACACACACACACACACACACACACACACACACATACACACAAAAACACATGAACACATACACACACACCATATCCAGTTTCTAATGTCGGGTGACTGCAGAATTGAGGCACTGGGACTGATGAGCCTTTCCCCTTGTCATAAAAGGCCATTTCTTCAGGGTGCAGAACAGACACTTCAACCGATTCCACCAACCCACAGCCACATCCTTCCTCTTCAAGGAGTTAATTCATTTGTTCATTCTGCACACACACACGCCCACGCACACACACCCCTACATGCACATACACACACACACATTCACACAGGCACGCAAACACACACACCTCAGGTGGATCTACCCTCTAAAAAAAAGGCCTCTAAAAAATTTAAATGTGGAAAAAATACTTAACACTTGCAGAAACTAAGAGACCGACTCTAAAAAAAAAAAAATTAAATACATTATAAACATTTTGGCCGAAAGTAAGCATGTGTAGGTTTTAAAGTCGCTGAAAGCATCAAGTCTGTGAAGCTCTGCACAATTAAAATGTTTCACGAGTACAAACAGCGAGCGAAGGGATCGTAATGCTAATTAACTGTGTAATATGTGAAGGTTTTAATGTGTGGCATGCAGACATTTTCAGTCTAAGCACGTCTGAATGTGCAAAAAAATCCCGGTAAGGCACTCTGGATATCTTTAAAATAAGCAAAAGAATAAATAAATAATGAGCCCTCACAGTGGATGGTTAGAAGTTAGATATAAAATTGAAGTCCGATCTGGGTGTTTTCTGCGGTACTTTGATGATATTTTGGTGTTTGGTGTGAAGCATGAGAATTAGAGCAATGTTTTTTTTGAGCAACAATGTAAAGCATCATTACCATTATTCATCTTGCCCACACTTACCACTCCACAATGGGGGGGGGGGGGGGGGGAATTTATATACAGTAAGCACCATAATGTTTTGGACAAAGACATATATATATATAGTATTGCTTTGACACAATTTTTTTTTCGTAATCAAACCGTTCACTTCCTTGGCTCGCCAGGCTCTTTGTGATGTCTGAACTCACCAGGGCTTGATGTTACAAACAGCTGGTTTTGGTTAGCCTAAGGTCTGGCCTATGTCTCTGACATGTCTCTTTTTACATACACGGCAGACCTGAGTCGGAGCCCCCCCCCCGGACTAATATGCAAATACGTCTTCTCTGCAACCATCTGCTGGATTTATCTCTCGCTCCCCATTTTCTTGTTTGTTTTTGCGATATTGACAACTTCCTGTCTGTCGCTGAATTGGGGGAAGCTGTGAACACAGGCTACGCCGTGACCTACAGCTTCTGTGATTTTTTTCCCCCAAGGCAAATTAGCAGAGGGTGGGGTGAGGCGGCGTGTCAAATTAAGCAAGCTGCTGCCTTCTCGTACAGCGATTTTTGTTAACCTTTCCCAACTCTGTTAGCACACTTTGCGTCATAGAACTATGCACCCTTGAACTCTGTCATTTATGAACAATTTCTTTGCGATTTTTTTTTGGTGTACTCCATGCACTTGCGACTTTGAATGTGACAAAAGTGCTTTCGTTGAGGAATTTATTCATCCTTGTTAATCCAAATATGGCGCTAATTGTGTGTCTGGGATGCACAGAGACTGCTCCTGCACTTCCTGTCTCTCTGACACATGGCGGGGCGACAGTGTAGTGTAATGGGTAAGGCGCTGGTCTTGTAAACTAAGAGTCGCAGGTTCAATTCCCAGGAAGGACACTGTCGTTGTACCCTTGAACAAGGTACTTAACGTGTATAATTTAAGAAACGTTTTGTGGCCCATTGTGTTTAGAGATGTCCTCTATGGGTGGTATTTGTCCAGCCTGCTTTATTGCCTGCTGTCGTTGCAAATGTCAAGGCAAGAAAGTCAGAAGATGCAAAGCCTCCCACATAGTCTGTTTGACCATGCCCTCTGTCACAGATTTTTTTTTCTTTGCTTTTTCTCCTGAAAAAAAGTTAACTTACATAGCCTAGTTGCTTTTGGTGGCGGCCTTGACTGTGGTTTTTGAAAGGCTTTTATTAGCGATCAGTGGGAAGCCGGCCCATAGTCCGTATGAGAGAGTGACCTGTAAGCAGAGGCACCCACACGCCTTGCTTTAATTGCCCACGGGTTTTAATTTCCCCTAGTTTGTGATGTCCCTGAATTGAGGTTTACTGAAAGCACGTATTCTGTTCACAAAAAAAGCAAGTTTTTTTTTTTCTTAAAAAAAAGTTTGTATAAGCTCCTATAAAACCACATATAAGCTTTTCACAAAGGTGCAGATAGTCAACCTGGACCAATTAAGTAAAGCTCCTGAAAGAAATTGATTTTCTAAACATTGTGGCACACCGATTCACATCGACAGCAACCCAATTGAATATAATGCTAAATAGCCTTAAAGGATAACTCCGGGTTTTTTTTCACACTTTGACCCATTTTCAGAATTTTTTTCCATCATGCTGATCGACGCTGATAATAATTTTGAAATGCCCATAACATAACCTCTCTCAAATGTCCGCTCGTAGCCTGAAGGGGATGAACGTTTACGTAATTATGTAATTTTGCCTCAATCCATTACCAGACATTCAGAGTTTCCGTTGACAGACTACTTTTTTTTATTTATTTTTTTTAACAGAAGCACTGTTTGTTCTCAGTGAGAACTACGGCAAGCCGAGAAGTCACTTCAGCACTGTCGTAGTCCAGCAGATATTCAGCCGTGTTCGACGATGCGGTGAGCTACTGTTATGAACAGCTGGTACCAACAGAAAATTTCTCATCGTCACACTTTCTGAAAAATTTTAACTGAAATTCATCCGCAGGCTTCTCGCATCTGATTGGCTGCATGAACCCGTCCATTCCTACCCATGTTGATCCCCCAGGTCTTCTTTCAGAATTGAGTTTTCTGTTAACCAACCTGGTTAAACAAAAGTTAAATGACAATAGCTAACCTGTTTTAAGTGGATTAATACTGTGCGTTTCACTGTGCTGATATGACAGGGTACTGCTGTATGCTATGGTCTCTGTACACCAGCCTGTTTTTAGGGAATTATAAAATGGCAGTAAAGGTCAGTGCAGCCTGAAATATGGTGTGCAGTACCATCATTCTTTTAAGGAATGCAATTCATGCAAAATCCGAGAGTCATTTATATAAAATAAATCGGTGCACTACGAAGGGAAACTCCATATGCCAGCATACAAATGATAGAGTCTGACTTTACTGAGAGTTAATACTGAAAAAAAACAGGTTCCCAAACTCAGCTCCAGAGCCCCACTTCGTATTCTGTTCTTTTGTTCGAAGTGAAATTTCTAATCGCTAAGTGTAGCGCTTCAGCTCACTGATCTGTGCTGTGAAATGGCTGTTAGCTGCAATACTGCACGTGTTCTTAATTTTAGGACTGAACCTGCTAAAACAAAAAAATGATTAAATGAATGCCATGTTTTTGTTTATTTATTCATGTGCAGATCTGGCGTTTTACAACATGCAACACTGATATGCTGAACGGTAAAAATCTAAATAGCATAAATAATTGAGTAAAAAAGTGAATTAAAGTGAAGCTGTAACATTTTCTGTATTTTATTGTCTCTATGCCATGCTTATTGGCACATATTTTAAGTAAAGAGCAAACATGGATACAGTTTAATATTAAACTTTAATCAAGGGGGAGGCTCTCTGATCGAGCCTATGCTTCCTGTGTGAACTGGACTTATTGTGTTCATAGCTTTGGATAACTGTTACATAATGAGTAATGTACCTCATCGGACCTGTGTTTAGTAGTTGTTCCAGTGACCTTCGTTATGCACTCATTGTACGTCGCTTTAGATAAAAGTGTCTGCCAGATAAATGTAATGTAATGGGTTAAAAAAATTGCTAATAACGACAATTTTCGAGCATCTGTTTAAACGCAACTCCCTCTGAACTTGATCGCCTACTTTTAATGCTTTCATCCTTTCAGTTAATTGTGAACATTGAGAAAAATAAACATTTTTTTTATAATACATTCAGTGGACTACAGATGGGGACCATCTAACCTCTGATGCATCAAATTCGTGGAGTTTAATTTATCCAATTATTCTTTCAAACTCTTCCTCTCTCCTCTCAATAAATCAATGGGCACATTATGTGTTATGAATGTTCCTGCCGCAGATTTAGTAAGGGAGTTAGCTGAGGAACATAGCGACTTACACAACGGAAGGCAACTTCAGAAGTGCGGGAATTTATGAATTAGACGAAACTTTGGCAACAATGCTGGTCTTGTGTTCCTCAACTTCTCATTGAGTGAGTTCAGCTTTATAGTCTGGGTGTCGGGCATTTTTGCTTTGTTAATTAGCATCGACTCCATGGATCACATGGAACCAAAAGAGAGAATAATTACATTACAATAATAATTATGACTATACTCCAAACCCGAAATACGAAACGCTGAGATTTTCACCTCTCTAATTAGTTCCTTCATAAACCCCCTTCAGATATCACAGAGGAAATGCATTCAATTTTAATTAAGGGGTTTTTTGTTTTTTTTGGGGGGGGGGGGGGTTATAACAAGTCAACGGTATTCATTTTTCATTTTTTGCTTTAACAACATACTGTACCAAGCTAAATTTGCCCTCGGCAGCAACGCTGTGATATTATTAATCCGCACAACAAGTTGAGCAACAGCAGTTTTGCAGCATCCCAGCCCCCTGTTTCAGATGACTGGCAGAATCACCACCCCGTTTAGCAGTAGTTTTCGATTGCTGTACGGTAAGGACGCGGCGTCAAAGAGATGTTGAGTGCTTCAAAGAACGATTCCCTCACTGGAGTTTGTCATTATACAAAAGGAATGGGTGAAACACTTGGACAGGCCACTTCAACAGGACAGCATCGCTCTCGTCAGGTCACGCGCTGGAATATAACGACTCAGTTATCCTGCTGTCCCTGTAACGCATTACACAGGCAATCCTCTTAAGAGCTTGTGCAATAAAACGGGTGAATTGTCAGGAGATTAAAAAAATCCATCTAAACATTTAATGCTCGTACTTACTATTGAGAGAGAATGAGAGAGAGAGGGAGAGAGAGAGGGAGAAATAGATAGACCGACAGATAGCTGATGAAATTTGCATGTACGTGGATACACACACACACACACACACAGACAGACGTGCACACACACACACACACACACAGTCCCATACACATACACGTATACACACACACAGACATACACATATGCAGGAATATAGAATACACACACACATCGCACTTGCAGAAACCCATACACACACATACACACACACACTCAGTATGAGGTGACCCTTGTCACACTTCACTTTGGTAATCACTGCCCTTCTCGTTGAATTGGCCTGATAGACGGCATCATTGTGTCCCTCGTTCTTTTCTTTAAAAGCCAAACCAGTTAGCTGCTTAATGCTATTTCCCCACTGTCCGACAGCTTGGATAAGGAACACAGTTTTCCTGGAGTTGGGTTCAACCCCAGGACTCACTCGGGATTTTTAATGTTAAATTCCACCTTCCTAGGGTTACTTTGAAGTATGTTACATTCTTTACTTATTTATTTGCACCAGGAAGAAAGGATTAAAATAAATTCTGTGGATATCATTCATGCACTGCCATTTATACAGTACTAGGCCACATGTGGTTTAAAAAAAAAAAAAAAAAAAAGGAGTTGTCTTCTCCTATTAACATCAGCTGGACCCTTCTGAGTTGATACTGAACACTGAACATGGAAATCTTTGCTTTGCAATTGCTCCCTGGGAATAACCCTCTTGCCACAATATGTTTGCTTGGCAACGCACATCTACGCCTAACTCCTTCTCCTTTGCCATATTTCTTGCAACTTTAGTGCCTATTTTTACTTGCGGTACAGGCTAAAGGTATTATGATACCTGTGGTTTAAAAAAAACTTAAAGTAGATGAGATTTCACTCAGTTTAGTCACCCCTCCACCTTCCTCCCACCCCTCTACCTCCCACTTTGCAAAATAATTGCATACACTTCCAATAATTTGTTCAATTGTAATGAATGCCAAAGAAGGTCATGTCTAAGATTATTTTTTAGGAAAAAAATTATATTTTTGTGTTATTGTAGGTAGAAATTGGAAAAAAAAGGTTTATACTTTGGTTTTGTTATTCAAAAAAATGTGCATATATTAACTGAATTCTCCTATACCTAAAGTTTTTTTTTTTTTTTTTAACCGCAGGTGGCCTAGTACTTTTGGCCTGTATTGTATATATACTGCACTCACACAGACACACACACACACACACAAATATTTTTTTTTTCCTAGCATGAAGAAAGCCTTTTCGCATGGACAGTTGAACTTGAAAAAAGTGAAAAGTAAAAAATTTAGCAAAGGTGTTCGGGGGATTGTAAGGTGACAGCAGTGTACATCCAACCGAAGAGAATCGTTTTATTGATCTGCCGGAAAAAAACAAAAAGGAATGAGAAAACTGACAAAAGAAAGAAGTCACTGGATGTAACGCACTACTGGAGCAAAAACTCCACTAAAAACCTTGACAACCCTAAACTGTCACTCGTGACAGAATTCATTGGCTGCGCGCTTGGATACAGCAGTGCGTTGCCGTGGTTTCGTGTTTACATGCTCTGAAGAAGTCGACGAGCGTCGGTTGAAAAAATGTCTTTTAAGAAACACAGTTTCAGGAGAGTCAGCCAAAACGGCTCTGCAGATCCACAGCCAGCTGTTTGCTTTAATTAAACACAGCCTGTGGACAGAAAATGCAAAATTACCACCTGTCTGTTTGCGGAGTACCTCTCTCTCTCTGTCTCTCTCTTTCTCTGTTTCTCTCTCTATCTCTCTGTTTCTGTCTCTCTCTCCGCCTCTCTTTCTCTCTCTCTGTTTTTCTCTTTCTCTGTGTCTGTTTCTCCGTCTCTCTCTTTCTGTCTCCTCGTCTCTCTCGTTCTCTTGATCAAGGATACAAACTCGCTCCAACACAACTATGCACAGTGTTAGTATGAGTGGAACAGGGGGTCAACATGTACTTTCCTTGACGGTGAACATTTGTAGCATGTCGTCTCTTTTAAGCTATATTAGCATCTTTACTTGTGGGAGAGAGTGGAAAAAGTCTTGTTGTAATGAAAAGCAAGACGTTTTTGGAGCAGGACCGGGATGTTCGTCGCTGTTTAAATTTAGGTTCTGCTACCAGGGCGCATCTTTGTTTCCCCTTTCATTCCCACCTGTACTAATTCAGGTCGTGGTATTTTAGGTAGAAGTTTAATTTTATGTTTCTCTTCTTAGGGCTTGCTGTGGGTGTAATTTGTATGTATTCGGGCATTGGCTATTGTTTGAGTGCTTACACAAGGTAAATGGTAAATGGACTGCATTTTATATAGCGCTTTACAATCGTTGCCTCATTCACCAGAGCAATTAGGGGTTAGGTGTCTTGCTCAGGGACACTTCGACATGCCCAGGGCGGGAATTGAACCGGCAACCCTCCGACTGCCAGACAACCGCTCTTACCTCCTGAGCTATGTCGCCCCAAGGGCTTTAGTGATATGGCATGTCGCTGGGATATTGTTGTGGTGTGATCATATTAATCAGGTGAATTTGCTTATGTTTCTCCTGCCCTCTGTGTCGCTCTGGATGAGGGTGGGGGCAGCCCGGGGGTGCAGTGGGCAGCACTGTCGTCAGTTCGTAAGAATCTTTTCCCTCTCTTTTTTTTTGCAGACTAGGGTGTTTTGAAGTGGTTGCAAGCGTGTCTCTTGACCCCAGTTCAGATCAAACCTGCAGGAGTAGCCAAGGAGAGAATAGTGATTTTTCACTTGTAAAATCTTGTAACGTCCCAGATTGACAACAGGGTCTGGAAATGGCGGTTAACAAATTAAATGACAGTTTCTTTTTAAATCAGTTATGGGCTGTTGAACAGACCCATCTCTTCCTTAACCCTGGACTCAAGATTTGAATCCTGGTGAATACTGCAGCTGTCAGCACAGAGTTCACAAACCCGGTACTTCCAAAAAAATAAAATAAAAATAAAACCCGAAAATGTTCTAGAATCTTCTTGTGGGCAGATGACTTTTTGGCCGTCGGCCACACAGGCTGCCAGTCATCCCATTGCGTGGAGTTAGCATAAGCCACAGATGGGGCGACTACATTTTCCAAGATCGCTAATTAATAAAAAGGTTCATACGAGCCCTGGGTCAAATACGAATTTGTTTTGGATTCAAATACTTTTCTGTGCTCTGTTGATCTTGCCTGGCGTAACTGACCCTGCCAATATGACCAGAAGGTGGGGTTTGCAGTATTTTTTTGAGAGTATTTCAACACATAGTGGTTCCAATACACCGGACAAGATCAGTAAAGCGTAGAAAAGAAAAGTATTTGAATCCAAAACGTATTTGACCCAGGTCTGGTTCATACCAATATGGGGATAAATTCTTCGATATATTTTTTATAAACTTATATAAACTTATATAAACTTTATCGTAAAAACCTTCTGACCATAAAACATTTTCGAGGTTGAAATTCTGTCGTCTCCAGTGATCAAGGGAGCAAGAGCAGCCACCCGCAAGACACACACACAGAAGAACATTAGCGACGATAATTGTGCTGGAGAAGAAATCGACGAATGGGGCCTTCTCGCCTCCATGTTCCGAGTGCCCTATTTTGGTCCCCATTGTGCAAAATGGCTGACAAAAGACGCAGAACTTGGGAGGCACTCAAACAGCAGCCTTGTTCAAGCTGCAGCCTTTTCTGAAATCCCACACATAATGGAAGGTGTAAAACACATAAAACAAGCTGTTTTTTTCTTCACACCACAGTTACACACTGAAGGGACATGATGCACCTTGAGGATATGGAATATATATATATACTACATTCCCCTAGCCGCCACCCCCCCCCCCCATCACTAGTCATAAAATGTATACTGCCCCTGTGGTTTATTCAGGTATTGTACCTTATGGACGTATAGCATACACTTTTGAGGATATGCACAAAGGCACAATGACTCTCTATATGATCACAGCATATGCATGAATGACAGCTATTTTGCGTACGCGTTCACGTATGTTAATTCATATATGCTTCCAGCCTTACGAGTAAGGACCTAGCTGCTCTTGCGCTGTTCGTTTGTTTGAGATTTTCCAGTCAGGTTCGCTGATCTGATAAAATCCTTAGCATATATCACCCAACTGTAGGCTTGTTGGGTAAATTCTCAAAACAAATACATGCTACTGCTTAGAAATTTTCTGCCCTGTTTCAGTAAAACCTGGTTTTTATTTATTTTGGCTAATCATCTGTCCGTCCATTATCTAACCTGCTTAATCATAGTCAGGGTTGCCTGGGGCTAGAGCCTATCCCAGAATGCACAGGGCAAGGGACAGGGTGGCATGGAGAATTTAATCATTTTACCATTATGTTGGACTAAATACCTACAATAATACAATGGCAAATTAATTGCAAAATGAATAATTTAGTGCAACGGAATATGCACTAACAAATTCCATTAGATAAGCCTCATTCTGGGGAGTTTGACTTCAGTAATGGAGGTCTGCAGTGTCTGCTGGTTTTGTGGTGTATTTTAGCTCAGATTCATTTGTGTCTCTGATTGGCTGAGAGGTTCTCACACCTGATCCCTAAGCCCCTAAACTGGCTGTTGATTGGAAACCTGCGGTCTTGGTGGTCGTGTAGGGCTGCGTTCTGACGTCCCTGGCCAATGCAATGTCGTGGAAGCTTGAGCAGGTTACATAAATGCTAGAGAGATTTGTTCCATGTTCGGGGACCTGTTGTTTTATTCTTGAAAGAGAAACATAGTCTGAAGGTTTCAGTCAGCATTAAGGTGGATGCTATATACCACCATGCAATGGATACTGCTACAATGAAGCGGACACTATGTTATGATTAAATGGTTAGAATGGAACAATGAAATGGTAACTATAGAACAGTGTAGTGGATACTATGTAACAATGAAGTGGATACTATGTAACAATTAAGTGGTTACTACGAAACAATTAAGTGGATATTATATAACAATGAAGTGGTTACTACAGAACAATGAAGTGGTTACTATTTAACAATAAAGTGAGTACAAACTGAAAACTGGGTAGGCCTGTCTGAAAAGCCAATATTCACTCAGACTGGGCATATTGCTTCATGCTCAGTGCAATATTTAATTAAAATGTTGATCTGAAGCAACGACAGCATCAATGATATTATGAAATATTAGTAAATATGATAGTACAAGAATATATTTATACATGGAAAAAAATAATACTGTCAATGGATGTAAAATATACACAGTTATCAATACTGTGAGAAATAATTTTCCTTTTAATTTTACCTATGCCCATTAGCAAAGTTCAAATATAAGGTTTGTGATTGTTACAAAAAGGAAATAGCTTATGTTCCATAAACTACTGAAGTGCTGCTCTGTTGGAATTCCATCGCTGTAAGGCGGTAACACTGGAGGGGGGTGGTTCTCATTGGAAGCCGCTAAACGAAATGGCGATTGGGAAGTGGCGTAATCACGGTTGCCATGGCATTATCGCCCCGCACTCTCAGGTTTGCCTGCCGGCCTAAAATTGAGGCTTTCTGTCTCAACGGGTTTTTAAAGACACGCAGCTGTCAGCGTGTAGCGCTCATGAATGCATTGTGGGCCACGCGAGTGATTTGGTTGGTAATATTAGGGCGTCACCCCTTTTCCATTTCACCATCTAAAGTCATGAAGCATGGGAATGGGTGAATGAGAGGCATCAATTGTAAAGCGCTTTGGATAAAAGCGCTATATAAATGCAGTCCATTTACTGTTTACCATTTAGATACTCCAGGTAGCCATCTTTGGGGGCGGCCTGACCAGTGATTGAATGACTGTTGTTTTCTGAAGTATTAGTGCAGTGAGTTATTTATGAGTATGTATTTTTAAAAATAATTAATTTGTTTGTCCTGGCTTCTTACCAAATGCTTTATAAAAGACGCAGCGCTGGGCTTTGCCATTTCATCGCGTGATTTACTTTCAGTCGGTATAATCCTGCTTGAACCATTGTGTCTGAATTATACTTCTTTTCCATCAGTTCTTTAAAACATTTTTTTTGGAATATATGGCTTGAGAGGGCAGCTTGAATGATGAAGCAGCCTGCTCCAGTTTTGAAAAGTCTTTGGTCGACAATAAAAAAAGCTAATATGACTATCAGTATTGGATTTTTGGTATAACAATCCGATAATATACCTGAGGATTGATGTCCAGTGTTGACAGTTAATTCACTCTAAAGCCTGAAAGCCTGGGTTTTTAAGGGGGGGGGGGGGTGTGCTACATCCATATCACCCGATATGGATGTAAATAACCTCAAATTAAAGCTGACAGTCCACAATTTAACCTTGTATTCACTGTTTCATTTCAAATTCAATGTGTTGGGAGTACAGAACCAAAACAACGAACATTTTATTTTATACATTTTTTAATTTCAAATTTTAAAATATTTGACTGATAATTTAAAAATGATTTTGACTGTACTGTAAAACTGTCAAAGTAATACGCAGTGCAAGTTAACTGTAACTACTTCTAATAACCATGTAATAACATACATCAAATGTACCCTTAACCAGTTAGTAGAATTTATGGTAAAGGTAACTGTTATCATCGCAGAAGTGGTGACGAAAAAAAGGTTAAAATGGCTCATAAGCAAGTTTACTAGAAGGTTCCATGGCAAAACAACACACGACACTACAAAATAAATAAATAAACAAAATGGAAGTAGGAATTCAGAGCATGTTCTGGGGGGGGGGGGGGTACAGTTTTATGGGTTGAGAGGTAATAGCTTGGCCTCTCCTTATTTATTCAGTCTGGGGGGCGCTACGGAAGGAACATGTCGTGTTTAGATGTTGGGGGTGGGGGGGGGGGGGGGGGTGGGGGGAGGGGCTGGAAATGGAAAACATAACCTTCCGGTGGAAAATGAAAAAGGAGGGCATAAATCAAAACAGTATATACGCGCAGAGGGTGCACAACGGGATACACCCCCTTTTCTGCAGTGCAGGTTTCTTACGAAGGTTAAAATGCGGGGTTATTGGGTGGTACTGAGAAGGTGTTTTTCCACTGCAGGAGAAAAAGGGTAGGAAAAAGTGCCTAAAAAGGTGCAAATGCTTTTATACAGGTGGTACAGGTGCATCTAACTGTACCCCTAGCCAGCAATACTTCATTTATTTATGGTTTCTGGACCTCTAATAACATACATATTGTAGCCTACTGATCTGCTCTCACGTCTCATGTGAGGGACAGGTCTCATGAGGTTTCTGCCCTGCCCACTCTCCCGCTCCTCGTGAGTTTCTCCTGAAGTCACCCACCGTCAGTCTTTGTTTTCTCATCGTTGTCATGAGTCACTTGCAAGAGTTGGAAACCAATGGCGAGAGTCGCAGCTGTTTTTTTCCCAATAAAACACAAAGCCAGTTCTTCTCGGGCCAAATCCACGGCTCTGTAACAGGTTTCAAAGTGGTGCTACAATACAAAGGAAAATGGAATAAAATTTATTGAAAAAAAAAAAAAATCTGTCTTTTTGAGTGTGCTCCCTAAATTTTTTAACATGCTCCTATATTTTTCCTTAGCACAGAGCCATCAGTTTCCACGGAAATGTGCATGACATGCTGATTGCGTCAGCGACACGAGAGGAATCTCTGGTACGGACTCTCAGTGATACTCATGAATAGAACAGAAGCTGCATGGGATGTACATTTTCTCTGACTAAATCAGAGAAGCCAAGAATGTCTGCCTTGTCATCCTCTGGCACCCTTGGAAAGGATAGCACATTTCCACGCTGAAATGTAACTGGCTTTCCTTTACATCTGAAGCTACAGGGTAGTACTCCTTGTGTCACTGGTCCCAGAACTGTTTCTGTCTTTCACAGTATCTGAATATCAATAGCAAGTGAAAGAAAGTGGGGAATAGGTGATGCTCAAAAAATAGATTATTACTCAGACAGAAAAAAAGCCTGGTTTAACATGTTAATTCTCAAAAATATACACTTCGCCACTTCCATTCATTGCATTACATTACGTTTATTTAGCAGACGCTTTTATCCAAAGCGACGTACAAAAGCACATACCAACTACAAAACACAGGTTCGATAAGGTACAATACTCATTTTGTACAGTTCTTCATAGCCAAGAACACAGTTCAGTTCTCTATAATCAAAGGTAAACTGACAGAACAAAGGTTCTTCATCGATCAAGAACCTATCCCAACTGTCTCAGAGAAGCCAATCAAAAGCCTGGGAAGATGATACGACTCAAAACTGAAGGACACTGATCAGGCACGCGAGCTTAGGCAAGAAATCACTAAAGGTCTGGAGAACATCGACCGATCTTTGCTGCCCGGTAAGCTGAAAATCTGGTGCCTGCAGTTTGGGTTACTACCTCGCCTTATGTGGCCACTGACCATGTATGACATCACCCTCACAAGAGTCGAGAAAATGCAAAGGACGATCAGCTCTTATGTGAGAAAATGGTTAGGTGTTCCTCGATGCCTGAGCAGCATAGGCCTGTATGGTCAGGGGCTACTCCAGCTGCCTCTCTCTAGCCTCACAGAGGAGTTCAAATGCGCTAAAGTGAGACTAGAGATGACCCTGGCAGAATCAAGAGACACTGTGATCCGAGCTGCTGCCCCAACCCTGGCAACAGGAAAGAAGTGGACGGCTAAGAATGCGGCACAGCAGGCAAAATCTGCTCTCCACCATGGCGACATCGTGGGCCAAGTCCAACATGGAAGAAGTGGCTTGGGGGCTTGGCGGAAAACGACCTTGCTGGAACAAGACATCCTCACTAGAGCGGCGGAAGTTGGTCGTGGTCGACAGGAGGAGTCGAGTAGGTGTGCCAAGGCTGTGTCACAAGCTAAACAGGGCCAGTGGATGAGATGGGAGAATGTGGAAAAACGGAAGATCAGTTGGAAGGACATGTGGGAGATGGAGTCGAGCAGGATAAGTTTCCTCATTTGAGCAACCTACGATGTCCTTCCTACCCCTAAAAATCTCAACCAATGGCTGGGCAAAGATCCATCATGCCCCCTGTGTTCAACACCAGCTACACTTAGACACATCCTCACTGGGTGTAAAGTGAGCCTCTCCCAAGGTCGGTACACCTGGAGACACAATCAAGTGCTCAAGTGCCTGGGAGCAACTCTGGAAAGCAGGAGAACAACGAACAATGCCTTGCCGCCCAGAACAACCAACCCAGTCATGCCAATTGCCTTTGATCGGGAAGGGGAACAAAGACAACTGAAGATCCCACCAAGGGCCAGGTTTGGACAGATGGAGGTAGCCCGGGACTGGCAGATGCTGGTGGACGTGGGCCAATGGCTTACAGTTCCATCAGAGATAGCCATCACCAACTTGAGGCCTGATCTGGTCCTGTGGTCCAACTCTCAGCGCATGGTGTACTTTGTGGAGCTCACAGTCCCTTGGGAGGATGCTGTGCAGGAAGCCTTCGAAAGAAAGAAACTGCGATATACAGAGCTTGCAGCGGAGGCAAAACAGCGGGGCTGGAGAGCAAAGATCTGCCCTGTAGAAGTTGGATGTCGGGGCTTCGTGGCAACAACAACTATAAGACTGATGAGGGACCTGGGGATCAGCGGACAAGCCCTACACCAGGCCATCAAGGAGACATCAGGGGTGGCAGAGCGGAGTAGCCAGTGGCTCTGGCTGAAGAGAAAAGACCCCAGCTGGTCTCCCAAATAAGCCGGCTAGGCAGATGCAGAGGGGGGTGGTTCTGGGACGCCAGAACGCACCGGTGAGCCTCCTGGAGACGTTGTGGGCCCAGTCAGTGAAACAGTGATGAAAGTAGGAGCCCACTCGACCCCAATGACGTGTCTGCCCAGCCTCTCTCAACATCGGAGTAGCGTAGGTCAGTGCTTAAGTCTTCCATCACCACCGGGAGCACGGGAGTTTTAAGAGGTGGCACTTTGGATTTTAACATCACGTCCTGTGTATTTGAAAACATGCAGCGAAAATTGTTCTGACCTAACTTACGCCAAGTCAAAACTAAGGGGGGAAGGACAAGCTACAATATTAGGACGAAATTACAAATTACAATAAGTGCTGGAATGGGGGTACGTGTAACATGAGTGGCATGAAAGCAGGGATTTTAAGTGAAATGGTCCTCTGAGTGGTGGCAGTTAGTCCAGGTATAGTCTGAAGAGATGTGTCTCCAGTCCACGTTTCATTCAAAGTCTGATGGTGTCCTGTGCTGTGAATGTCTGTGATCCTTTCCGGAGACCTCACAGTTTGTGTCTTGTTGCCAGTTTAACAGTTTATAGTCCAGTATCATGGCTGATTATCATTGTAATTCAAGGCTCACAAAATGTCGATAGACTCCAGGCTTTGGCTGGTTTGAGGACGTGTGGACTATTTCCCTCCGCTGGGCAATAAACTGGAAAAGCTTTCTGCAAAGATTCAGCCCGAAACCACAAACCTGTGCAGCCACAATTCAGCTGACTTGGACTCTCTTCCTCCCCGTCTCTTCCCGAAAAAATGAAAAGTCAGGCCTGAAAATTCTGCTGTACCCTTCCAGGGCTGTGATGTACTGTAACCCTGTCACAACTGAGTGAGCACAGTCCTGCTAGATCCATATGGCACCTGCCTGCATCGTTCACCTGCTCATCTCTGAAATTAAAAGAAGAAAGCAAGAACAGCTGCTGGACATGTTTTTTGTGTACGAAAGACCAAAAATATTGGAAGGACTCATTCCGTTGGGGAATTGGTGGGGGGGGGGGGGATCTCTGAAATCTATGTTTATAAATTAATCTTCTGCCTTCTCTGTGCAGTGTGTGCTGTCTTACCCATAAATTTGGTTAAGGTGCTGCTGTACTTCTTCTCCATGTTTATGTGTGCTATATTTTATTTTACAGTACTGTAAAGTCCGTACCAGTGCAATCAGACACCTTTTTTTCTGCTGTGTGGATCCCTGAGGATATCAGTTAGTCTCAGTTCTCAAAAACAGAACAAAAGTAACTTTGTTGTTTGACATGGGTTTTAGTCTGTAGAGAGAAATTGCTCTACTTTTTTTTTTTTTTTCCCCACTCAGGAACGGGTTTGTGGGTTTTAGTCCAGAGAAGATTTACCCAGTACTTTCAGTACTTTCATGCCAGAGTTCTCACCCTTTTAGGGACCCCCTACCCCCACCCGGGCTCAAAGGCATCCAGGAGAATATTGTGGAAGGCGGTGGGTGGGGTGGGGGGGGCGGGGTAGAGATTGTGATTGCAGACCAGGGGATAGGGAGTGGGGGGGGGGGGGGGGGGGAGTTTGTTGTGGGATATTAGGGTTCCCCTTATACACAGGGCTTACTGCTATTCCACCTGGAATATTCCCAATTTCGTCTGAATTTCGTATGGATTTTGTCCAGGATTAAGTGGTTCCATAAAATAGATGGATTGATTCAGACCTGGGTCAAATACGTATTTGTTTTGGATTCAAATACTTCTCTACGGTTTACTGATCTTGTCTGGTGCATTGGAACCGATGACATACTCTCAAAAAGTGCAAACCCCGCCTTCTGGTCATATTGGCAGGCTCAGTTACACCAGGCAAGATCAATAGAGCACAGAAAAGCATTTGAATCTGAATCCCGCTTCTCTCAATCCCTTGTCCTCACTTAAAGCCCCTCCATCCTCATTTGAACCTTCATCACCATCATTCAGCTCCCCCTCCATGATCCAATGAATGGCTTATAATGACACTCTGACTGGCACATAATTGCAGCAATGTATTTTTTTTTTGGCCAATCACAGCTGGCCATCTCCATTTCAGATCGTAAGCGCTTTGAGTTAGAAAACTGGCGTGGAAAGTTTCCAATTTTAGGAAACTTTCCACGCCAGTTTTCTAACTCAACGCGCTTACGATCTGAAATCACGTTAAAGCTTGTAATTAATGTCACCACAGAATTGTGTGTGACATCTATTACAAACTGTAACGTGCTGTCGTGGTGTGTTATCACGGGTGTTCTGCCACACGTATGAGCGTAGTGTCTGTTTTATGGCACATAATTCAAGTAAAGTTTTGCTGGAAAAATTGTTTTTTTTTTTTCCTTCCAGAATTTCCTCATATGAAAGGTAGTGGCTTTAGGCCAAAGCCTTTGGTTCTTCTGGTTCTTTGGAAAGATGAGGGAAAAAAGAAGAAAAAGAAGAGCAACTTAAAAAGGGCCCTCAAATATCAGAGGACCAAAAGAAGACCAAGAGAAAGTTTCGAAACATAAATATGCAGCAAGGAAAGGCAATTTGGATTACCCTTTGGCTAAGAACTGTAAAGTCATGCAGAACAGTATCCCAGAGGCTCTGAAGGAAGAGGACATCGATGTCATTGAGAGGAAAAGCGTTCTGTGGCTGGGGACGGGATTGAACTTTTTTTGTACACAAGCCTTCTAATGAACTGAATTCCCTGGGCTGAATGAATGCATTGATTTTCAGCCCTTTGCTGTACTAGACTGACTTACCAAAGGTGATTCTAATATGATAATAATTATATGAATATACATGCTGAGGACAGTGTGGTTTGTCTTGATGCAACAAAATGACAAAAACAGCTAAATAAATAAAAATAAATAAGGCAACATTCTTCCATTAACAAATTCAAAAAGCAGTCAGTTAAAAAAATGAAATATTTGAACTTGAAAATATGAAAAACAAACATTGATTTCCTCACAGTGCAGTGGCTATGATGCAAATGGTTTCATGAGCTCACAGCTACTATGGTTCTCTCCCTGTCCAGTGTCGTTTCGTGCCTGTTTGGTCATTAATGACAGTGTATGGCCTTGGCATCTCTAAGTGCGGTTATGAGTCCCTATTTTTATTCTTTTGTGAAGTCTTCTATAGCTGCCACAGTCAAGAGTTCTCCCCCACCTCACCCGATGCTCGCAATTTGCTAACAAACTTTTGTCATTTCTGTTTTCTCTTCACCTTAATGTGTAGTTTGGCCCATTGTAGAGCATCTTAACGATGTTTTGAACCTTAATGGGAAATGTTAATAAAAAGTTATGAATGTGAATGACTTAAATGGACGAACAGGACATCAGTGTGATTTTCTAGTCAGCTGCTTTTTTGATGGATTTAACGTGGGAAAACATTTTGTTTCAAATATTACGACAACAGAGCATACATTCAGTATACATTAAAGTTTCATTTGGGCATTTGGTATTTCAATAACAAAGGAAAAAGCAAACCATCACAAAATGACGCATCGCATTCTATTACCAGGAAACATTATTATTGTCAATTTAAAAAAAAAAAGCTGAATCCATCTGAATATAAGTTGAAAGTATGTGTCACAGTGAGTTGGAGCGAAATGGTGCCTAATTGGTAACAATTCAATTAGAATCGGTGAATGGATGAGAATCAATAAGATTCAGGTAGGAAAAGTGATTTTTAATGATTTCTCAGCAGGGGCTAAATGTGGAGCTGAATTACAGTCTATGGACTTCTTGCGCACCAGTTAGCCTATTAAACATGTTGGTGGTGTTTTTTTTGTTCAGGTCCACTTCAGTTTATTTTATTTCCAGTTCCATATTTTCACGTCAAATGAAGTACGACACATTTCCTGCTAGCCTACAGTGCACTCTATGGTTTAACTCTGGCCTACCTTACTGTCCTCCCCCCCCCCCACCAACACACTCCTTTTCTGCTCCACACTTCTTCCGCAAGTCTTTAAACTAATAAACTAACCCTCCCGCAATCCCACTCCTGGTGTCTGTTCTCTGTCAAACTCTGGAACATGCTCCCTCCCCCTCCACAGCCGCGATCGTAAAGTGCAAGATCACAAATATGCCATTTGAAAGTCAAGAGAAAAAAAACAGCAATCGTCCAACATCTAGTATAAAGCCATCCCAGATGAGTGGAGGTTGTTATAGCAGCAAAGGGTGGACCAACTCAATATTAATGCCTGTAATTTTGGATGAGATGTTGGATGTCAGGTATCCACATACTTTTGGCCATGTAGTGTGTATATACTGTATATTGTCAGACAATTGTAATTCACCATTTGGCCGTTCTCAGCCATAGGAAGCTTCAAAGTGCTCGGCCAGCATAGCCTGGAGATAAGACCGGAACTAGGGAGTTACATCTGAGGTGTGAATCTGTGTGTGTGTGTGAGAGTGTGTGTGTCAGATGGGGTGTCCATCCCCCTGCCCCCTCCTCTTTTTCACTAGTTAAAATATGCAGCTTTCTTTGAGTTAGGTCAGTTAGTTTATGGGCAACTCGGAAGGAAGTAGTTTTTGTAAGTAGGCATCTGAGTCCTGCATCTATGTCTGGCCTACATTCATCTCTGGTCTTTTGTAATATCCTGCTGTCTTTTGGTTTCTGAAATTTGGATTACTTTGGGACAATAAGCTGTGGGTTGGTATCTTCTTTCATTCATTTCTTGTGTGAGTGTCCATGTCTTCTGTAATCTTTGTTAATTGTTTTAAGGTAGTTTTAAGGTAAAATGTTTAGATAAGACGTGAATATTTGTTGTAAAGTAATCAATGTCTTAATTTCTGTCTGGTTGTCAGTTATTCATTTTGATAAAGGTTGATCCAAAAAGTTTGCTCTGCCTATCAGTGAATTCGGCAATTTGATTGATAATTCATATCTTTGATAATAATTACCAAATTAAATCAAATAAATATATTTTACATGTTGGGTAAGTGAGGTATTGACTGTTGATGCACTTGTGTTTGGGATTCAGAGTGCCGCACGTCAATGAGAGTAATATTTCACATTATTTCACATATTTTAATTAATCCTCACCTTGCTGACATTTTATATATATATATATATATATATATATATATATGTGTGTGTGTGTGTGTATCATACTGCAGAAGTCTCTGTGCAAGCTGCACATTGAATATTATACAAGCAGACTGTCTATACGGTAATCTGCAAATTAATGAAAAGAATGTTTAGAGGAATGCAAATTCAATTTATGTATCAGCATATACATAGATTACATTTTTTTATGCATTAAACAATCATACATCACAGTTCAGTGAACTAAGAGTAAGCATGTTACAAAAAAAAGGTAAATGATCAAAAATGTTCCAACTAACTATCATAACCTTTTATATCAAAAGAAGAGATACAGATTTGTGTTTGTTTCTACATTTAATCTTCTTTTCAGCAAGTACATTACAGTGTCCCATGACGCTTGCAGTTGCCCTGGATGCATTTAGCCTTTTACATCATAATAACAACATCAACTATGAACTGATGTGTAGCTAGAAAGCTAAATAGTAAGCTAGAAATATGCTGCTGTTCGCCAGCTAGCTTGGCATTAGACAACTGTCTAGCAAATCTAATAATAATAATCTTTTTGTATAGCACTTTTGAAGACAGATTTCTAAAATAAAAATAATAATCAGATAATATAATAGAAATAAAAAAAGAGAAATTAATATCAAAAGAAAATTAAAAGTGATCTATAAACAGCACGAAACAAGAACAAAAAATAAATGAGTCAAACACTAAATGAATACTTTCCGATAAAAGCACATTTTAAGAGGCTATTTAAAAGAGGACACAGAGTTTGCCAGTCTGATATCCTCAAGCTGGCTGTTCTGGAGCATGGGGGCCCTAAAAGTCTGTTAACCCTTAGACCTCTTTTTCCAGATTACAGAACAGCCAAGAGGGCTCTTCCTGAGCACCAGACTCCACATTGTTATATATGGGGTTACAAGGTCAGAGATACAGCTAGGGGCCAGACCATGTAGTGCTTTTAAAAACAATGAGTAAAATTTTTTTAACCAATTCTAAAACAATACAGCATCCAATGAAGAGTGACTAAAAAAGTGGTAATATGGTCCCACCTTTTGGTTTCATTAAAAATGAAAATATTCTATAATATGTACAAATTTCCTGGCAAAGCCATTAGAAGAGTTATCAATGTGGATATCAAAATCACCACAAATGACAATCCTGTCATAGTACAATGTAATAGAAGATAAAAATTCTTAAAAATCAGACAGTAAGCTGGAATTAGGCAAGTATGGCATCATATACAATATGTTCAACTAATTTTGCTTGAAAGTAAAAGCTAGCAATAATTGTTGCAAGCTAGCTGCAGTTACATAGGTTGCAATGTTGGCTATTTCCTCTGCTTAACAGCCATGCTATTTACAGTTTATCAGACTTGATCTGGATCAGAGTTTTTTCTGTCAGTAGGTCACCTGTCTTTACATGCCACACTGACTCCTGTTTAATTGCAGGTCAAGTCTGCTACAATATCATACCTGAATGAACGGTCTGTTGCTAAGGACTCATTATTAACATTAATGAGATAAACCTACCCCAACCACAGTAGCTCATCACCAAAAACTTACAGGGTACAAGAAATTCAATATGGGAGACTGTAGTCAGTGGTTAATGCTTGCCGGATCCTGCTGGAACAGGATCCCGTGAATCTCAGAACCCTGTGTGGAAATATTTGTATGGATCTGGTACCTCTATTATCATTCAAACTAATGTATAACAGTCTGCCATTTAAAACCTGCTGTCTAAGACCCTAATAAACATTTTCCACATGACTCCTCTTTTGTTTCTTGGGTGAACTTTGCTCATTTTCGCTTCATTTGTCAATTTTGTTACAGGATAATGGTTAAAAAAAGGAAATCCAGTTTGATGTCTTTTTAAAGCAAAATGTTCAGAGAAGCAACAAGATGGTCAAGCAGACCGCAAACTACCCAGGGTACTTCAAGAGAGGAGTCATTTGCCAACTCTGATTTTTTTGGCATGAAACACATGCTTTTAGACTCTGTTTCACGTTCTCGTGCAATCCAAACACATCTCACGCAAAAATAAAAACACCACAACTACAAACAAAGACGCTCCCTGATTTAACTGATTATGCACAGTATCAGCTTGCTGGACAAAGTGAGATAAAACATTCAGGAGACTGGCTGCCTACCTTTGACAGCAGCATTCCCCCCAAGTTCACAATCTGTATGTGTAATTGTAATGACATGAATTGAAATAACATTCATTACATGACAATTTGCGGGTGTATCGTTGTGTCGTTGTAATGGTTAAACGTTGCATTACAGAATTTAGTCATTTAGGCACAACTTTTTATTCTTCTGCATTCCGGCATGGCTGAGCCGCGTAGCCACCCCCTCTCTTGCGGCCATTTTCTGTTTCACCAAATTCTGATTTACAAATTAACCACTGGCTGTGGTTTAGGTTTTTGAAATTTATTAAATTATTAAACTAATGATTCATTACTAAATGCGAAATGGATGACATATTATAAAACTGCATAAATAATAATACCTTCAAATCAAACATAATCCCTTAAATCAAAAGTTATGATGGTTTTGAGTTTGTTGATTGAATAAAGGCCTTAAAGCAGAAGCTGTACAAATCATTTCTGTTTTCTCACTGAATGTTGCAGACTATTCTTAATGTATATCGGTATGCTGCTCCTACCACTAACCCTGCTACTGCTCCCACAGCACCTGCTATACTTGCTCCTTGTTTTGCCCCAATCCCTGCTCCTGTTTTTGCCCCAGCCACTGCTCCTGCTGGGCCCCCCACTACAGCTCCTGCTGCTGCTCCCACTACAGCTCCCAGTGCAGCTCCTACTGCTGCTCCTACTGCTGCTCCTGCTCCTCCAACAACTGCAGCAATAGCTGCAAGTACACAAAAACTCTTAAATAAATGGGCTATTTTTGCCAGCTTTCTGGCCTTTATCATCTCCTTTTTCCATTCCAAACTATTCTCAAATCCGTCTTTACCCCCCCACTTGACATCACGTTTCTCTTTGCTTACCTCTAATTTTCTCTCCTCCAGGATTTCATTTTGTACTTCTATGATGGATTTCTCAGCAACTGAATACATCTCACTTGTGAAGGAGCTACCACCGTTTCTCTCCACCATTCTGTCTATCTCCTGTAGCAGTGATGTGACTTGCCTGCAGCTAATTGGGTCCTGAAATGTATGTGTAGGTAGATGTTCATGCTCATGTGGAGCTTCGCTGGCATTAAGTTTGAGAAGACAGGAATCCTCAGTGGAATAACAATATGCATAATATAAGCTGTTATCAAGCACAGGATTACTTTCAATGGCCAGTAACATTACATACTTCAAGGCCTGGTCACCAAACGCATCTTTGATCAGCTTCAATATGCCCTTCCTCTTTGTACTTATCTCTCGAGATCTTTCTACAATGACAAAGGCATGAGGTCCTGGTGAAGCAAGGCTGATGCACGACAGGATTTCATACATGATGTCCTTTGGCTTCCTTCTAAAATCAGAGAGTCCTGGAGTTTCAACCACACTTACTCTCCTCCCACGCACTTTTCCATTAATTTTTTTACATCTTTCTGTATCTGCATACTGCAGTCTCTCTTCCAGGATCATTTTGCTTGCAATTTTGTTACTTGCCGTAGTGTTCCCGATCAGTAATATCCTCAGTTCTGGTTTCTCATACCACTCTGTAAAATAAGGAGTGAGCTTGGTTAGTGTGCTGTTACCTCAAATTTGGACTTGCCTTTTCCAAAAAGTCCTCTCCTTATTGTTTATAGTCTTGGCCAAATAACATTTTGGCTTCGGTGGTAGAAAACACTAAGACCGGGAAGACACTATGCAACTTGTAAAATCTTAA
Source organism: Anguilla pacifica (assembly GCA_039654925.1). Classification (NCBI taxonomy): domain Eukaryota; kingdom Metazoa; phylum Chordata; class Actinopteri; order Anguilliformes; family Anguillidae; genus Anguilla; species Anguilla pacifica. Next base: position 65,119,043 of record CM077288.1, read on the forward strand.
TGTTTGAGAACCTCTCAGATCATTATGGCAAAAAAGTCTTAGGTAGGGAAAAAACCCACCCAAACTAATATATGACTTGTAACTACGCAAAAGGAAACAGAACAAAACAATTAATGTCTAACATCCAACAAGGTGTCTGTGAGTCATGGCTGTTCAGGCTGAAAGCAATGTATAAATCTGCAGTTGACCATAAAAATTCATTTTGTGACCTATAATTAATGTACATTGAAAACATTTATTGTGTCATATGTCAAGTGTACGCCAACGATGCACTTTGTATACCGTTAGTTACAAAATACTCAACCTTGTCTGAGCTCTTCCATTTCTCTCCTCATGCGCTCCTTCTCCTGTTCCTCCTTTCTCTTCTCTTCTGCCACCTGGAACAGCTCTCTGGTGTAGTGCCCTCCTTGCTCATCCACCATTAGATCAATCTTATTCAGGAGTTGAATTACTTGAGTACGATCACTCTCCTTATTATTAAAAACATGATACCTCCGATTTACTTTCTCAAGAAGGTATGTGAGCTCCTCGCAGTCCATTCCTAAGTCCTCTAGATCATCAGGGTCTTCCAGTTGATCTCCATGGGTAAAGAGGAGCATTGTATGCTCAAAAGCAGCCTCACCAAACACTTCTTGAATCACCTCTGCTGCTTGTTTCTCCTCTGGTGTGAAACTGCTCAGGTTTATCACCAGCAGGAATGCATGAGGTCCTGGGTCGCACATGGAGAAACTTTCGGCCACCCTGCTTTCTGCATCCACCTTAGAAACCTTTAATTCAGTCACACCTGGTGTGTCGACCACTGTGACTGTCCTACCATTCACCTTTCCCTCTCCTCTCTGACATTCAGTTGTTACACTAATGAAACTAAAACCTGCTTTAAATTCATTTTTTCTGAGGATGGTGTTTCCTGCCGAGCTTTTCCCAGCTCCCGTCTTTCCCACAAGCACGAGCCTCAGAGACGACATGGCTCCTGCTGTACAGCTGTAATGCCTAAAAAGAATTATGTGTTACATCAAAGTGTCAAATGACAATCATGTACTGTATAGTAGGAAATATCAGCATTTCAGCTGTGTAATTCATAAAAATATTTTTTAAATGACTACACTATGTTTTAATAATTGTCTGCATCCAGTGCTCTGGGTGTATGACAAGCACATTATGAATAAATGTCTGGACATATGTCTGGATAGGTTTGTAAGATTTGATATTTAATATTTAATTATTTAATAGGCCTAAATTGTATTGTTTGTATTGTAGTATTGCTTTGACAGCGGAATCGTCAGAATGTGAACAGTACCCATCACTAGTCATTAAAACAAAATTATATGCATGTGAAATGATAGAGAATGGATTGAAGAAATATAAATGAGTTTCCCACCATGCGTACAGCTCGAAAAGCAATAGTTGTAATTTTTTTTACAACTATTAGGTATGCTGTTATTAGGTACCAAGCAAGCTTCCACACAAACCAAAGATGGTGAACACAAAAGTGTTTAAAAACGTGTGCACTTCCTTATATGTCCATTTCACGTGAGTATCTGATGTAACTAAATGTCCATCAAATTGGGAATTATTGATCATGGGCCTGGAGCATTTGTGATTATATAACTGGCAGGATCGAAAGAAGAAGAAAAAAAAAAGGCGAAATCCCCTAAGTTTGGGGCTTTATTGTGTGGACGTGAAATTGTTCACAAATTCTGTCTGTTGAAATGAGGTCAGAAGGTACGTAAGTTAACATTCTGGAGGGCTGAGAGTCTGTGGTCATTGTGGTTATTTCTGTAGGAAACCCTGAAAAGTGCCAAACTCTCTCTGCCGTATTTTTATGGGGCATGTCGCTTGGCAGGTCCAATATTTGTCCTGAAAACATATCAATCTTGTCCTGTGTGCACTTGCTCTCTGATCTAAACTCGGTTTTATTTCATGTACTTTTGGTACTTTTAAATTCTCTTACACATGACTATCCCAAGAACTGAATGATAACATTTTCCATTTTTCAGTTACAATAGATTTAACATTAAAAAAACATTAGCATCAAAATAAGTATAGAAAAATAACACTTTCATTTTGAAAATATTTAGTTTAATATAAATATATTTATTGGATTGAAAAAAAAAATCAGTCATGTTCCATGTGCTCTTACTGTACATTTCTTGTAAAATATATTTACATGACTTTAAAAGAATGCCAAATATGATTTGCTTACCTGTTATCTGTTTTCTGTAGAAGTTGGACAAAGGAAATGTTCAAATTGAAAACAAATTGAACCTGAACACAGTCAATCAGTCATGCATATTTATACCCCTTGCTGTAGCCTTGTAAAGAGCCCACGTCACTGCAGAGATACCTGTTGGAATGTCTGGGTGTGGCTGAGAGGCCTGAGTGCGCAACTTGCTTTTGTTGATTCTGTGCCATGGGTAATACGTTTTCCACCTCGAAAGGATAGTTGTACTTCTCCTTTGCTGTATGAGTCATGACCTCTCCCTTTCAGGCATAATGGAAAATTATTTAGACGACCTAAACCATGTTAAACTTTCAAAGCTGAATATTTTGCATGTTGAACATTAGGTTAGGAATTGGACAAGTGAGCCTGTACCTGTGGCAGTCTGACATGATCAAACCTTAGCACACCCACCACCAGGTATCAGAGATGATTGGGGTTGCTTCAGATGTTAGGCAGTTCCTTTTGGCCTCCACACTCTGCTCTTGACATTAATCTGACACAAGTGAATCTTTGTGTCATCTGTCCTTTCACCAGAACTCTGCAGGCTCTTTTCGGTACTTCTTAGAAAACTGTAACCTGGCAGACCTGTTTTTCCAGCTAATTAGTGGTTTGCATATTGAAGTGTAGCCTCTGTAGTTCTGTTTGTGAACAGACGTCACTGACATACCCACTACTGCCTGCTGAAGAGCGTTTCTGATCTGTCGGAAAGATGTTTTTTTCTTCATTGTGGTGAAAATGCTTCTGTCAATAATTGTTGAGGTCTTCCTTAGCCTACCGGGCCCTTTGCGATTACTGTGCTCACCAGTGCTTAATGCTTTCCCAAACAGTTGAATTTAGTAAGTCTAAGGTTTCTATGTCTCTGACAGTTTTTTTTCTTATTTCTCAGCCTCACAAATCTTCCTTTACTCTCATTGGCACAACTCTGGTCTTCATGTTGAGAAATGCCAGTAAGACTCCAAAGGCAATCAAAAGCCTACATTCAAGAAAGCTGTCTTATACCAGCACAGAGGAAACAATGAAACATACCTGACTCATCAGAAACACCTGTGAAGTCATTTGTACCAAGCATTATGGTGCCCTTTAATAGAGGGTTTATCTATAAGCAGTGCTGTAATTTGTACATGGTAAAACCAAAAAAAAACATTTTAATAAAAGCCTAGAATCTGCTCTTTAATCACATGCAAATTGTTTGATTATAAATCTAAAATTGTGGATTACAGATCTGGATCAATTAAAAATATTTCTTTGTCCCGAACATTATAGAGCTCACTGTAATATTATTTCGTTTCAGTCTTGGTGTGCTCACACTCAGTTATAATAATGTAGCCACCTGTTCACCATCATCCTACCTTTATAGTTCTGCATAAAGCAGATACAATCTGCTCAGTCAACTCCACAGTTTCAGATACAATCCATTTCTAGTTAGGGTGGCCACTTCCTCTACTCTACAAAGGAGGACACCGCACCATAGGCGCTTTTCCACCGTAGGGCCGAACCGTTACCAGGGCCGCTGCGTGCCGTTCCGCGCTGCTCGGGACTCGTGGGACCGGTTACCGTTTCTTTTTCCATCTGTCGGGCTGCTAAAACCAGGACTAGGAAGTATCTATAGAAAAACTAGTGATGACAGCAAGTGACGCGGTGGATCAGCGACGGCGTCCCATTGTGTATGTATCAATATGCGCCAGTTGTTGTCGTCGCTGCCCAAATTCCATTTTGTTTTTATGATGTTCTGTTTCGTTGGCTGACGATATGGACGAGGATTCTGCGTATTTTGGTCTGTTTTTGGTTTTTGTTTTTGTGTGTGCACGTAAGCACTCAACACGTGCACGGGTTGATGCCGCAAGGAGGAGACATTAGAAAAGAAAGAAAGAAGAAGATGTTTACCTGCGCATGTTGACCGAATATATAACTCGCAGGAGGACACGTACAAACAAAGCAGGTTCTAACTACTAACTACAATAACCGTTTTATTTGTAAAAGTATATTCTATGAAAAGTGAAAGCAGCACATTTCATGTTTGTAAACACAGCCGCCAGGACATGAGATTACTGCACCGATCGGTGAAATTGTACTCCGTATCAACAAAATTACGCCAGGTGTTTGAAAAATAAGGTTTAACTTAAAAAATACCCCAAACTTATCCTTTGATTACTATTTAACACTAGAAACGCCATGCTTTTTTATGTACCTGTAACCGCCAAGCCAACGCCAATGGGCGTCCGTATCCTTTTGTTAATGGATGATTAGCACTTTAATGTACTATACTATAATGAAATATTTTCGCATTGTGGTGTTGCTATTTTTTACTTTTGAAGGATTTGAATACTTTTACCCCCGCTCATGATGTTAATTTATCAGCTCATTGTGTGTGCCTTTTGTGATTGGCACAAGACTTTTTAGGTCCACTGTGTGCTAATACAACATGGCATTACACTGTTGCGAACCTGTAGTAAACGTCAGTAAAATGTTTTTCAGATGCATCGCATGCTGCAGAACAGCAGACGGCCACCCATTGAATGGACCCGTTGGCGGTCGACTGAATGATGGGACCACTGTGTTCCACTCTTTACAGTAAGCCAGTGGCTTGACAACTTTCGCATGTCTAAAGAGACCTTTGAGTACCTCTGTGGCAGTACAGCTAGGGTTATGGTTGAAAATGCATTTGGCAGACTGAAGGGAAGATGGCGCTGCCTTCTGAAACACAATGGCAGTGATCTGGAATTAGCCAGACAGATGGTTGTTGCATGTTGTGTTCTGCACAATCTGTGCGAGCAACACAATGAAGTGTACAGACCAGACTGGCTCAATGGCCCTGATGTTCCACAATTACCACAGCCTGCAGCACCACTTCCAGAGAGGGAGAGAGTCATGCCGGAAGCAAGTACAGTACGTGCTGGACTGATGCGACACTTCAGCAACACTAACTAGAAAGGCTCTGTGCTATGGTGCTTGGTTAACAGAGAATGTTTGCAATTTTTGGGTTTGCAGTTCAGTGTGTAGGTCTTTGGACCATAGGTGACAGGATAGGGTTAACAGGGTACTGTTAACCCTATAATTTTTTAAATTATTACTTTTTATCATTTGATAACTTGTTAACTCATACAATTTAGCATAATCTTGTATGATTGTAGGAGATGAAAATAAATACAGTTAATGGAATACCTTGTTGGAGATTGTATTGCTTAAAGGATTTTATTTTGAGATGCTCTTGGGTCTCATACATACATATTACAATGTTTGGCAAAATCAAAAACAAACAACAAAGGTGAACAAAGCAGCCCTTGGCTAAAATAGAAATAGAACTGTGCATGATTTTTTTTTTCCCTCTTTGTGGTCTGATTGTGCATTGTGCCCTCCTGTGTCTTGTTAGTGTCGTGTCTATTTAAGTTCTTTGCTTCCCTGACTCGGGTGCTGGTTCCTTGTGTTTTCGCATGTGTTTCCGCTTCTGTGTTTCTGCCTGTGCAACTCTCCCTGTGTATCTCCCTGTGAGTTTTGTCCTGCCTGTTTGTTTGCCCGAGTTCTGTTCTCTCTCTGCATTTGGGTCCATTTCCCTGAAAAAAAACGTGACCGTTTGTGACCGCTTCTCTCTTAGGACCTGAACAAACTGTCCGAACAGGTTTATGAATCGGTTGTTAAAAGTTTCTCCAACCCGTAACCTTTTCGCGGTTTCAGCTTGCTCAGCTTCTCTGTCGGCTTTTCGACTCCAGCAGCTGCTTGTGCTGGGCCTCCAGGAGAGCCAGGTGTGCACAGTCGGAGTCCTTCAGGTAAGCCAGGAATTTGTTTTGGACACTCTGCTGGTGTCTCCTTTCTCCTGTGAAAATATTGTATTGACAATGGCATTAGAGCCTAGTAAACATAAAATTTACCTAAATCTGAAGCTGTGGTTGACATTTACACTGCAAGTTGCTGGAAATTCAGCAGATCACACTAGCTCAGGGAGTAGTATTCATCATGATTGCTGTCTATTCATATTATGATTGGCATCATTTACCTGTCTGTCACTGATCTGGCTGCCAGTAACCTACAATACTCAGACAGCAGTAGCCTATTCATAATCTCATTCCTGTCTATTTATACGATGGGTACCACTGCTCACACCTTCAATGACCGGCAGTAGATACACAGGCATGCTTTTGGGACAGTAATCATCATATGAATGGCCGGATGATTCCAGTCTAATGATCATTAGTTCACAGGGAAACCTACAGATTTTCTTACCAAGAATGCTGCCTCTGGGGATGTCTCTGGGATCCGTAGGAGCAGGGGATGAGGTCATGGGAGCATCTTGGGACTCAGGTGTAGCTGGACTTGGCTCCTGTTGGGAAGCAGCAGGCACTGGCAGTGGGACGCTTGATGCTGAGGTTGCAGTGTCACTGGAGGCGTCTGTGAAGTGAAAGCAGCACATTTCATGTTCGTGAACAGCCGCTAGGAGATGAGATTACTGCACCGATCGGTGAGAATTATACTCTGTACCAACAAAATTAGGCTACGCCAGACGTTTGAAAAAGAAGGCTTAACTTAAAAAATACCCAAACGTATCCTTTGATTAGCCTACTATTTAACACTAGATCCTTTTTTTTTTTGTTAATGGACGATTAATGTCAGCTGTATGTTGTAATGTATTAACGTTAACAAACATTTTCATTACATAACTAGCAAAAGTCAAGGAATAATGTAATTACTATTTTAAAAACACAACGCCAATTGGCGTCACCATGGCAGTTCCAGTGTTAACAAGTATGAAAGTAGGCCTATGTATAGAACTAGCTAGTTGCCACGCCCACAACTTACCATAGTAATTCTCCATTGCTTCCAATTGCTGTGTAGCCGTGGAGGGCACGGAGAACGACGAGTCTAGTTCACCGTTTTTCATGCGGAACGATGGAAACACCATTGGAACCGTTCCTCTCCGTGCTCAGAACCGTTCGGCCCTACGGTGGAAAAGGGGCTCATGATATTGATTCCAGGAGGGGTGGGGGTGTGAAGTTGGCATTTGGGGGGACCGTGGCAGACAATCAATGTAGCCAATGGGCTGGCTTCCAGCTGAAATTTGATTTTCTTTATACCAATCAATGATGTCGTGGTTAAAAAAGTGGGTGAACCCTAATACTGTAGGCTAACTTCTCCAGTCATCATAATCTTCAAAGAACCACAATTTTTTATTTGCTAATATATTTATATATTGATGTATGTTTGGGCGGCGCTGCTCGGTGTAACAACATGTCGTGCTTGAGTTTTTATTATTATTATTATTATTATTATTATTATTATTATTATTTGTGCTTTCGCTGTAAATGTTACATGTTTCTGAGCTGACTAAAGCAACACTGAGTCAGATTGAATACAAAACACCAGCTGTATTTGTGTTGAGTCCCTCCAATTCCTGTTGTCATTCCTTCTGTCTTCTGCTTACACTTGCACAAAGAAAATGATGAAAACTGAGAAAATATAAATTGAAACACACGGTCAATCAGTCATCTGTTCTTACATTATTTTCTGCAACCCTGTAACCATGTCCGTACAGAAATACCTGTTGGCATTTCTGGGTGCAGCTGACATGCCTGAGGCTTGCTGTTGTTGACTCTGTGCCATGATAATTTTTTAAGTTTGACACCATAAAATATAATATAGTTTTCCTTTTACCTCGCCCTGTGAGTCATGGCCTCCCCATTTTCAGGTATGAGGAACTGTACTCATGAAAGTAAACATGGAGGCAGTACATATTATTAAATTTGGCAGTACAAAATGACAATAGTCAGGCATGAATTTTGTTAGGTAAAATGTTAATTGAAGCCAGACAAAAGACCCAACAATTGAAATCAGGTTGAGCAGGGATTTACCCATGAATAAAAAAAAAACTTGTTTATATTTGGGTATGTAGAAAATGCTCATAACCAGCACAGCAAAACAACAGTGATGATAAGTATTATAAGAAGAAGAAGAATTAGAGCTGCAGGCAGCTATGTTGGGGTCCTAGCTGTGGACGTGATCCCCATCTGTAAACGCAAGCAACTAAAAAGCAATTTGTGATCTCACCATACCATCATTTTCTCCCATGAGGCATCTCCCAGGTATATTTTCGGTATAGTCTCTGTTTGGTACAGTGTCACCATATTTCTGTGTTATGGGTGCATTTGAGAGTCGGCCACCTCTGCTGCTCTTGCATGGGCACAGATTTGATGGCACATGTTTGCAGATGAGGTTTTGCTGTATGTGTGTACATCAGTTCAATTCTTCACATCATGCATTTCAGCCACTACAGTGCATCTCTATAAACATACCTGTTGGATTCCTGTTGGAATTTCTGGGTAGCAGTGATGTGAGTTGCCTGCGGCTAATCGGGTAATGAAATGTATGTGTACGTAGATGTTCATGCTCATGTGGAGCTTCGCTGGCATGATGTTCTAGAACACGGGAATGCTCATCAAAGCTGTTATCAAGCACAGGATTCTCGCTACTTTTAATGGCCAGTAATATTACATACTTCGAGGCCTGGTCACCAAACACATGTTTGATCAGCTCCAATATGCCCTTCCTCTCTGTACTTTCCTGTCCAGATCTTTCTACTATGAGAAAGGCATGAGGTCCTGGTGAAGCAAGGCAGATGCACAACAGGATTTCATGCATGGTGGCCTTCTCGGACTTCATTCTGCGCGTATCAGAGAGTCCTGGAGTCTCAACCACATTTACTCTCCTCCCAAACTCTCCATTTATTTTCTGACAGCCGCTTGTTTCTGAACACTGAAGTTTCCTCAGAAAGATGATATCGCTTGCAGTCCTGTTACTTGCCGTAGTTTTCCCGATCAGTAATATCCTCAATTCTGGTTTTATTCCCCATTCTGTAAAATAAAGATTTTATCTTAGCGTACTCTCTTCCTCAATGAAAACACCAATGTTCGTTATAACATGGACATTTTACCTCGTTGCACCTGAACAAGAATGATGTGTTTTTACTTATATATTACAGCAATGCAGTTCTCATGTGTGACTGGTGGGGTGATTCCAAAACTTCATCAAGAGTTACTGACAATAATTCTTTTTGGACCTTGCATACAGTTGAGGCCAAAAGTTTACATACACCCAGGCTAAAGATATTCAAACTCAGTTTTTCACAACTCTGCACATTTCATGTTACCATACATTTCTTTTGGAAAGTAGGGCATGTACTTTGTTCACATCTGAGGTAATTTTACAACAACTGATTAGAGACAGATTTTTTTCAGCTTAATTCACTATATCAGAATTCCAGTGGGTCAAAAGTTTCCATACACCAAGTTGACTGTCTCTTTAAACAGTCTGGAAGATTCCAGAAATTGATTAAACTTTAGAGCCACTGCCTTTTTGCCCTTGATACAATGGTAAAATCCAAGCAACTCCGGCAAGACCTCAGAAAAAAAAATTGTGGACCTCCACAAGTCCGGTTCCTCCTTAGGAGCAATTTCCAAACAACTGTAGGTACCACAAGCATCTGTACAAACAATTGTATGAAAATATAAAAATCTTGGAACCACACAGACACTGCATCGTTCAGGAAGGAGGCATTCCTAGGGCTGAATGAACGTTGGTTCAGAACCTTTGGAAAGGTTCAACTGAACGCCAAGACAACAACAAAGAAACTGGTGAAGGAGTTGGAGACATCACGTACCAAAGTATTGACATCCACCATTAAGAGAATCTTACATCGCCATGGCCTAAAAGCCTATCGCGCAAGGAAGAAGCCCCTACTCCAACACCGACATAAAAAAGGCAGAATGAAGTTTGCAAGTGATCACCAGGACAAAAACTTAGCCTTTTGGAAGAGTGTTCTCTGGTCAGATGAAACAAAAATTGAACTGTTTGGCCATAATGATCATTGTTGTGTATGAAGGAAAAAGGGTGAGGCTATTAATCCCAACTGTGAAGCATGGGGGTGGCAGCATCATGTTGTGGGGGTGTTTTGCTGGAAAAGGGATTGGTGCACATCAGAAAATAGATGGCATCATTAGGAAAGAGGATTATCTAGAAATACTGAAGCAACACCTCAAAATATCAGCTAGAAAGTTAAAACTTGGTCACAATTGGGTCTTCCAGCAGGACAATGATCCTAAGCATACCTCCAAAGTTGTGACAAAATGGCTTAAAGACAACAAAGTGAAAGTATTTGAGTGGCCATCACAAAGCCCTGACCGGAATCTCATAGAAAATTTGTGGACTGAACTTGAAAAAGCCTGTCTGAGCAAGGTGGCCCACAAACCTGACTGAGTTACACCAGTTCTGCCAGGAGGAATGGGCAAAAATTCCAGCAAAGTATTGTGAGAAGCTTGTGGCTGGCTACACCAAGCGTTTGATTCAAGTTAAGCAATTAAAAGTCAATACCACCAAATACTAACAAAGTGTATGTAAACTTTTGACCCATTGAAAATCTGATATAGTACATAAAAACTGAATTAAATCTGTCTCTTAGCTATTATTCTGGAATGACTTTATGAAAATGAAGTAGATACCCTAACTGACTCAACACAGGAAATGTATGGTAACATGAAATGTATGGAGTTACGTCACTGACTCCAAACATAATTTACATCTTTATTTTGTGGGTCATAGGAGTATAGTTTTGACACATGACACAAGCAAGCGGAAACTGTGGAGTCATGCAGGGGTACAACTAGCATATCATGAGGCTGTGTAACAACATGTCCCCGCTTGGGCTATAGTAAATGCAGCCTCAATAACCTTTCATTTAATTTTATATATTCCATGTATATTGTATACCATGCAGTTGTTCTGTCCTATATAGGCTACGGGGACCGTGCTAAAAGAAAAAGCAAATATTTGCAGCTCTGAAGTGGAAATCACAAACATAGTTAAAATTAACAGCATTGAAGAGAAAGTTCAGCACACAAACACAAAAATGTCTCTTAATCATGGAGATGCAAGTTTTTGTCATTGCGTTTTACTTTAGTTTTTGTGTTTTGCACTTCAGAGCCACTGTACATGTACAGTACATACCAATGATGCACTTTGTGAACTGTTAGTTACAAAATACTCAACCTTGTCTGAGCTCTTCCATTTCTCTCCTCATGCGCTCCTTGTCCTGTTCCTCCTTTCTCTTCTCTTCTGCCACCTGGAACAGCTAACTGTGTAGTGCCATCCTCGCTCACCCACCAGGAGTTGAATTACTTGAGTATGATCGTTCCTTTTATCATTAAAAACATGATACCTCCAATTTACTTTATCAAGAAGATATGTGAGCTCCTCACTATCCCTTACTGAGGTCTTGGGATCATCAGGGTCCTCCAGTTCGTCTCCATGGGTAAAGAGGACTATAGTATGTTTTAAAGCAGCCTCACCAAACACTTCTCTAATCACGTCTGCTGCTTGTTTCTCCTCTGGTGTGAACCTGCCCAATTTTATCACCAGCAGGAATACATGTGGTCCTGGGGTGCTCATTGGGAAACATTCTGCTACCCTTTTTGCATCCTCCCTAGAAACCATTATATCAGTCACGCCTGGTGTGTCAACTACGACTGTCCTACCATCCACTTTTGCTTCTCCTTTCTGACATTCAGTAGTTACAGCTTTCAAACTTAAACCTGCTTTAAATTCTCCTTTTCCGAGGATGGTGTTTCCTGCTGAGCTTTTCCCAGACCCCGTCTTTCCCACAAGCACAAGCCTCAGGGAGGTCATGGCACCTGCTGTACAGGTAGACTAACCCCTAAAAAGAAGGTTTATATAATTATTGCAGGATGGATGAGGAGCAATGAGAAGCAAAAGCGAGTATTTTCCACACTGATTTGATTTGTATTTGTAATTTGTATATTTACTAGAGGTCTGTATTACGCTAGAAATGAGGATCAAGTCTGCCCATGCCTGACTATAAAACCAGCCTGACGAGCTCGAGTCAGATTTGTAGCCAGAACATAATACAGCCAGATCACTGAAACAGCCATATTTGTGCTTTCACTTTTAAATCACGTTTTTCTTCTGTAAAATGCGATCGTAATGTGTTCCTCATTTGTATGTCTGCAGCAAACAGCATAGGAGTGACCTCCCAGTTCTTTCAGTATGTGTTTCCAAAAGGATATTTGTGAAATAGAGGAATACTTTATATTTTAATGTTCATGTTGACCAGAACAGGCTTACCACCTAGCTTTAGCTTTTCATTCTTCTGTTAAATGTTACACTTTAGTCTTTTCTTAATCTGTATTTCAGTTACAGAAGTTTTAAAATCTAAGACATTTTTTAAAATAACTCTAAAAGAATGTTAAATATGATTTACATACCTTTACCTCTGTTTTGTATGCGTCTGTCTTCTACAGGAACTGGACAACGAAAATAAAACTGAACACCGTTACTCAGTTCTCCATACTTATACCACTTTTGCTTTAGCCTACCAAAGACTCAATATCACTGCAGAGATACCTGTCTGAATTTTAGTGTCCAGATGCTTGGGTGAGGTTTAGACTAGTTGTTGTGTCTGTGCCATCATAAACAAGAATTGTTTTCCTTTTTTCTATAGAGAGGAATTCATGGTGGACTCATGATGCAGGTCCTGTAGCTCCAAAGCAGACCGAGATCACCCCTCCAGCACATCGATGAGACTTGCTCTTCTTGACTTGTGCCATGCTCAGTAAGTTTCCCATCTGCCATGCTCTTGTTGTTGTTACGGTTCGGGGGGTTAGGACCCAGGCGCAGAGTGAAAACACACGGAACTCAAAAGGGCAGATTCAAATAAAGACTTTACTATCAAAATATAAACAAGCAGTGAACAACCAAAAGACCACAAGGGGCAATTCTAAGAAATTAACAAAAATAACTGAAAAGGAAAAACAAGCAAACACACAGAGGATTCGGAAAACGGAAAACTCAAAAAGGCAGGCAGAATACAGGCAGGCAGAATGCAGGCAGGGCAGAACACAGTCAGGCAGAATACAGGCAGGGCAGAACACAGTCAGGCAGAATACAGGCAGGGCAGAACACAGGCAGGCAGAACACAGTCAGGCAGAATACAGGCAGGGCAGAACACAGTCAGGCAGAACACAGGCAGGGCAGAACACAGACAGGCAGAACACAGGCAGGGCAGAACACAGTCAGGCAGAATACAGGCAGGGCAGAACACAGTCAGGCAGAACACAGGCAGGGCAGAACACAGTCAGGCAGAATACAGGCAGGGTAGAACACAGACAGGCAGAATACAGGCAGGGCAGAACACAGTCAGGCAGAACACAGACAAGCAGATACATAAAAGCAGAACACATACACAAGCAGGCAGATACATACAAATGCAAACACACACAAGTAGGAATGTAGGCAGAAACACAAGGAACCAGCACCCGAGTCAGGGAAACAAAGAACTTAAATAGACACGAAGATAACAAGACACAGGTGAACTCAAAGCACAATCACACCAGACATGGAAGGGATAAGGAGACGCAGGTGGAAACAATGATTAAATAACGAGACAACAATAATAGAAAACAATAATACAATTAACACAGGGGAAACCAATGAGGGAATGAACAGAAATACAAAAACTGAGAAGTGCCGCCATCTGGCGTCCCAAAAAGGAAAAACAGAAACAAAAAAACAGAACCATGACAGTTGTTTCCCACCTTTCAGGTACAGTAGGAAGAACTAAACTTATCCTCACAGCAAAATGGAGTGAGAAGAATCTTCACAGAAATCAGGTAAAGGAAGTAAATGCAATGATATTTGGTAGGACTAAAAGACAATAGCCAGACATGCATTTAATTTCTCATAAATTTATAACATTTGTCTTTAACCTTGACTTGTTTTTGTTTTACCAATTTTCTTTACAGAAATAGTTTGGTGCTTTAAGTTGTTGCTGAATTCACCAAGCTCTGCTTGTCAAGAAGAAGAAGAAACCTTTTGGAAGTTGAAGTTAAGGAAAAGGTGTATTTGAAACTGGGCCAAAGACCCAGCAATCTGAGCTTGATTGTCCAGGACTTTAACTCGAATTTAAAAAACTGCTTTACATTTAGTTATGCAGCAAATGCTCGTAACTAGAGCAACATAATTTTTTTGAGGTAAAAACTATGTAATTTATTTACACAGTAGTAGTAAATATATAAACATACAAAGAACTTCCATAGTAGGTGCAAGAGGGAGAATGAGAATATAGTGCTTCACTTACCAAATAGTTCGGAGGATATGGTTTTACATGTAGCTTAGGTTGGACAAGTAAATCCAAAACCATTGAGAAGTAGGCGAGTTGAAATGTAAACAACAGCTGGGTGTGTGAATGACAGACAGTAATAATAACAGAAGTAATAGTAGGAGTAAAACAAAACCTTTTTTAAAGTTTGAATCTTTAGTTTAAAATAAAATATATTTACATAAAAGCTATATATTTTACACTTCAGTTGTGTCCCGTGAGCTCTCACTCTATATTTCAGTTTCAATAGTTAAAGCATTTGAAGCATTTTTTTTTAAAATTTTATTTTAGTCAGTTACACAGTTTGCTTTAAACAGTTTTGGCTGGTAAGCATGATTTAAATATAGGAAATGTAATGCCTTCCGGAAATTGTTGCTGGCAAAAAATAATATATATATATATATATATTAAAAAATCAAAGCAAAATGGAGGGTGACACATCTTAACAGAAATCAGGCGAGAAGCTATAATGATATTTCAGTAGAATGAAGAAACAATAGACAGGACTGGATTGCAATATTTTTTGTAAATGTAAGTGATGTGAAATACTTTAAACACATACCCATATTTTTTCCTGTTAATGGTAAACATTTCATCATATATTTTCTCATATTTACAACATTGTTCATTGGCTGATGTACTCAGAACTTGATATGAAACCAGTTACTGTTAACTTCATGAATTTGAGTAATCTTGCAAGATATGTTATGATATTGTCACAAACTTTTTAACAGGATGATAATCTCCTTAGATAGGTCCTGCAATGAAATCTTATCTGAAGTTGCCATACGTACATGAATAACGGCTTCAAGATAAGCCGTTTTAAAACTTGAACTATATGTGCCAAGTTTTAAAACGAATGTTTTAGCATGACATTTACATTGGTAAGCTTTTATCCTACAAGAGTAACAAACACTTTGGGCCAGGGACTTTGTTTTAAATAACGCAAAGAGCCTAAAATATATTTATATAAACTAGTCCTACAGAATATAGCGGCAGTATAATATATATAATAGTTCTAATTCTTATTTTTAAGTAGGCTATAGCCCACGACCCTTTTTAAAGTAGGTTGCATTATATGTGCCAAGTTTTAAAATGAATGTTTTAGGATGCCTTTTTACATTGGTAAACGTTATGATTGCCTACAGACATCAGACTATTTGTTAAACAAGGCTACTCTATGTTTATGTATCAATCCCTATCTAAATAAATAGCCTATTAAATAAATAATTCTTATTTCCATAAGTCATCGAAATAATATGTCAAACCATTAACAAAGCAACGTTGAGGGCCAACGCAATCTTTGATAGCGCAAGTGTACAGAGAAAAAGCAGAAACATGTGGGGAGCTTGCAGGCCAGCGGTCTCTTTGACATGGTGCGGTTTTGTGCAGAGTTACATCACACACATACACACACACACACACACACACACATAGGAGAGTATAGTTAGATAGGGGATGTAGTTGAATATAACATGAATGCAGTTATTTCACTCTGTGTAGCCCTTCTATAAACATAAAGTGTTGATTTTTATTTTTGTTATTATAATTATATAATATAATTAATTGTAATTATTTTTGTATTCATACAACACCTGATTCCCTATTTTACTCTGTTCGGCCCTTCTATAAGCTATGATTTACTATGTTCAATTGTACTATGTATGTTCAAATAAAAAAATATTTGAACTGAAAAAGAATGTACCAATTTATCTTAGCAGCTGTCCCATTTTACCTGAACATGCCATCAACGTGAGAGAAGCGGGCTTGGTGTGTTTGAAGGTCTGTAGTTTCTAAACAAGTATACTTTACAACATAATTTCAAAACAGAAATATAGCAGAGATCTGTGATAACTTATAAAAACATCATTGGAGTGAATAACCAGCTTTTTTGATGGTCTCCTGGTAATTCTACCAAAAAGTATCCCAAATTACCTGATTCCGCCCTATTTTAAGAACTAACAAGCTTATTGATCAGTAGATCTCATAAACATTACAAATTAGCTTGTGCTATAAAGGTTATGCTTGCCTACAGACATCAGACTATTTGTTAAATAAGGCTACTCTATGTTTATGTATCAATACCTATCTAAATAAATATTAAATAAAAAATTCTTATTTCCATAAGTCATCTAAATAATATGTCAAACCATTCACAAAGCAACGTTGAGGGCCAACGCGATCTTTGATGGTGCAAGTTTACAGACTTGAAGCTTGACCGCAAAAAAGCATAAATGTGGGGAGCGTGCAGGCCAGCAGTCTCTTTGCATTGCTCAAATTAACCTCCTTGTGTGTCAAAGGGCTTGTGCGACTTGGAACATTTATTCATTTTTTAGGCCTACCAGTAAATCAAGCAATATGTGAGAATATGTAAGTAACTAAATTTTAAAGCTGTGGTTTGTACGTTAGTATAAAGAAAAGAAGCCCATGCAAGTATACAAAGTCTTAAGCCCATAGGGTGCCGATTTAAATGTATAAAAAGCAAGCAAGGCAACGTGCTATGAAACTACATAAACTGTTATAATAGCAATGAATATTAAAAGCAGGATTCGCAAAAGACTTGAAAACAAGGAAGTTATATTAAGTTTTGTGAAAAAGTAGGCAAGCGTGCAAAAAGCGGCGTTATTGTGATGTTTTTTCAACACCACATGTAGGAAAGAAAACATTGCTTGTAAGCACATTCATTAGAGTCCAAAACGTTTATGATATTACACACATTTTTAAGCTTTTAAAAAGGGCTTTAAGTGAAAATTGCACATGTCATGTGCCATATAGGAATGTTAGATATCTACAGACAGCAAAATTTTTGAATGGTTTCAAAATTGTATTGAACAATTACACAGATCTGAGTAAAATGATGTATTTACAAGCAATAGTTTAGGCCAGAAAATCTTGTGCTTTTGACACATAGTGGTGATGGGGTGCTGAGGTTAAAAGTATGTTAACACCCTGTGAAGCAGGGTCATATGGTAAACATCCATTTAGATTTACCACTGGGAGAATGCATTGAAATGTTTTTAACTAAATACAGATACAAACCTAAACTAAGTTTTTCAACAACCATGTAGGAATGAAAACATGGGTTGCAAGCAACTTCATTAGAGTCCAAAAAGTTTATGATATTACACACATTTTTAAGCCTTTAATTACACGTCAGGTGCCGTATAGGATTCTTGGCTGGTCTAGAACCGAGAATCGCTTACGTCAGGGGTTGGGGGCGGGATTATCGTGACCAACCAAGACCAACTAAAACTTTGTGACCGCCAGGTAGAGTGAGACACCACCTTCATTTGACATTCAGTAAAACATAAACTGATGAAATAGGCGAAATATCGGCAACAGCCTGTACCTAATTATGTAGGAAAATATGTCCTTGTTATCCTCCAGTGGTTATTTTTTCAGTATTTTCGCAATTTTTTTCTGTTCCGGCAAATAAGTCAGAGGTGGTCCAGCACTAGCTTTTGGTCGCTATCGACCTCCCCATATAAATGAATGTAACTTTAGGCTACATAAGTTTCCTCGCATACAGTTTAAGTGTCCCGTCTTGCGTATTTGAGGTCAATATGAGAAAGGGTGGTCGCTATCAGCACGTCTAGGAATCCGTACATATTCATTGTTGTAACCCAAGTTGCAGGACGCAAAATATCCATTAGGAAAGCAGTTTGAAATTATGAAGCAACGTCTGCGCCATTGGATTTAATGGGTCGCGATGAGATAGTTCCGAGCGTGTTGCTTGTCTTAAAGTTGATATAGTAAATAATAGTCCCTCCAGTTTTTCGCAATTCGGAATTTAACACAACTTCAACAAATTGCCGCATTTTTCCCGACGCTGCATAATTCGGCGAATTATTTTTACGAATTATGCAGCGTTGGGGAAAATACGGCATTTTGATGTGTTGAATTCCGGAAGTTCCGAATCGCGAAAAACTGGAGGGACTAAATAAGGCTGTAATAATATAACTAAATTTATATGTATGAAGTTGGTTTTTTACATTTAGACAGTTTATTATCTGTATTTTTACAGGACACACATTTTAATAGGTAACGATGTTGCTGGGAAAGCGGAGACGTATACAGACGTATACAATGACGTAATGACGTGGCTCTCTAACCTGTGGAAAAACAAAACGGTACTTAGAAGGTTCACAAGTTGAACCAACTGCGAACCGGCACTAGCAGCAGCCCAGAACCAGAACTAAGTTCGCACTGGTGGAAAAGAGCTACCAGAGGCTCTGAAGGAAGAGGACATCGATGTCATTGAGAGGAAAAGCATTCTGTGGCTGGGATTGAACTCGTTTTGCAGAGGAACTTTTTTTGTACACAAGCCTTCTAATGAACCTGAATTCCCTGGGCTGAATGGATGAATTGATTTTCAGCCCTTTGCTGTACTAGACTGACTTACCAAAGGTGATAATAATTATATGAATATACTGGCTGAGGACAGTGTGGTTTGTTCTTGGCACAACAAAATGACAAAAAACAGCAAAATAAAAAAGTAAATAAATAAAAAGGCAACATTCTTCCATTAACAAGTTCAAAAAGCAGCCAGTTAAGAATTTGAAATATTTGAATTTGAAAATAAATATGAAAAACGTGAATGAAAGACATAACAAACATTGATATCTTCACAGTGCACTGGCTACGATGCGAATGGTTTCATGAGCTCACAGCTACTATGGTTCTCTCCCTGTCCAGTATCGTTTCGTGCCTGTTTGGTCATTAATGACAGTATATGGCCTTGGCATCTCTAAGTGCGGTTATGAGTGCCTGTTTTTATTCTTTTGTAAAGTCTTCTATAGCTGCCGCAGTCAAGAGTTCTCTTTTTTTTCTCCATCTCGATGCTCACTACTTGCAAACAAACTTTTATCATTTGTGTTTTCTCTTCACCTTAATGTGTATTTTGGCTCATTATAGAGCATCTTAATGATGTTTTGAACCTTAGTTGGAAATATTAATAAAAAGCTATGAATGTGAATGACTTAAATGGACAAACAGGACATCAGTGTGATTTTCTAGTCAGCTGCTTTTTTGATGGATTTAACGTGGGAAAAAAAACATTTTGTTTCAAATATTACAACAACAGAGCATACATTCAGTATGCATTCATTTTGGTATTCGGTATTTTAATAACAAGGGAAAAAGCAAACCATCACAAAATGACGCATTGCATTCCATTACCAGGAAACATTATTATTGTCAATTAAAAAAAAAAGAAGCTGAATCCATCTGAATATAAGTTGAAAGTATGTGTCACAGTGAGTTGGAGCGAAATGGCGCCTAATTGGTAACAATTCAATTAGAATCAATGAATGGATGAAAATCAATGAGATTCAGGTAGGAAAAGTAATTTTTAATGATTTCTCAGCAGGAGCTAAATGTGGAGCTGAATTACAGTCTATAGACTCGCCTGCAGAAACTGCAGATAATTCTCTGGTTTCACCAGTTCAGCAATAAACAAACTTCCAAATATTTCTTGTGCATCAGTTAGCCTATTAAACATGTTGGTGGTGGGTTTTTTATTCAGGTCCACTTCAGTTTATTTTATTTCCAGTTCCATATTTTCACATCAAATGAAGTACGACACGTTTCCTGCTAGCCTGCAGTGCACTCTATGGTTTAACTCTGGCCTACCTTACTAACCTTCCCCTGAACCAACCCCCCCCCCCCCCCCCCCCCACCAACACACTCCTCTTCTGCTCCACACTTCTTCCGCAAGTCTTTAAACTAATAAACTAACCCCCCTGCAATCCCACTCCTGGCGTCTGGTCTCTATCAAACTCTGGAACTCACTCCCTCCCTCTCCACAGCCACGGTCATAAGGTACAAGATCACAAATATGTCATTTGAAAGTCAAAAAAACAAAAACAAAAAAAAAACACCTATTCACGCAAAATGCCTATAACCATATGTGTTATTTGTAACTAACAAGCAATATCATGTCCGCTGTTCTTCTTCTTCTTAATTTACCAGATTACATGATTGACAAAGTTTATGAATTAATTTTGTAATATCAAAAGCATGTAATAATGCTCAGGCAAATAATTCTGGCTGTGCAGATTGGTCTGTGGTTGTATTTTGAGCAGCCTGATGTCCCTGGCATGACAGTGTGGTCAAGTCAAATGCATCAGATCAAGATATACAGGCAATTACTTCAATGCCCATCCAATACTGGCACATAGCAGCATTTGTGCGTTAAGTTCAAGATTTATTTTTTGAAAACCAAAAGTGATAGGCCTTAAATTGCAGTGGAAATGAGTTTAAACTGAGAATGCCAAACTATAATAAATAAAGCGTTATTGTTTTTTTTTTTTTTGTTCAGTAATTGAAACCTGATCGTGACATCATCATGTGCCACATCACCTAGCAACAGCATCACATTTTCCTAATTTTCCTTTCCTCTTTCCTCTCTGGCTATTTTCCCAACCTCTTCGTCACTTCCTCTCTTCAATCCGGCCAGCTGATGTTCAAGCTTCAAAAGTAAAAGTTATCTGTCATTACATTACAGGCATTTAGCAGACGCTCTTATCCAGAGCGACTTACATTGTATCCAGTGATACAGGTGGATATATACTGGACTGCTTGTCCATGACAATACAGAACTCGGTGGCAGCACAACAGTACCAGAGTGAAACCTACAAAGGACAAACTAACTAGGATCTTGCCTTGAGATCTCCCTTCAATGCGTTTTTATCGCTGAAATCTCCTCAGCAATGTCCGTGAAGTCCATCTAGCGATCCAAGTCAAATTCGGCCTACGTAGGGATTCAACGTTTGAGTTGATGATTGAGGTAGACCCCCAACTGACTTCTATTATTATACTTTTTTTTTTTTGATCAAGGCCGGGTAAAAAAGGCAGCTTTGTTACATTGCTTTGAAGATCTTTTTCATACAGCTTTGTTACTGCAGCAGAAATTATATTTTTCTCCGTGTAAAAAACCTTTTTTCTAGTAAGTGAAAATGAATTATTATTTTTTTTAAAATATATTTTTATTTTAAGAAATAAACTTCTAATTTTAAATTAAATATTAAATGAAAACGGGAGAACTTAAAATTTCAGAAGACTTGTGAACGGCTTCGTTGCGGAAATACAATGAACTTGTTGTGACAACAGATAGAAATCTCGCCGGTCACGTACAGTGTAGGGCTTGCAATGCTATTTTGACATATGATAGCAGGAAGGCTGATCCCACCGAACTTAGAGATACCGCCCCAGAAACAACAGAAACTTTGCTGGCAGCGAAGACTAGATATAAAGCAAAGAGGTCTGGTAAGCCAGGCGCACAGTGCTTGATCGCCACTAACAGGTAAGACAAATGGTTTCTTAGCCTATCATGCTCCTCTGCTGACGGCCGGGCCACTGTGCCTTGTTAATCAGTATAGCATCTGTTTATCCCATATGGAAATAAAAATATGGCCAATTGAGGTATGATAATTATTGCTGTAACTCTAGCGCATAGCAGCCAGGCGAAGCATTAACTGCGTCTGTGGGCGGTTTCGGTTTCGGGCTTCAAATTTGCCAGTAGCAGTCAAACAAAACCCGGTTTAGATCACAGTGAGAGCACAGGGGACACGATTTTATTATTATTATTATTATTATTATTATTATTATTATTATTATTATTATTATTAGTTGTAGTAGTAGTAGTAGTATTAGTAAGATTTTGAATTGACTAACTAGCT
This sequence comes from Anguilla pacifica, assembly GCA_039654925.1. Lineage (NCBI taxonomy): Eukaryota > Metazoa > Chordata > Actinopteri > Anguilliformes > Anguillidae > Anguilla > Anguilla pacifica. The sequence goes on from CM077288.1 coordinate 65,141,097, forward strand.
ACCCAGTGGTGAAACGAACTCCCTGTTCCTGTACGAACCACCCTGTCATTGCCCATCTTCCGCCGTGGCCTGAAGACGCATCTCTTCAGACTACCTGGACTAAGTATCACTACTCTGCAGGACATTCCCAATCTAGGACCGCTATTATCATTTGTATCCTTCTAATTCGTTCCTTTAGCACTTTCATGTTAAACTTGTACTTCCATTCAGCACTTATATTGCCCATTTATCATTATCTTGATGTTGTAGCTCGTTGTCATGCCTCCTAGATTGACCTACCATAACTTTCCTAACCTAGCCTATGCTTACTGTGTGAACTGGACTTAATGTGTTCATGACTACGAATAACTGTTAGGCTACATAATTAGTACTTTACCTTATCGGACCTGTGTTTTATAGTTTTTCCAATGACCTCCGGTATGCACTTATTGTACGTCGCTTTGGATAAAAGCGTCTGCCAAATAAATGTCATGTGATGTAACTTAGTTGTCGATACTACTAGGAGCCTACATTGCGAAATGTATTAATACCGTCAGTCTGCCAGTCCGGGCTACTGTATTTTCTTATTATCGAATTGTCGTTAATTAATTTGTCCGTCCTGCGAAGATTCCTCTCCCTTCATTTGGCTTTTATAATATTTTGATTTTCAGCAGAATCACTGTATGTGTTCTACTGCTGACTGAAAACACTCGGCTCACCCAATGCTGAACTTTATCAAGGCTTTACTAGCCACACGTATGCTAAATATAATCCTAGATCGGTTTCAATCAACATTTTCCCTTAAATAAATAAATAAATAAATTCTCGAAGGGTTTTTGTATTAACGAGCGCGAGTCGGTGAGTTTAGAAATAACTAATAGTAAAACTCCGAACAGTTTTTGTGAATAAAAATAATAAAGGTCAAATTTATTTGTAGATCAAAGTTAAGGACAAATACTCATTGAATTCAGGCCATAAGAAAGTAAATTCACGCACGCCTGGCTATTGTCTATTTGTCCTACCAAATATCATTTTTTTTAGCCTCTCACCTGATTTCTCCCTCAATTTTGCTTTGATAAGAAGTTCAGTTCTCGTGCCTAAAAAAGAGTCCACACAGTCAATAAAAGCCTAAAGTCTTTAAAGCACTCAAAAAACTCGGCCACACCCTGAAAAATTGTAAAATGTATCTGCAGTGATATGGGATCTTCTAAAGCAAGAGGCTATAGATTTGTGTGACTTGACTAACAGTGTGCAGGTTCAATCTGAACATTATTACAAACTGACAGAAGCAAGCATACACTATCAAAATAAAGGTATGTTAATTATATTTAACCTTATTTTGAAGTTATATAAAATTGATTTAAATGTTAAAACTGTTATACCTGAAATATGGAAAGCGTTTTTATTCCAATACTGGGAATAATCCCCATGCACAAGAGACCTTAAGACCAAAAGCAGATCAAATAAGTTTAGATCACAGTATGCGACACAAGACTTGGATAAGCTACAAACATTTCGGCACAAAGTAATTAGGACTGGAAAAAAGCGGAACTTTTTGGCCACAACCACCTAAGATACATTTGGAGAAAAACGGGAAGCATTTGAAGAAAAGAATACCTTGCCAACCGCTTTGGGGGTGGATCTGTTATTCTTAGGGGTTTGTATGGCATCCAGTGGCACAGAAAAGATTGTGCAGGAGGAAAGAAGAATAAATACACGTAAATATCAACCAATCCTAGATGATAATGTGAAGTAATTGAAGGGGGGAAGAGTATAGACATTTCAAGACAATGATCCAAAGCATACCTCAAAATCAACAATGAATTACTTAAAAGAACAAAAGATTAAAGTTCTGTAATGGTCTTCACCAGAGGTGGAAAATCCAGGTTCACAAAAAAAAAAAAGTAAATAAGCGAAATTTGCTGGAGTTCATGGGTGGAAGAAACACGTGACAGGACTAACACAGGACTGACCTCTGGACCTAACACATCTGGCCTTCACAGTCCCCACACTTGCATATTATTGTAAACCTGTGGGGATATCCCAAACATGTAGTGCATGCAAGAAGAACAAGGAATGTTTCTGTACCACAAGTCTTCTGTCAGGGCTGTACAGGAAGCCTTGCTAATTTGCCAAAATATATCCAAACTAACAGCAGAATGATTGCTAGTCCCAAGTGACTTGATTACCAGTATGCAAAAAATTTTACATAGCACCAGATCTGATTTCCCTCTTGTAGGCTGACTGACATGCTGTGCCAAAAAAGTCATTTATAACATTTAAAAATTCTTCCTTACTTTTCCCTTGTCCTGTCATCAGTGCCCAGTTAATAGTGGGGTAATTGAAGTCAGCCATAATAATAGTCTCAACTTCCTGACAAGTTTTATGTTTCCAAAGAGCATTGAATTCACACTACTGTCTGAAGCTGGTGGGCGGTAACACATGCCTACTGTAAGGCCCTTTTCATGTTCTCCTATGAGATTAATCCAGATATCCTCTCTAGGCAATTTCTGCAATTTTTTGCACATTAAACCCTCTATATTATATTCATCCACATCCTCATCTCCAAGCCATGTCTCTGTAAACCCAACTATGTCATAGCCCCCACTATTCATAGCAGCCCCAAGTTACAAAAAATTCATTTTTATACTTCTAGCATTTAAACAAAGACATTTCAGATCATTATTTCTACACATCCTCTCCTGTTCCCTCACCCCCTGCCGTCCCAAGCCACCCTTACCAATATTTTCCTTTCAAGAGATTTCATTAGTGTTCACACCATTATAGGAAGTATTGACAGAATTCATCTGGGCGGTCTGCACCTTCCTACCCTTCTTACTCCATGACCTCCCTACCCTCCAAGTCCCTAGTCCCTAAATACATGCCTGGCTATTGTCATTTAATACTACCAGATATCATTATCACAGTGCAACATGCTTACTAAGAGAGATTTGCTGGGAAGTGGGAGTGGGTCTGGCAGTGGCAGTGGCTCTGGGTGTGGCTGTGGGAGTGGATATGAGAGTGGGTGGGGATGTTGGAGTGGGTGTGGAAAATGCTGGTCTTATTGCTCCTCTTATTTTCTCATCACATCCAGGTTGTAAGCATTACTTACCTTCACATCATACTTGAAGTTCTTGTAATTACCCTTAATTATATTGAAATAATGACACAAACTATTTCTTTTTAGGAGTTCTCTGTAGAGCAGGAGCCATGTTGCCCCTGAGGCTCATGCTTGTGGGAAAGACGGGGTCCGGGAAAAGCTCGGCTGGAAACACCATCCTCGGAAACATTTTTTTTCAAGTAGTTCTTCATTTCAGAGCTGGAACTACTAAATGTCAAAAAGGAGAGGGAGAAGTGGATGGTAGGACAGTCACAGTGGTTGACACACCGGGCATGACTGATTTAATGGTTTCTAGGGAGGATGCAAAAGACGAGGTAGCAGAATGTTTCTCCATGTGCGCCCCAGAACCACATGCATTCCTGCTGGTAATAAAATTGGGTCGGTTCACACCAGAGGAGAAACAAGCAGTAGAGGTGATTAGTGAAGTGTTTGGTGAAGATGCGTTTAAGTATACTATGGTCCTCTTTACCCATGGTGATCAACTGGAGAACACTGATGATCTAGGGGCCTTAGTAAAGGACTGTGAGGAGCTCACATATCTTCTTAATAAAGTAAATTGGAGGTATCATGTGTTTAATAATAATAAAAAGAATGATCGTACTCAGGTAATTGAACTCCTGAATAAGATTGATAAAATGGTGGGTGAGCAAGGACGGTACTACACCAGAGAGCTGTTCCAGAAGGCAGAAGAGAAGAGAAAACAGAAACAGGAGAAGGAGCGCTTGAGGAGAGAAGAGGAAGAACTCAGACAAGGTTGAGTAACGAACAGTTCACAAAGTGCAGGGCTGGTATATACTTGACATATAATGTGAGCATGCATTCAATGTATACTATTTACAGGTCACAAATCACAGAATATTTTTTATCAGAAAACCAAAACATATGCAGTACATTAAATATACTTCGCTAATATTGTTCACTCTTATACTCTTTTTCAATCTTATGTTTGTATTTTACACATATAACACTGTAAAACCCACCATGGAATTGCAGATAAAGAAACAGCAGTGACCCCTTGTTATACCAGAAATTTAAAACCAAGAGCATAATTTCGAAATAAGTCTGGTATGAGGTATGAAAAAAATATTGACCATATACATTGGAAGAATGTTGTGAGTTTTTCAGAAACCCATTTTAACATGACAATACAGGAAGTAATTAGCCTAACAACATAAATTATAATTATAACATAAAGATTTATGCATTTTAACCAGATTTTCTAAACACAACCTGATCCCAAACTAATTCTTTTTAGCGCCATGAAAATCTGCGAGTGCTTTCAGCCTGAACAATAAGTGCTATGACATACTGGACTTCCTGTTGGATGTCTGACATAAACTTTTTTTTGTTCTGTTTCCAATTGCAAGTAATCTATCTGTTCTGGGGGTTCTTCCCCTCTTTTTTCAATACTAAAAAGAGATTTGTTAGAAGTGGACTTTTTTGGAAAGCAAGTCCAAGTTTGCAGGATGTACACTAATATAAAATCCTTATTTTACAGAATGGAAGAGACCATGGGAAGACAAGGTGGAATCAAGAAAGAAGAGATGGTTTAACTCTTGGACTCTTCCTTTAGTGTTTGGGGCAGGATTCAATGTAATTCTGGTGATCAAAGAGATGCAGTTTATCTGTGAACAGTGTACAATTCCCTGGCTTATTTTCCCCATTTCTTGGTGCTGTCAATTTTTTCCTGTTCAGTATATGTAGGCCTGTAATGCACACATCAGGAGTTCCATGTTTGTTTTTCAGTATAAACTTCACCTGTGTGTTATTTTATCATACATTCATGTTGGGAGACAATGGTCTACAATTAATAGTCTCCATAGTAATACCAACCACTCCCGGTTAGTCTGCTGCTAAGGATATACGAGAATATATAAAGGTATTACGGAAAGGGAAAAAAGTTTAGGTAGGAGGAGCTAGAGGAAATGAAGGGGAAAACTAAGAGGAAAAGAAAACTGTGCACTGCCACTGTTGGGCTATAGCCAAATGGTAACAGACGGCTTTCTCACACTGTGTCATCTCTAAAATTTTTGACTCATCGGTCTGTGGAACCTTATCTTGATAGGCATGGGGATCATCCAGGTGCTTTCTTGCAATTGTGAAATAAGTATTGATGTTTCTCTTACTTAGCAGTGGTTTCTGCCTTGCTAAGCTTCCATGAATTACATTTTTGCCCAGTCTCTTTCTTATTGTGGAGTCATGAACACTGACCTTAGCATGAGGCTAGAGAAGCCTGCAGTTCTGCAGATGTTCTTCTGGGATCTTTTGTGATTTCCTGGATAAGTTGTTGCTGCACCCTTGGAAACGTTTTGGCAGGCAGGCTACTCCTGGGAAGGTTCACCACTATTCCAAGTGTTCTCTATTTGGAGATAATGGCTCTCATCTTGGTTCCTTGGAGTCACAGAGCCTTAGAAATGGCTTAGTAACCCTTTTCAGAGTGACATATTTCAACAACTTTGTTTTTTTGTCTCTTCTGGATTTTCCTTTGTTTGACCATGGCATGGTTTGCTTGTAGAAACTTTGTGGTAACTACAGTACTTCTCATTGATGATACTGTAAGGTTCAATATGAGTGAGATTTAGATTCAACAGAGCTGGCTGCAATCAAGCCTGGCTGTGTTAATTCAGCTGAATGTAATTATTAAATTTGGTTAATTGGTTGATTGAGTAACTAAATGGGCAATTGGTGTTTTACATGGTAGATATGGGTGTTTGATAACTTTTTTATTAAATAAATGAAATAATAATTTAAAAACGTGTTGCATGTTTACTCAGTGTTGCTTTGTCTCATATTACATTTTATCTAAAAATCAGCATGATAGTACTTCCTTCTCCTTTCCCATGGCCTCTGTCTTTCAGGTATGAAGAACAGTAAATATTATCAAATCAAACACGGAGGAAAACAAATATTTACAGATATCAGATGAGAAGATCAAGTAATGACATTGGTTTTTACAAAAGACAATACTCAGGCATCCATTTTGTTAGGAAGAATGTTGATTTAAATCAGGCTGAAGACCCAGCAGTGGAAAACTGGTTGAGGAGGGCTTTGCTCATGAATTTTAAAAACTTCTTTACATTTGGCCATATAGCAAATGCTCTTCACCAGTGCAAACAAAGGGCTGATGACAAATGATAGCTGACGATAGCCATTGGGGGCGGGGGGGGGGGGGGGGGGGGGAGAACCGGCACACTGAGACAGACAGTTCGGTTAACCAATAGGGAAGCTCCTCCCTTTTGCCCCAGAAAGTACATGCGTTCGTTCAGACTAGGGCACCCCCATCTGTAACTGGATTATGGACTTCCTGACGAGCAGGCCTCAAGTGGTGAGGATTGGTAGCAACACCTCATCCACTCTGGTCCTCAACACCGGAGCACCTCAAGGCTTCTGCCTCAGTTCTCGGCTGTACACTCCGTTCACGCGTGGACTGTACTCCCAGTTCACGCGTGGACTGTACTCCCAGTTCACGCGTGGACTGTACTCTCAGTTCACGCGTGGACTGTACTCCCAGTTCACCGGTGGACTGTACTCTCCGTTCACGCGTGGACTGTACTCTCCATTCACGCGTGGACTGTACTCTCCGTTCACCGGTGTACTGTACTCTCAGTTCACGCATGACTGTACAGCCATACACAGCAACAACCAGATTATCTAGTTCGCAAACGACACCACAGTTATCGGCCTGATAAGCAACGACGACGAGATGGAGTACAGAGATGAGGTAGTCCAGCTGACGTGATGGGGCAGTGACAACATTACATTACATTACATTTATTTGGCAGACGCTTTTATCCAAAGCGACGTACAAAAAAGTGCATTTCATGGTCATAGACAACTGCTTAACACAGGTTCAGTAAGGTACAATACTTATTTTGTACAGCTATTTCTAGCCAAGAACACAGTTTAGTTCACACAGTGAACACTATTCAGACCTAACCTCTGCAAAGCCAACTAGGCAGAAGAATAAGCTACAGTATTAGGACAAATACAAATTACCAAAAAGTGCTGGTATGGGGCAACATGTAACAAGTGTCATGAATAAAGGGGGGGGGGGGCGGGGATTTAGGGTGAAATATACAGCGTGGTGGTGGTTAGTCTAGATGTAGTCTGAAGAGATGAGTCTTCAGGCCACGGCGGAAGATGGGTAGTGAGGGGGAGGTTCGGAGAGGGACGCAAAATGCCTTATAAACCTTACAAACACTAAAAGTACATCTCCAAGAAATAACAGACAACGGAGCAGGCCAGAAGGGTACACAAGTTGCGACTTAGGGAGCTCTAATTCTACGGGCTTGCTGATTCTTTTGTCAATCAAGGCTCGTTGGATGGCAGTCAAATCCGTGAGTACATACACTGGCCATATTTCACCTGCGTTTCTGATGCGTTTACACTTACGCCACCGCACCCTTTGTCACAGCCACTGTTTTACATATATAGCAAACCGAAACTGCTAAACGGTACACGTCAAGCGTTTTATTATGAGAGTGGGAAATGCGAAGTGACCCTGTAAGAAACGGTTGTGGATTATGGCTGTCCTTGTGTGAATTTGTACAGTCTGATGAGCGTGTACTTTTAGTGTTTGTAAGGTTTATAAGGCATTTTGATAGGCTTATCTGCAGGTGGGAATCCTGTTCGCTGTTTTGCTAAGCTAGAACCGGAAAACTTGATAGTGGAGAATAGGAGCGGACGCATATGTCCCAGTAGGCTTTGCATATGAGAAAATAACAACAGTGTGAGAGAAATTAGGATGAAATGATGAAATTGCGTAGTTGAAATAATATGTTTTTAGCAGAATGGGCATGTAGATGAAGGTTGACATGATCACAGACGATAGTGCGGAGTAAATAAAGTGACCATGAGCGAGCTTAGTTTCCTTATGGAATGGTATATATAACAGTCGGTATAAAGCATTAGCTGTTAGAGTGGAGGGTTAAGTAATGAGTGACATCTATTGCACTAATGTGCTTTTCTCATGTTCAGTACTAGTAGTTATACTTATGAGTGACTCATGGTTTTAAATGTAATGTTTTAATGGGGAGTTGCAGAACGTACATACGTAGTAATTGTTTGTATGTGGCTAGATAGAGAACAGGGCGAGGTAACATGAATGTAGAAACGTGGCGTTTGCTGATAAGAAGGTTTTGTACGGCAGCCAAGTGAAGAAATATAGTTAGTAGAAATGGCACAGTGGTGAACTGGTGTAACTTTTTAATAAAAGGAATACATTTGCCGTCATGAAATGCATATGGGTGGCCGTGAGTGAGTTTTGGTAAAGCAAATATAAAAGCGTAAGAAAACGTTAGTGTAAAAGAGGAAATTATCTGCCTGAGGGCGAGGCGGGATTCAATCCTTCAACCGGAGGTTTACCAGTCTGTGACTTTGTTAGTGCAGCACCATGACATAGCTATGCAATGCGCGAAATATCATTAGCAAACCTGTCTGTGGTTTTAAAGAAGAACACAGGCCAGTAAGCACAGAAGAGCTCCCGTTGAATCCATATGGCTTTGCAATATTGTAGCGGTTAATAACTGAACGTGCAGACGGTACTTCATAATGCAGTGTATACGTTCGGTGAATGGCTGGTAGATATGGTGCAAAAGGAATAATTGAGAAGTAGTAGACAATTATTAGTGAGGGTAAAAGCAGGTTAAAGAAACATGTCCTTAGCTGGGTTTGAACCTACAACCCCACGTTCCCAAGACTGTAACCTTACCCACTAGGCCACATGCAGATTAGCTGTTGAAACTGGAAATGTTTCAGAATAAAAAGGTATGGGTATTTTGCGTGTGTATGCAAGTTTTTGATTGGGTCGTGAGGGTGAGGATTTGGCTGGTGTCGGTAAAATGTCCAATGGGGAGACATGTTGTTAGTGGGATAGGCGGCAGGAAAAATAAGAATGAGAAGAAGAAAAAGAAGAAGAAGAAGAAGAAGAAGAAGAAGAAAGAGAAGAAGAAGGAGAAAACGCAAAATCCCCTTAGTTTGGGGCTTTATTGTGTGGACATGTGAAGTTGTTAATGAAATCTGTCTGTTGAAATGGGGTCAGAATGTACAGAATTTAATGTTTTTAAGGGCTGAGTGTCTGTGGCTGTTGTGGTTATTTCTGTGGGGAACCCTGAAAAGTGCCAAACTCTTGGTGCTGTAAAGGTATGGGGCATGCCCCCGCCAAGGCGTAACTTGGCGGGATGGCATACCTGCCATCCCAATATACTGTATATTGTCAGACAATTGTAATTCACCATTTGGCCGTTCTCAGCCATAGGAAGCTTCAAAGTGCTTGGCCAGCATAGCCTGGAGATAAGACCGGAACTGGGGAGTTACATCTGAGGTGTGAATCTGTGTGCGTGTGTGTGTGTGAGAGTGTGTGTGTGTGTGTGTGTGTGTGTGTGTGTCAGAGGGGGTGTCCATCCCCCTGCCCCCTCCTCTTTTTCACAAGTTAAAATATGCAGCTTTCTTTGAGTTAGGTCAGTTAGTTTATGGGAAACTCGGAAGGAAGTAGTTTTTGTAACTGTTGAAAGTGGGCATCTATGTCTGGCCTCCTACATTCATCTCTGGTCTTTTGTAATATCCTGCTGTCTTTTGGTTTCTGAATTTTGGATTACTTTGGGACAATAAGCTGTGGGTTGGTATCTTCTTTCATTCATTTCTTGTGTGACTGTCCATGTCTTCTGTAATCTTTGTTAATTGTTTTAAGGTAGTTTTAAGGTAAAATGTTTAGATAAGACGTGAATATTTGTTGTAAAGTAATCAATGTCTTAATTTCCGTCTGGTTGTCAGTTATTCATTTTGATAAAGGTTGATCCAAAAAGTTTGCTCTGCCTATCAATGAATTTGGCAATTTTATTGATAATTCATATATTTGATAATAATTACCAAATTAAATCAAATAAATATATTTTACATGTTGAGTAAGTGAGGTATTGACTGTTGATGCACTTGTGTTTGGGATTCAGAGTGCCGGACGTCAATGAGAGTAATATATATACATATATATATATATATATATATATATATATATATATATATATGTGTATCATACAGCAGAGGTCTCTGTGCAAGCTACACATTAAATATTATACAAACAGACTGTCTATACGGTAATCTGCAAATTAATGAAAAGAATGTTTAGAGTAATTTATGTAGCCTTTTAAAGAGCCCACGTCACTGCAGAGATACCTGTTGGGATGTCTGGGTGTGGCTGAGATGCCTGAGTGCAACAACTTGCTTTTGTTGATTCTGTGCCATGGGTAATACGTTTTCCACCTCGAAAGGATAGTTGTACTTCTCCTTTGCTGTATGAGTCATGACCTCTCCCTTTCAGGCATAATGGAAAATTATTTAGACGACCTAAACCATGTTAAACTTTCAAAGATGAATATTTTGCATATTGAACATTAGGTTAGGAATTGGACAAGTGAGCCAGTACCTGTGGCAGTCTGACATGATCAAACCTTAGCACACCCACCACCAGGTATCAGAGATGATTGGGGTTGCTTCGGATGTTAGGCAGTTCCTTTTGGCCTCCACACTCTGCTCTTGACATTAATCTGACACAAGTGAATCTTTGTGTCATCTGTCCTTTCACCAGAACTCTGCAGGCTCTTTTCGGTACTTCTTAGAAAACTGTAACCTGGCAGACCTGTTTTTCCAGCTAACTAGTGGTTTGCATATTGAAGTATAGCCTCTGTAGTTCTGTTTGTGAACAGACGTCACTGACATACCCACTACTGCCTCCTGAAGAGCGTTTCTGATCTGTCGGAAAGATGTTTTTTTTCTTCATTGTGGTGAAAATGCTTCTGTCAATAATTATTGAGGTCTTCCTTAGCCTTCCAAAGCCTGCTTAATGCTTTCACAAACAGTTGAATTTAGTAAGTCTAAGGTTTCTATGTCTCTGACAGTTTTTTTTAATTTCTCAGCCTCTCATTGGCACAACTCTGGTCTTCATGTTGAGAAATGCCAGTAACAGACTCCAAAGGCAAGGAAGCGGTCTTATACCAGCACAGAGGAAACAATTAAACATACCTGACTCATCAGAAACACCTGTGAAGTCATTTGTACCAAGCATTATGGTGCCCTTAAATAGAGGGTTTATCTATAAGAAGAAGTGCTGTAATTTCTACATGGTAAAACCAAAAAAAAAACATTTTAATAAAAGCCTAGAATCTGCTCTTTAATCACATGCAAATTGTTTGATTATAAATCTAAAATTGTGGATTACAGATCTGAATCAATTAAAAATATTTCTTTGTCCCGAACATTATAGAGCTCACTGTAATATTATTTTGTTTCAGTCATGGTGTGCTCACACTCAGTTATAATAATGTAGCCAGCTGTTCACCATCGTCCTACCTTTATAGTTCTGCATAAAGCAGATGCAATCTGCTCAGTCAACTCCACAGTTTCAGATACATTTATAGTTAGGGTGGCCACCTCCTCTACTCCACAAAGGAGGACACCGCACCATAGGCGCTTTTCCACCGTAGGGCCGGACTGTTACCAGGGCGGCTGCGGGTCGTTCCGCGCTGCTCGGGACTTGTGGGAACGGTTACCGTTTCTGTTTCCATCCGTCGGGCTGCTAAAACCGGGACTAGGAAGTATCTAAAGAAAAACTAGTAATGACAGCAAGTGACGTGGTAGATCAGCGACGGCGTCCCATTGTGTATGTAATCAATATGCGCCAGTTGTTGTCGTCGCTGCCCAAATTCTGTTTTGTTGTTGTTATGTTCTGTTTCGTTGGCTGACGATATGGACGAGGATTCTGCGTATTTTGGTCTGTTTTTGGTTTTTCTTTTTGTGTGTGCACGTAAGCACACAAAATGTGCGCGGGTTGATGCCGCAAGCAGGAGACATTAGAAAAGAAAGAAGATGTTTACCTGCGCATGTTGACCGAATATATAACTCGCAGAAGGACACGTACAAACAAAGTAGGTTCTAACTACTAACTTCAATAACCGTTTTATTTGTAAAAGTATATTCTATGAAAAGTGAAAGCAGCACATTTCATGTTTGTAAACACAGCCCCTAGGACATGAGATTACTGCACCGATCGGTGAAATTGTACTCGGTATCAACAAAATTACGCCAGGTGTTTGAAAAATAAGGTTTAACTTAAAAAATACCCAAACTTATCCTTTGATTACTATTTAACACTAGAAACGCCATGCTTTTTTATGTACCTGTAACCGCCAAGCCAATGCCAATGGGCGTCCGTATCCTTTTGTTAATGGGTGATTAGTACTTTAATGTACTATACTATAATGAAATATTTTCGCATTGGTATTGCTATTTTTTTACTTTTGAAGGATTTGAATACTTTTACCCCCACTCATGATGTTAATCTATCAGCTTATTGTGTGTGCCTTCTAGGTCCACTGTGTGCTAATACAACATGGCATTACAGTGCTGTGAACCTGTAGTAACTGTCAGTAAAATGTTTTTCAGATGCATCGCATGCTGCAGAACAGCAGACGGCCACCCATTGAATGGACCCGTTGGCGGTCGACTGAATGATGGGACCACTGTGTTCCACTCTTTACAGTAAGCCAGTGGCTTGACAACTTTCGCATGTCTAAAGAGACCTTTGAGTACCTCTGTGGCAGGCTGCGTCCCGCCACGGAAAAAGACGACACAGCATTCCGTTTTTGTGTCCCTCACCGTAAAAGAATAGCCATTTCCCTGCGGAAGCTAGGCACAAATTCTGAATACAGAACAATCTCTCTCCTTTTTGGGATTGGTCTAACAACTGTGTGGCGCTGCACAAAGGAATTCTATATGGCTGTTGCTGTCCTACAGCATGAACTCATCCCTCTCCGATCTGCAGAGAGCCTTGCAGAGATGGCAGCCTACTTTGGGAGATGGTTTGGTGTACCACAGTGTGTGGGTGCCGTCGATGGCTCCCACATACCTATAATTGCACCGGGAGAACATCATAATGATTATTTCAATTGGAAGGGTTGGCACTCTATTATTCTATAAGCTGTCGTTGATGGCAAGGGGCAATTTTGGAATATTTGCGTTGGACGACCAGGAAGCCTCCATGATGCCCGTGTCCTACGTCTGTCCAAGCTGTGGGACCTTTTGAATCGTGGCACCCTTTTCCCTCCACACAACAGGACCACTGGAGTAGAGGAAGTGGGTTACGTCATAATTGGAGATGCTGCCTATCCCGCTCAGCCATGGCTGGTGAAACCTTTTGCTGATACAGCTAGACTGACTGAACAACAGCAGACTTTCAATGTCAGAATCAGTACAGCTAGGGTTATGGTTGAAAATGCATTTGGCAGACTGAAGGGAAGATGGCTCTGCCTTCTGAAACACAATGGCAGTGATCTGGAATTAGCCAGACAGATGGTTGTTGCATGTTGTGTTCTGCACAATCTGTGCGAGCAACACAATGAAGTGTACAGACCAGACTGGCTCAATGGCCCTGATGTTCCACAATTACCACAGCCTGCAGCACCACTTCCAGAGAGGGAGAGAGTCATGCCGGAAGCAAGTACAGTACGTGCTGGACTGATGCGACACTTCAGCAACACTAACTAGAAAGGCTCTGTGCTATGGTGCTTGGTTAACAGAGAATGTTTGCAGTTCTTGGGTTTGCAGTTCAGTGTGTAGGTCTTTGGACCATAGGTGACAGGATAGGGTTAACAGGGACGCGGAGTCACAAACGCGGAGTCACAAAACTGACGTAATGTGAAACCAATCAGTGTATACCTACGTCATTAAGCCCGCCCACCCGAACGGTTCTGCTGCACTGAGCACGGTTGTCTAACCGTGCCAAAAATATCGTGCTGGGCATGGTTTGAAAGTGTTCCTCACCAAACCGTTTCCAGGTAGAAACACCATTGGAACCGTTCCTATCCGTGCTCAGAACCGTTTGGCCCTACGGTGGAAAAGGGGCTCATGATATTGATTCCAGGAGAGGTGGGGGTGTGGAGTTGGCGTTTGGGGGGACCGTGGCAGACAAGCAATGTAGCCAATGGGCTGGCTTCCAGCTGAAATTTGATTTTCTTTATACCAATCAATGATGCCGTGGTTAAAAAAGTGGGTTAACCCTAATACTGTAGGGTAACTTCTCCAGTCATCATAATCTTCAAAGAACCACAATGTTTTATTTGCTAATATATTTATATATTGATATATGTTTGGGCGGCGCTGCTCGGTGTAACAGCATGTTGTGCTTGAGTTTTTATTATTATAATTATTATTATTATTATTATTATTATTATTATTTGTGCTTTCGCTGTAAATGTTACATGTTTCTGAGCTGACTAAAACAACATGGAGTCAGATTGAATACAAAACACCAGCTGTATTTGTGCTGAGTCCCTCCAACTCCTGTCATTCCTTCTGTCTTCTGCTTACACTTGCACAAAGAAAATGATGAAAACTGAGAAAATAGAAATTGAAACACACGGTCAATCAGTCATCTGTTCTTACATTATTTTCTGCAACCCTTTAACCATGTCAGTACAGAAATATCTGTTGGCATTTCTGGGTGCAGCTGACATGCCTGAGGCTTGCTGTTGTTGACTCTGTGCCATGATAATTTTTTAAGTTTGACACCATAAAAGAAAATATAGTTTTCCTTTTACCTCGCCCTGTGAGTCATGGCCTCCCCATTTTCAGGTATGAGGAACTGTACTCATTATGAAAGTAAACATGGAGGCAGTACATATTATTAAATTTGGCAGTACAAAAAGACAATAGTCAGGCATGAATTTTGTAAGGTAAATTGTTAATTGAAGCCAGACAAAAGACCCAACAATTGAAATCAGGTTGAGCAGGGATTTACCCATGAATAAAAAAAAAACTTGTTTACATTTGGGTATGTAGAAAATGCTCATAACCAGCACAGCAAAATGGTTTAGGCAAGACAGACAATAATAATAACAACAGTGATGATAAGTATTATAAGAAGAAGAAGAATTACAGCTGCAGGCAGCTATGTTGGGGTCCTAGCTGTGGACGTGATCCCCATCTGTAACTAAAAAGCAATTTGTGATCTCACCATACCATCATTTTCTCCCATGAGACATCTCCCAGGTATATCTTTGCTATAGTCTCTGTTTGGTACAGTGTCACCGTATTTCTGTGTTATGGGTGCATTTGAGAGTCGGCCACCTCTGCTACTCTTGGATGGGCACAGATTTGATGGCACATGTTTGCAGATGAGGTTTTGCTGTATTTGTGTACATCAGTTCAATTCTTCACATCATGCATTTCAGCCAGTATAGTGCATCTCTATAAACATACCTGTCGGATTCCTGTTGTAATTTCTGGGTGTGGCTGAAATGCTTGAGTACTCTTTACACTTGCTGCTGTTGACTCTGCCATGATGCATAAGTTTGACACCTTTAAAGTATAGTTCAGTTTTACTTTGCCCTCTCCCATTCAAGCATAATGGGTAGGCATAGTTTGCATACTACCTCATCTGTGTTTAAAATTTCTAATTAACCTGTATGTTTGAAGTATTGAAAATTGACTTGAATCATGTATTGAAAATTAAATTAATGTCATATTGGTGAGTGAAGATTTAAAAAAAAAAAAAAAAAAAAAAAAAATTTCCTTGAATATTTTGCAGTTGTACAAATGATGCAAGACCCAATCAGCTCCAGAAATTACAAGTGAATTCAAGATTTCATAATTCTCCTATGGAATCTCAATGAAATAATGTTTGATTTTGATAAGTGGGACT
This sequence comes from Anguilla pacifica, assembly GCA_039654925.1. Classification (NCBI taxonomy): domain Eukaryota; kingdom Metazoa; phylum Chordata; class Actinopteri; order Anguilliformes; family Anguillidae; genus Anguilla; species Anguilla pacifica. The sequence goes on from CM077288.1 coordinate 65,156,888, forward strand.
ATTGTCATTTTGGACAGTAATCTGGTAAATATGAAGGTGGAAGGTTGGTTGTTTTTGTGTGTGCTTTATCAAATGCCTTTTATTTTTTTATACAGCTGAAACTATGACTATGGCTATTCTATTGCATACTGTATGGCTTTCACTTAGTGTTTTTGCATAGCGCAAGAGTGGAAGCTTAGTGCATGCTTTTTTGTTTGTTTATTGGCAAATGCTTTGCATAAAATATACAGCAGTACCAGAACTGGACTGGTTGTTTATGGTTGTGTGAGCAAGCCATTTGGCTCTCTGGAATGTTGCCACCTGGACAAGACTAAGATAAGGGGAACTAGTCTCTTTGTCTATGGTTGTGGGTGTGTGTGTTTTGGGGCCATAAAGGGTGAAAAGATCATCAGGCCTCTGGCAAAATGGTGGGGCAACTACTCTTGAGAGTACCACAGTGCCCTTATGTGGGCCCCTCTGTCATTACACTTTTTATTTCTTTTCTGGATCTGGACTCTGAACCGTCTGTTTATCATATTCACAAACCCCGTAAAACCTTACAAACCATGCACATGTTTTCATTATATTACTGTATTATGCCTTATGTAGTAATAACATGGATTGCATGTAAAATGGTTCAACAAAAGGGTATTTTCATGACAACTGCACCATAATGTTACATCCCCTTGACATGTTTGGTATGGACGTATTCAGGGAAATTCAAGAAATTGAATGAAATATGTTTCATACCAAATAGAATTTGATAAAACATAGTTTCAGAAACTCAGGAAAAAACTATCCTAATGGAATGTCCTCTCTGGTAATCATCTCCTTTTCCCAATTTCCCCACTAATTGTTTTAACAACAGCCTCCGAATGGTGGGGGCCGTAATTCCAGATTTCATCATTAGTCCAGGTTAATTTATGGCAATGCCGCCTAGATCAAACGCGGGATTTGGCTTAAAAGGAAGGGAGGCAAAACAAACTGGGAAGATCGTAATCGACTTCCCACACTGCACAGACTCTGTGCTGTGTGTGTAGCTGGACAAGGAAGATCGTAATCGACTTCCCACATTGCACATACTCTGTGCTCTGTGTGTAGCTAGACAAGGAAGATCGTAATCGACTTCCCACACTGCGCAGACTCTGTGATTTCGTGTGTAGCTAAACAGGCTGGGTAAGAACTTTTTACTCTATATTTATGTTTTAAAACCTTCCATATTTTAAATTGATTGTGAATTTGAAGCTAATGACCTACCTGCCTGTTAAATAAATTCTTCTTATTTTTAACTTGCGTGGTCTTCATGACTCTAATCCATTTTATCTTCTTTTCAGCCGAAATTCCGATTAAATACTCAGGGGGACAATTATGACTAGGACCTACTGATCAGGGGTCTAGTACAGCGAAAGTCTTTAGTGAGGTCCTCAAGTTAGATAGGCGACCACGATCTGCCCGCTAACGGGATTGGTGTTGTATTGGTTCTGGTGTTTTGGCTTAAGAGGACCCATGGGCGTTATACGCCGATTGTTGTCAAATTCGCCTTAAGGAACCCGATAGATACACACTGTCCTGGGCTCATAACTATCTATGCACAAAGGAAGGCATGTATTATGGTGGTCCGCCTCCTACCCTCTGGGGGCTTCACCGAACTGAGATTTAACAATAGTGCTAAACCCGGGAGCATATATTGAAGAATGATGGCACAAGATAGAGTCGAGTGTAACCGCTCCAAGTTCCACGTATAGTTAAAACCAAATTTTAAATTCTAATTTCATTTGGAGTCAGATTATAACGAGAGTAAAACCTAGTAACTGTTACGCTTACTTGCTGTGGTCATGGATATATTTGATGTGTTGTTCCGCTCATTTGTGAGTATTCTGATGCTCCCATTGGAATATTGACGGTCCGGCGACAGATCAGATATATCTCTGATGACAGCATAGCCCCGTTTGCGAACGGAGAGTAACCGGAATGCTACTGGTCCGTTTCAGGCCAGTCTTAAGCGGGATATGAAGCAGCGCATTCATATCTGACCCGCGGCGACGGAACCAGTGCATTCTTAAGTATAATTGTGCCCTGTTCTTACGAACAGAGTAAAAATAACTAACATCTCCGGTTTTGAATCACACCAGCCAAGGGAAAACACGCGGTGCCTTCCCCTCCAGCTACAAACCCTCATTGGTCTAGCTGTGAGGTGTTTACAACCTTTTATATCAAAAGAAGAGGTATAGATTTGTTTTTGTTTCTACTTTTAATCTATCTTCTCTTTAGCAAGTACATTACAGTGTCCCATGATGCTTGCAGTTGCCCTGGTTGCATTTAGCCTTTTACATCATAATAACAACATCAACTATGAACTGATGTGTAGCTAGGAAGCTAAATAGTACGTTAGAAATATGCTGCTGTTTGCCAGCTAGCTAGCATTAGACAACTGTCTAACAAATCTAATAATAATAATCTTTTTGTATTGCACTTTTGAAGACAGTTACAAAGTGTTTTGCACAGAAATAAAAATAATAATCATTACATTACATTACATTACATTACAGGCATTTAGCAGACGCTCTTATCCAGAGCGACTTACACAACTTTTTTTTACATAGCATTTTACATTCCATTTATACAGATACAGATGAATCAGATAATACAGTAGAAATAAAAAAGAGAAATTAATATCAAAAGAAAATTAATAGTGATCTAAAAACAGCATAAAACGAGAATAAAAAATAAACTAGTCAAACACTAAAAGAATACTTTCCGATAAAAGTAAATTTTAAGAGGCGATTTAAAAGAGGACACAGAGTTTGCCAGTCTGACATCCTCAAGCTGGCTGTTCCAGAGCATGGGGGCCCTAACAGTCTGTTAACCCTTAGACCTCTTTTTCCAGATTACAGAACAGCCAAGAGGGCTCTTCCTGAGCACCACACTCCACATCGGTATATATGGGGTTACAAGGTCAGAGATATAGCTAGGGGCCAGACCATGTAGTGCTTTTAAAATCAATGAGTAAAAATTTTAACCAATTCTAAAACAATACAGCAACCAATGAAGAGTGGTTAAAAAGTGGAAATATGGTTCCACCTCTTGGTTTCATTACAAGCCTAGGAGCAGAGTTTTGGGCAACTTGAGTATGTAACGTTTTCCGGTTTAGGCTTGTAAATAGAGCATGTAATAGTAAATAAGAAAAGCAGCATGTATGATACTTTCAGTGACTATAAATTTTAGGATGGATCTGGTAACTGTATTGTCATTTCAAACTAATGTATAACAGTCTGCCATGTAAAACCTGCTGTCTAAGATCCTAATAAAGATTTCCCACATGACTCCTCTTTTGTTTCTTCCAACCCCCCCCCCCCCCCATGAGTAGTTTGGTTTTGTGAATTAGAGATCAAAATATAAGAATAACATATTTATGTCACATGGGTGAGCTTTGTTCATTCTCGTTTCATATCTCAATCTTATTACAGGATAATGGTTGAAAAAAAAGGAAATCCAGTTTGATATCTTTAAAAAGCAAAATGTTTGGAGAAGCAACAAGATGGTCAAGCAGACCGTAAACCACCCAGGGTACTTCAAGAGAGGAGTCAGTTGCCAGCTCTGATGTTTTTGGCATGAAACACACACTTTTAGACTCTGTTTCATGTCCTTGTGCTATCCAAACACATCTCACGCAAAAATAAAAACACCACAACTACAAACAAAGCTTCCTGATTTAACTGATTATGTACAGTATCAGCTTGCTGGACAAAGTGAGATTAAACATTCAGGAGAGACTGTCTTTGACAGCAGCATACCGCCACTCCCCCCGCCCCCCAGGTTCACAATCTGAACGCATAATTACTGTAAAATGACATGAATTGAAATAACAGTCATTACGTAACAATTTGCAGGTGTATCGTTGTGTCATTGTAATGGTTAAACGTTGCATTACAGCATTTAGTCATTTAGGCACAACTTTTTATTCGTCTGCATTCCAGCATGGCTGAGCCACTTAGCCACCCCCTCTCTTGCGGCCACTTTCTGTTTCACCAAATTCTGATTTACAAATTTTAAAAAATTTACTTTATTGTATTAAATTATTAAATCTGTTACTCTAAACGAATGATTCATTACTAAATGCGAAATGGATGACATATTATGAAACTGCATAAATATTAATACCTTCAAATCAAACATAATCCCTTAAATCAAAAGTTATAATGGTTTTGATTTTGTTGATTGAATAAAGGCCTTAAAGCAGAAGCTGTACAAATCATTTCTGTTTCCTCACTGCATGTTGCAGGCTTTTCTTAATGTATATCGGTGTGCTGCTCCTACCAATCCCCCTGCTACTGCTCCCACAGCACCCATTATACCTGCTCCTTCTTTTTCCCCAAGCACTGCTCCTACTGCTGCTCCTGCTCCTGCACCAATTGCAGCACTAGCTGCAATTATACAACCATTCTTAAATGAATTGTCATTTTCTGCCTGCTTTCTGGCATTTATCATCTCCTTTTTCCATTCCAAACTATTCTCAAATCCGTCTTTACCCTCCCACTTAATATCACAATTCCTTTTCATTATCTCTGACTTTCTCTTCTCCAGAATTTTCGCTTGTGCTTCTCCGATGGCTCTCTCAGCATCTGAATACCTCTCATTTGTGAAGGGGCTTCCACCATTTCTCTCCACCATTCTGTCTATCTCCTGTAGCAGTGATGTGACTTGCTTGAGGTTCCTCTGGTCCTCAAATGTATGTGTAAGTAGATATTCATGCTCATGTGGAGCTTCGCTGCCATTATGTTCTAGAAGACAGGAATGCTCAGCAGAATGACTATCATTATCAAAGCTGTGTACAGGTTTTGCGCTACTTTCAATGGCCAGTAATATTACATACTTCAAGGCCTGGTCACCAAACGCATCTTTGATCAGCTTCAGTATGCCCTTCCTCTCAACACTTTCCTCTCGAGACCTTTCTACTATGACAAAGGCATGAGGTCCTGGTGAAGTAAGGCAGATGCACGAGCGGATTTCCTTCATGATCTCCTTTGGCTTCCTTATAATATCAGAGAATCCTGGAGTTTCAACCACACTTACTCTCCTCCCAAGCACTTCTCCATTTGTTTTTTGATATCCTTCTGTATCTGAACAATGGTTCAGGATGAGTTTGCTTGCAGTCCTGTTACTTTCCGTAGTCTTCCCCATCAGTAATATCCTCAGTTCTGGCTTCTCATACCACTCTGTAAAATAAGGATATTATCTTAGTGTACTCTCTTCCCTCAGATTTAGATGTGTGTACTCTTCTCTCACATTCTCCTTCTGTCACATTGCTTATTATGCAGGCCCAATAACAATGGTAGAAAAGACCAATAATATATTGGTGACCTGCCCAGGGTGTATTCCTGCCTCTTACCCAATGCATGCTGGGATAGGCTCCAGCACCCCACGTGACCCTGACCAGGAATAAGTGGGTATAGATAATGGATGGATGGATGGAAAACACCAAGACTGGGAAGCCACTATGCGACCTTTAAAACCTTTATGTCGGAGAGCCCATCACATAATTTATGACAAAAATAGCTTTGTTAGTTTAGTATAGATGAAAAAAACTGATAGATGACTTGGGGAAAAACGAACTCGAACCCAAAGGGAAACCGAACAAAAAAATCAATGTCTAACATCTTACAAGGAGTCCAGTGTGTCATGGCACTCCCTGTTCAGGCTGAAAGCACTCGCTAGTTATAGACCTGCATCTGGTTGGGATCCGGTTGTGTTTTGTAAAATTTGTAAGCACAATACAAATAACAATATTTTTTTGTGGTGTAGTAGTTAAAATGCATTAATCTGTTTTCTTGGACTTCTTGAAAAAGGTTAGTCACAACCTTTACAGTACTGTTTTTTTTAGGATAATTATTTTCTATATCTTCATGTTAAAATGGGTTTATGAAAAACTCACAGAATTCTTCTAACAGATACTACTGCTGTTGTCATTTCTATTCTTATTGTATTTTTTAAAATAAAATGAGTTATTCAAATGTAAAAATTTTCCATACCTTCTTTTTCCACCCACACGTATTGACAAATTATGCCCTTGGTTTTAAATAGCTAGTATAGGATTTTTCTACGTTTCTTTATTTGCAAATAATCTTAACAGTGTTATATACGTAAAATTCAAACATGAGTATATGAGTGAACAGTATCAGCAAAGTATATTTTTGTGTAGGTTTTTGATCTTTTGACAAATGTTCTGGGAATGTGCAGATCTGCAGGTGATGGTATAAAATGTGTTTTGTGATCTGTAATTAGTATACACTGAATTATTTTTTGTATTTTACCAGCCCTGCACTTTGTGAACTGCTAGTTACAAAATACTCAACCTTTTCTGAGTTCTTCCTCATTTCTCCTGATGCGCTCCTTCTCCTGTTCCTCCTTTCTCTTCTCTTCTGCCTTCAGGAACAGCTCTCTGGTGTAGTGCTGTCCTCGCTCACCCACCATTTCATCAATCTTTTTCAGGAGTTGAATCACTTGAGTACGATCATTCTCTTTATTATTAAAAACATGATATCCCCCATTTACTTTACCAAGAAGATGTGTGAGCTCCTCATAGTTGTTTACTAAGTCCTCTATATCACCAGGGTCCTCCAGTTGATCTCCATTGGTAAAGAGGACTATAGTATGTTTAAAAGCAGCCTCACCAAACACTTCTCTAATCACGTCTGCTGCTTGTTTCTCCTCTGGTGTGAACCGGCCCAATTTTATCACCAGCAGGAATGCATGTGGCCCTGGGGCGCTCATAGAGAAACATCCTGCAATCTTATCTTTTGCATCCTCCCTAGAAACCATTAATTCAGTCATGCCTGGTGTGTCAACCACTGTGACTGTCCTACGATCCATTTCTCCTTCTCCTCTCTGACATTCAGTAGTTACAGCATTGAAACTAAAACCTGCTTTAAATTCTTTTCTTCCGAGGATGGTGTTTCCTGCTGAGCTTTTCCCAGCTCCCGTCTTTCCCACAAGCACGAGCCTCAGAGACGACATGGCTCCTGCTGTACAGCTGTAATGCCTAAAAAGAATTATGTGTTACATCAAAGTGTCAAATGACAATCATGTACTGTATAGTAGGAAATATCATGTACTGTATAGTAGGAAATATCAACATTTCAGCTGTGTAATGCATAAAAATATTTTTAAAATGACTATACTATGTTTTAATAATTGTCTGCATCCAGTGCTTTGGGTGTATGACAAGCACATCATGAATAAAATACATTATTATTATTATTATTATTATTATTATTATTATTATTATTATTATTATTATTATTATTATTATTGTTATTGTTATTATTATTATTATGTTTTTGTTTAGAAAACTGTCTGGATAGGTTTGTAAGATTTGATATTTAATATTTAATTATTTAATAGGCCTAAATTGTATTGTTTGTATTGTAGTATTGCTTTGACAGCGGAATCGTCAGAATGTGAACAGTACCCATCACTAGTCATTAAAACAAAATTATATGCATGTGAAATGATAGAGAATGGATTGAAGAAATATAAATGAGTTTCCCACCGTTCATACAGCTCGAAAAGCAATAGTTGTAATTTATTTTAGAACTATTAGGTATGCTGTTATTAGGTTCCAAGCAAGTCATAGCTTCCACACAAACCAAAGATGGTGAACACAAAAGTGTTTAAAAACGTGTGCACTTCCTTACATGTCCATTTCACGTGAGTACCTGATGTAACTAAATGACCATCAAATTGGGAATTATTGATCATGGGCCTGGAGCATTTGTGATTATATAATTGGCAGGATCGAAAGAAGAAGAAAAAAAAAAAGGCGAAATCCCCTAAGTTTGGGGCTTTATTGTGTGGACGTGTTAAATTATTCACAAATTCTGTCGGTTGAAATTAGGTCAGAAGGTACGTAAGTTAACATTCTGAAGGGCTGAGAGTCTGTGGTCATTGTGGTTATTTCTGTAGGACACCCTGAAAAGTGCCAAACTCTCTCTGCCGTATTTATATGGGGCATGTCGCTTGGCAGGACCAATATTTGTCCTGAAAACATATCAATCTTGTCCTGTGTGCACTTGCTCTCTGATCTAAACTTGGTTTTATTTCATGTACTTTTGGTACTTTTAAATTCTCTTACACATGACTATTCCAAGAACTGAATGATAACATTTTCCATTTTTCAGTTACAATAGTTTTAACATAAAAAAACATTAGCATAAAAATAAGTATAGAAAAATAACACTTTCATTTTGAAAATATTTAGTTTCATATAAATATATTTATTGGAAAAAAATCTGTCATGTTCCATGTGCTCTTACTGTATATTTCAGTTACAACAGTTTTCTTGTAAAATATATTTACATGACTTTAAAAGAATGCCAAATATGACTTGCTTACCTGTTATCTGTTTTCTGTAGAAGTTGGACAAAGGAAATGTTCAAATTGAAAACAAATCGAACCTGAACACAGTCAATCAGTCATGCATATTTATACCCCTTGCTGTAGCCTTTTAAAGAGCCCACGTCACTGCAGAAATACCTGTTGGAATGTCTGGGTGTGGCTGAGAGGCCTGAGTGCGCAACTTGCTTTTGTTGATTCTGTGCCATGGGTAATACGTTTTCCACCTCGAAAGGATAGTTGTACTTCTCCTTTGCTGTATGAGTCATGACCTCTCCCTTTCAGGCATAATGGAAAATTATTTAGACGACCTAAACCATGTTAAACTTTCAAAGCTGAATATTTTGCATGTTGAACATTAGGTTAGGAATTGGACAAGTGAGCCTGTACCTGTGGCAGTCTGACATGATCAAACCTTAGCACACCCACCACCAGGTATCAGAGATGATTGGGGTTGCTTCAGATGTTAGGCAGTTCCTTTTGGCCTCCACACTCTGCTCTTGACATTAATCTGACACAAGTGAATCTTTGTGTCATCTGTCCTTTCACCAGAACTCTGCAGGCTCTTTTCGGTACTTCTTAGAAAACTGTAACCTGGCAGACCTGTTTTTCCAGCTAACTAGTGGTTTGCATATTGAAGTGTAGCCTCTGTAGTTCTGTTTGTGAACAGACGTCACTGACATACCCACTACTGCCTGCTGAAGAGCGTTTCTGATCTGTCGGAAAGATGTTTTTTTCTTCATTGTGGTGAAAATGCTTCTGTCAATAATTGTTGAGGTCTTCCTTAGCCTACCGGGCCCTTTGCGATTACTGTGCTCACCAGTGCTTAATGCTTTCCCAAACAGTTGAATTTAGTAAGTCTAAGGTTTCTATGTCTCTGACAGTTTTTTATCCTTTATAGTTCTGCATAAAGCAGATACAATCTGCTCAGTCAACTCCACAGTTTTAGATACAATCCATTTATAGTTAGGGTGGCCACCTCCTCTACTCCACAAAGGAGGACATCGCACCATAAGTACTTTTCCACCGTAGGGCCGGACTGTTACCAGGGCCGCTGCGTGCCGTTCCGCGCTGCTCAGGACTCGTGGGACCGGTTACTGTTTCTGTTTCCACCGTCGGGCTGCTAAAACCAGGACTAGGAAGTATCTAAGAAAAACTAGTGATGACAGCAAGTGACGCGGTGGATTAGCGACGGCGTCCCATTGTGTATGTAATCAATATGCGCCAGTTGTTGTCGTCGCTGCCCAAATTCCGTTTTGTTTTTGTTATGTTCTGTTTCGTTGGCTGACGATATGGACGAGGATTCTGTGTATTTTGGTCTGTTTTTGGTTTTTCTTTTTGTGTGTGCACGTGAGCACACAACATGTGCACGGGTTGATGCCGCAAGGAGGAGACATTAGAAAAGAAAGAAAGAAGATGTTTACGTGCGCATGTTGACCAAATATATAACTCGCAGGAGGACATGTACAAACAAAGCAGGTTCTAACTACTAACTACAATAACCGTTTTATTTGTAAAAGTATATTCTATGAAAAGTGAAAGCAGCACATTTCATGTTTGTAAACACAGCCGCTAGGACATGAGATTACTGCACCGATCGGTGAAATTGTACTCCGTATCAACAAAATTACGCCAGGTGTTTGAAAAATAAGGTTTAACTTAAAATATACCCAAACTTATCCTTTGATTACTATTTAACACTAGAAACGCCATGCTTTTTTATGTACCTGTAACCGCCAAGCCAACGCCAATGGGCGTCCGTATCCTTTTGTTAATGGGTGATTAGCACTTTAATGTACTATACTATAATGAAATATTTTTGCATTGTGGTGTTGCTATTTTTTACTTTTGAAGGATTTGAATACTTTTACCCCCGCTCATGATGTTAATCTATCAGCTTATTGTGTGTGCCTTTTGTGATTGGCACAAGACTTTTTAGGTCCACTGTGTGCTAATACAACATGGCATTACAGTGTTGTGAACCTGTAGTAACTGTCAGTAAAATGTTTTTGAGATGCATCGCATGCTGCAGAACGGCAGACGACCACCCATTGAATGGACCCGTTGGCGGTCGACTGAATGATGGGACCACTGTGTTCCACTCTTTACAGTAAGCCAGTGGCTTGACAACTTTCGCATGTCTAAAGAGACTTTGAGTACCTCTGTGGCAGGCTGCGTCCCGCCATGGAAAAAGACGACACAGCATTCCGTTTTTGTGTCCCTCACCTTAAAAGAGTAGCCATTTCCCTGCGGAAGCTAGCCACAAATTCTGAATAGAGAAAAATCTCTCTCCTTTTTGGGATTGGTCTAACAACTGTGTGGCGCTGCACAAAGGAATTCTATATGGCTGTTGCTGAAGTCCTACAGCATGAACTCATCCTTCTCCGATCTGCAGAGAGCCTTGCAGAGATGGTAGCCTACTCTGGTAGATGGTTTGATGTACCACAGTGTGTGGGCGCCGTCGATGGCTCCCACATACCTATAATTGCACTGGGAGAACATCATAATTATTATTTCAATTGGAACGGTTGGCATTCTATTACTCTACAAGCTGTCATTGATGGCAAGGGGCAATTTTGGAATATTTGCGTTGGACGACCAAGAAGCCTCCATGATGCCCGTGTCCTACGTCTGTCCAAGCTGTGGGACCTTTTGAATCGTGGCACCCTTTTCCCTCCACACAACAGGACCACTGGAGTAGAGGAAGTGGGTTACGTCATAATTGGAGATGCTGCCTATCCCGCTCAGCCATGGCTGGTGAAACCTTTTGCTGATACAGGTAGACTGACTGAACAACAGCAGACTTTCAATGTCAGAATCAGTACAGCTAGGGTTATGGTTGAAAATGCATTTGGCAGACTGAAGGGAAGATGGCTCTGCCTTCTGAAACACAATGGCAGTGATCTGGAATTAGCCAGACAGATGGTTGTTGCATGTTGTGTTCTGCACAATCTGTGCGAGCAACACAATGAAGTGTACAGACCAGACTGGCTCAATGGCCCTGATGTTCCACAATTACCACAGCCTGCAGCACCACTTCCAGAGAGGGAGAGAGTCATGCCGGAAGCAAGTACAGTACGTGCTGGACTGATGCGACACTTCAGCAACACTAACTAGAAAGGCTCTGTGCTATGGTGCTTGGTTAACAGAGAATGTTTGCAGTTCTTGGGTTTGCAGTTCAGTTTGTAGGTCTTTGGACCATAGGTGACAGGATAGGGTTAACAGGGTACTGTTAACCCTATAATTTTTTTAATTAGTTAATGGAATACCTTGTTGGAGATTGTATTGCTTAAAGGATTTTATTTTGAGATGTTCTTGGGTCTCATACATACATATTACAATGTTTGGCAAAATCAAAAACAAACAACAAAGGTGAACAAAGCAGCCCTTGGCTAAAATAGAAATAGAATTGTGCATGATTTTTTTTTTTTCCCTCTTTGTGGTCTGATTGTGCATTGTGCCCTCCTGTTTCTTGTTAGTGTCGTGTCTATTTAAGTTCTTTGCTTCCCTGACTCGGGTGCTGGTTCCTTGTGTTTTCGCATGTGTTTCCGCTTCTGTGTTTCTGCCTGTGCAACTCTCCCTGTGTATCTCCCTGTGAGTTTTGTCCTGCCTGTTTGTTTGCCCGAGTTCTGTTCTCTCTCTGCATTTGGGTCCATTTCCCTGAAAAAAACGTGACCATTTGTGACCGCTTCTCTCTTAGGACCTGAACAAACTGTCCGAACAGGTTTATGAATTGGTTGTTAAAAGTTTCTCCAACCCGTAACCTTTTCGTGGTTTCAGCTTGCTCAGCTTCTCTGTCGGCTTTTCAACTCCAGCAGCTGCTTGTGCTGGGCCTCCAGGAGAGCCAGGTGTGCACAGTCGGAGTCCTTCAGGTAAGCCAGGAATTTGTTTTGGACACTCTGCTGGTGTCTCCTTTCTCCTGTAAAAATATTGTATTGACAATGGCATTAGAGCCTAGTAAACATAAAATTTACCTAAATCTGAAGCTGTGGTTGACATTTACACTGCAAGTTTCTGGAAATTAAGCAGATCACACTAACTCAGGGAGCAGTATTCATCATGATTGCTGTTTATTCATATTATGATTGGCATCGTTTACCTGTCTGTCACTGATCTGGCTGTCAGTAACCTACAATACTCAGAGAGCAGTAGCCTATTCATCTCATTCCTGTCTATTTATACGATGGGTACCACTGCTCACACCTTCAATGACCAGCAGTAGGTACACAGGCATGCTTTTGGGACAGTAATGACATATGAATGGCCGGATGATTCCAGTCTAATGATCATTCGTTCACAGGGAAACCTACAGATTTTCTAACCATACTGCCTCTGGGGATGTCTCTGGGATCCGGGGGAGCAGGGGATGAGGTCATGGGAGCGTCTTGCGACTCAGGTGTAGCTGGACTTGGCTCCTGTTGGGAAGCAGCAGGCACTGGCAGTGGGACGCTTGATGCTGAAGTTTAAGTGTTTAAGTGTCACTGGAGGCGTCTGTAAAGTGAAAGCAGCACATTTCATGTTTGTGAACAGCCGCTAGGAGATGAGATTACTGCACCGATCGGTGAGAATTATACTCTGTATCAACAAGATTAGGCTACGCCAGACGTTTGAAAAAGAAGGCTTAACTTAAAAAATACCCAAACGTATCCTTTGATTAGCCTACTATTTAACACTAGATCCTTTTTTTTTTTTCTTAATGGACGATTAACGTCAGCTGTATGTTGTAATGTATTAACGTTAACAAACATTTTCATTACATAACTAGCAAAAGTCAAGGAATTATGTAATTACTATTTTAAAATCACAACGCCAATTGGCGTCACCATGGCAATTCCAGTGTTAACAAGTATGAAAGTAGGCCTATGTATAGAACTAGCTAGTTGCCACGCCTGCAACTTACCGTAATAATTCTCCATCGCTTCCAATTGCTGTGTAGCCGTGGAGGGCACGGAGAAGGACGAGTCTAGTTCACTATCGTTCCGCATGAAAGGACGGGGTCCTAAAATGCTGTCCAAAAGTTCATAGAATCGGTCTGTTTTCCTGGCGGCTCCACTTTTGCTGTTATTGTCCTTCTGGATCCTGTACGTGTTTGAGCTTTTATTTTTTCTCTGCATTGTTTGGAGGTGATGAATGAATGATGAATCCCCAGTGCTGTCAGCGACTCGGCTACTGAATACTTTCTCATTTCTCTTTGCTCCTTCCAACTGATCTTGGATGTTTTTGTCAGACCAGATGTCAAATAGTGCAAGCATATCCTCTACCATAACACAGTTTCAGGCATTTTTATTACAAGTCGAGTTGAGCCGGTACCATGCAAAAGCGGCTCTATATTAGCATCTCTCGGACGTGGAGTCACAAAACTGACGTAATGTGAAACCAATCAGTGTATACCTACGTCATTAAGCCCGCCCACCCGAACGGTTCTTCTGCACTGAGCACTGTTGTCTAACCGTGCCAAAAATATCGTGCTGGGCATGGTTTGAAAGTGTTCCTCACCAAACCGTTTCCTTGTAGAAACACCATTGGAACCGTTCCTATCCTTGCTCAGAACCGTTCGGCCCTACGGTGGAAAAGGGGCCCATGATATTGATTCCAGGAGGGGTGGGGGTGTGAAGTTGGCGTTTGGGGGGACCGTGGCAGACAAGCAATGTAGCCAATGGGCTGGCTTCCAGCTGAAATTTGATTTTCTTTATACCAATCAATGATGACGTGGTTAAAAAAGTGGGTGAACCCTAATACTGTAGGCTAACTGAGAAAATAGAAATTGAAACACACGGTCAGTCAGTCATCTGTTCTTACATTATTTTCTGCAACCCTGTAACCATGTCCGTACAGAAATACCTGTTGGCATTTCTGGGTGCAGCTGACATGCCTGAGGCTTGCTGTTGTTGACTCTGTGCCATGATAATTTTTTAAGTTTTTAAGTGACACCATAAAATATAATAGTTTTCCTTTTACCTCGCCCTGTGAGTCATGGCCTCCCCATTTTCAGGTATGAGGAACTGTACTCATTATGAAAGTAAACATGGAGGCAGTACATATTATTAAATTTGGCAGTACAAAAAGACAATAGTCAGGCATGAATTTTGTAAGGTAAAATGTTAATTGAAGCCAGACAAAAGACCCAACAACTGAAATCAGGTTGAGCAGGGATTTACCCATGAATAAAAAAAAAACTTGTTTACATTTGGGTATGTAGAAAATGCTCATAACCAGCACAGCAAAATGGTTTAGGCAAGAGAGACAATAATAATAATAACAACAGTGATGATAATAAGTATTATAAGAAGAAGAGCTGCAGGCAGCTATGTTGGGGTCCTAGCTGTGGACATGATCCCCATCTGTAAACGCAAGCAACTAAAAAGCAATTTGTGATCTCACCATACCATCATTTTCTCCCATGAGGCATCTCCCAGGTATATATTCGGTATAGTCTCTGTTTGGTACAGTGTCACCGTATTTCTGTTATGGGTGTATTTGAGAGTCGGCCACCTCTGCTACTCTTGGATGGGCACAGATTTGATGGCACATGTTTGCAGATGAGGTTTTGCTGTATTTGTGTACATCAGTTCAATTCTTCACATCATGCATTTCAGCCAGTATAGTGCATCTCTATAAACATACCTGTCGGATTCCTGTTGGAACTTCTGGGTGTGGCTGAAATGCTTGAGTACTCTTTACACTTGCTGCTGTTGACTCTGCCATGATGCATAAGTTTGACACCTTTAAAGTAGTTCAGTTTTACTTTGCCCTCTCCCATTCAAGCATAATGGGTAGGCATAGTTTGCATACTACCTCATCTGTGTTTAAAATTTCTAATTAACCTGTATGTTTAAACTTTTAAAATATTGAAGTATTGAAAATTGACTTGAATCATGTATTGAAAATTAATGTCATATTGGTGAGTGAAGATTTAAAAAAAAAAAAAAAAACAAACAAAAAAAAAAACATTTCCTTGAATATTTTGCAGTTGTACAAATGATGCAAGACTCAATCAGCTCCAGAAATTACAAGTAAATTCAAGATTTCATAATTCTCCTATGGAATCTCAATGAAATAATGTTTGATTTTGATAAGTGGGACTATTGTCATTTTGGACAGTAATCTGGTAAATATCAAGGTGGAAGGTTGATTGTTTTTGTGTGTGCTTTATCAAATGCCTTTTAATTTTTTATACAGCTGAAACTATGACTATGGCTATTCTATTGCATACTGTATGGCTTTCACTTAGTGTTTTTGCATAGCGCAAGGGTGCAAGCTTAGTGCATGCTTTTTTGTTTGTTTATTGGCAAATGCTTTGCATAAAAGATACTGCAGTATTGATAAAGGGCTCTGTATTATTGTAATTTGTTTATGAATTCAATTTTATACTTTTCTTGTGAGCTCTCACTCTGTTGTGATCAGGAGGTTTACTGCTGACCAACAGTTTATGAGCTGATTGCAAGTCTGAGCACATATGCTGTACGTCAGTGAAAGTTTTAACGGTTAAAACAGCTGGGTTTGGAAAATTAAACATATTTCATTTAATCCTCACCTTGCTGACAGTATATATATATATATATATATATATATATATATATATATATATATATATATATATATATATATATATATATATATATCATATAGCAGCAGTCTCTGTGCAAGCTGCACATTGAATATTACACAAGCAGACTGTCTATACGGTAATCTCCAAATTAATTGCAAATTAATTAAAAGAATGTTAAGAATAATGCATATTTAATTTTTTGTATCAGCATATACATAGATTACATTTTTGATGCACTAAACAATCATACATCACAATTCAGTGAACTAAGAGTAAGCATGTTACATAAAATGGTAAATAACCAAAAATGTTTCAACAAATTATCATAATCTTTTATATCAAAAGAAGAGATACAGATTTGTTTTTGTTTCTACTTTTAATCTATCTTCTCTTCAGCAAGTACATTACAGTGTCCCATGATGCTTGCAGTTGCCCTGGTTGCATTTAGCCTTTTACATCATAATAACAACATCAACTATGAACTGATGTGTAGCTAGGAAGCTAAATAGTATGTTAGAAATATGCTGCTGTTTGCCAGCTAGCTAGCATTAGACAACTATCTAACAAATCTAATAATAATAATCTTTTTGTATTGCACTTTTGAAGACAGAGTTACAAAGTGTTTTGCACAGAAATAAAAATAATAATCAGATACTATAGTAGAAATAAAACAAAGAAATTAATATCAAAAGAAAATTAATAGTGATCTAAAAATAAAACGAGAATAAAAATAAACTAGTCAAACACTAAAAGAATACTTTCCGATAAAAGTAAATTTTAAGAGGCAATTTAAAAGAGGACACAGAGTTTGCCAGTCTGATATCCTCAAGCTGGCTGTTCCAGAGCATGGGGACCCTAACAGAAAAAGCCTGTTAACCCTTAGACCTCTTTTTCAAGATTACAGAACAGCCAAAAGGGCTCTTCCTGAGCACCACACTCCACATTGTTATATATGGGGTTACAAGGTCAGCGATATAGCTAGGGGCCAGACCATGTAGTGCTTTTAAAAGCAATGAGTCAAATTTTTTAACCAATTCTAAAACAATGCAGCAACCAAGTGGTTAAAAAGTGGAAATATGGTTCCACCTCTTGGTTTCATTACAAGCCTAGGAGCAGAGTTTTGGGCAACTTGAGTATGTAACGTTTTCTGGTTTAGGCTTGTAAATAGAGCATGTAATAGTCCAGGTGAAAATAAAGAAAAGCAGCATGTATGATACTTTCAGTGACTATAAATTTTAGGATGGATCTGGTAACTGTATTGTCATTTCAAACTAATGTATAACAGTCTGCCATGTAAAACCTGCTGTCTAAGATCCTAATAAAGATTTCCCACATGACTCCTCTTTTGTTTCTTCCAGCCCCCCCCCCCCCCCCCCCCCCGCCCCCCCATGAGTAGTTTGGTTTTGTGAATTAGAGATCAAAATATAAGAGTAACATATTTATGTCACATGGGTGAGCTTTGTTCATTCTCGTTTCATTTGTCAATCTTATTACAGGATAATGGTTGAAAAAAAAAGGAAATCCAGTTTGATATCTTTAAAAAGCAAAATGTTTGGAGAAGCAACAAGATGGTCAAGCAGACTGTAAACCACCCAGGGTACTTCAAGAGAGGAGTCAGTTGCCAACTCTGATGTTTTTGGCATGAAACACACACTTTTAGACTCTGTTTCATGTCCTTGTGCTATCCAAACACATCTCATGCAAAAATAAAAATACCACAACTACAAACAAAGCTTCCTGATTTAACTGATTATGTACAGTATCAGCTTGCTGGACAAAGTGAGATTAAACATTCAGGAGAGACTGTCTTTGACAGCAGCATACCGCCACTCCCCCCCCCCCCCCCCGCCCCGCCCCCCAGGTTCACAATCTGAACGCATAATTACTGTAAAATGACATGAATTGAAATAACAGTCATTATGTATCAATTTGCGGGTGTATCGTTGTGCCATTGTAATGGTTAAACATTGCATTACAGCATTTAGTCATTTAGGCACAACTTTTTATTCTTCTGCATTCCAGCACGGCTGAGCCGCTTAGCCACCCCCTCTCTTACGGCTACTTTCTGTTTCACCAAATTCTGATTTACAAATTTTTAAAAATTTACACTTTATTGTATTAAATTATTACATCTGTTACGCTAAACTAATGATTCATTACTAAATGCAAAATGGATGATATATTATGAAACTGCATAAATATTAATACCTTCAAATCAAACATAATCCCTTAAATCAAAAGTTATGATGGTTTTGATTTTGTTGATTGAATAAAGGCCTTAAAGCAGAAGCTGTACAAATCATTTCTGTTTTCTCACTGAATGTTGCAGGATTTTCTTAATTCATATAGGTATACTGTTCCTACCACTCCCCCTGCTACTGCTCCCACAGCACCTATTATACCTGCTCCTTCTTTTTCCCCAAGCACTGCTCCTACTGTTGCTCCTACTCCTGCACCAATTGCAGCACTAGCTGCAATTATACAACCATTCTTAAATGAATTGTCATTTTCTGCCTGCTTTCTGGCATTTATCATCTCCTTTTTCCATTCCGAACTATTCTCAAATCCGTCTTTACCCTCCCACCCAGTATCACAATTCCTTTTCATTATCTCTGACTTTCTCTTCTCCAGAATTTTTGCTTGTTCTTCTCCGATGGCTCTCTCAGCATTTGAATACATAACATTTGTGAAGCAGCTTCCACCATTTTTCTCCACCACTCTGTCTATCTTCTGTAGCAGTGATGTGACTTGCTTGAGGTTCCTCTGGTCCTCAAATGTATGTGTAAGTAGATATTCATGCTCATGTGGAGCTTCGCTGCCATTATGTTCCAGAAGACAGGAATGCTCAGCAGAATGACTATCATTATCAAAGCTGTGTACAGGTTTTGCGCTACTTTCAATGGCCAGTAATATTACATACTTCAAGGCCTGGTCACCAAACGCATCTTTGATCAGCTTCAGTATGCCCTTCCTCTCAACACTTTCCTCTCGAGACCTTTCTACTATGACAAAGGCATGAGGTCCTGGTGAAGTAAGGCAGATGCACGAGCGGATTTCCTTCATGATCTCCTTTGGCTTCCTTATAATTTCAGAGAGTCCTGGAGTTTCAATCACACTTACTCTCCTCCAAAGCACTTCTCCATTCATTTTTTGACATCCTTCTGTATCTGAACACTGGATTCTGTCTTCCAGGATGAGTTTGCTTGCAGTCCTGTTACCTTCCGTAGTCTTCCCCATCAGTAATATCCTCAGTTCTGGCTTCTCATACCACTCTGTAAAATAAGGATATTATCTTAGTGTACTCTCTTCCCTCAGATTTAGATGTGTGTACTCTTCTCTCACATTCTCCTTCTATCACATTGCTTATTATGCAGGCCCAATAACAATGGTAGAAAAGACCAATAATATATTGGTGACCTGCCCAGGGTGTATTCCTGCCTCTTGCCCAATGCATGCTGGGATGGGCTTCAGCACCCCCCGCGACCCTGACCAGGAATAAGTGGGTATAGATAATGGATGGATGGATGGAAAACACCAAGACTGGGAAGCCACTATGCGACCTGTAAAATCTTAATGTTGGAGAGCCCCTCAAATTATTTACGACAAAAAAATCTTGGTTAGTTTAGTATAGATGAAAAAAACTGATAGATGACTTGGGGAAAAACGAACTCGAACCCAAAGGGAAACCGAACAAAAAAATCAATGTCTAACATCTTACAAGGAGTCCAGTGTGTCATGGCACTCTCTGTTCAGGCTAAAAGCACTCGCTAGTTATATGAATATCTGTATCTGGTTGGGATCAGGTTGTGTTTTGTAAAATTTGTGAGCGTAATACAAATAACAATATTTTTTTCAGGTGTAGTAGTTAAAATGCATCAATCTATTTTCTTGGGCTTCATGAAAAACTTCACTTCATTCTTTACAAGATACGATATAGCCACAACCTTTACAATACAGTTTTGTTTAGGCTAATTACTTTCTATATCTTCATGTTAAAATGGGTTTATGAAAAACTCAGATAATTCTTCTAACAGATACTACTGCTGTTGTCATTTCTATTCTTATTGTATTTTTTCAAATAAAATGAGTTATTCAAATGTAAAAATTTTTCCATACCTTATTTTTCCACCCACACGTATTGGCGAATTATGCCCTTGGTTTTAAATAGCTAGTATAGAATTTTTCTACGTTTCTTTATTTGCAAATTATCTTAACAGTGTTATATACGTAAAATCCAAACATGAGTTTAAGAGTAAACAGTATCAGCAAAGTATATTTTTGTGTAGGTTTTTGATCCTCTGACAAAACAAATGTTCTGGGAATGTGCAAATCTGCAGGTGACAGTATAAATGTGTTTTGTGACCTATAATTAGTATACATTGAATTAACTTTTGTGTTTTACCAACCCTGCACTTTGTGAACGGTTACTTATAAAATACTCAACCTTGTCTGAGGTTTTCCATTTCTCTCCTCATGCGCTGCTTCTTCTGTTCCTCCTTTTTCTTCTCTTCTGCCACCTGGAACTGCTCACTTGTGTAGTGCCGTCCTCTCTCACCCACCATTTTATCAATCTCATTGAAGAGTTGAATAACTTGAGTACGATCATCTACTTTATTATTAAAAACTTGATACCTCTGATTTATTGTATCAAGAAGTTTTTGGAGCTCCGCACAGTCTTCTAACAAGGTATCTAGATGATCAGGGTTCTCCAGTTGGTCTCCATGGGTAAAGAGGACTATAGTATGTTTTAAAGCAGCCTCACCAAACACTTCTCTAATCACGTCTGCTGCTTGTTTCTCCTCTGCTGTGAACCTGCCCAATTTTATCACCAGCAGGAATGCATGTGGTCCTGGGGCACTCATTGGGAAACATTCTGCTATCCTGTCTTTTGCATCCTTCATAGAAACCGTTAAGTCAGCCAGACCTGGTGTGTCGACCACTGTGACTGTCCTACCCTTCACTTTTGCTTTTCCTTTCTGACATTCAGTAGTTACAGCTTTCAAACTTAAACTTGCTTTAAATTCTTTTCTTCTGAGGATGGTGTTTCCTGCCGAGCTTTTCCCAGACCCCGTCTT
Organism: Anguilla pacifica; assembly: GCA_039654925.1. NCBI lineage: Eukaryota > Metazoa > Chordata > Actinopteri > Anguilliformes > Anguillidae > Anguilla > Anguilla pacifica. The sequence goes on from CM077288.1 coordinate 65,177,882, forward strand.
TCCCACAAGTACGAGCCTCAGAGACGACATGGCTCCTGCTGTACAGCTGTAATGGCTAAAAAGAATTATGTGTTACATCAAAGTGTCAAATGACAATCATGTACTGTATAGTAGGAAATATCAGCATTTCAGCTGTGTAATGCATAAAAATATTTTTAAAATGACTATACTATGTTTTAATAATTATCTGCATCCAGTGCTTTGGGTGTATGACAAGCACATCATGAATAAAATACATTATTATTATTATTATTATTATTATTATTATTATTATTATTATGTTTTTGTTTAGAAAACTGTCTGGATAGGTTTGTAAGATTTGATATTTAATATTTAATTATTTAATAGGCCTAAATTGTATTGTTTGTATTGTAGTATTGCTTTGACAGCGGAATCGTCAGAATGTGAACAGTACCCATCACTAGTCATTAAAACAAAATTGTATGCATGTGAAATGATAGAGAATGGATTGAAGAAATATAAATGAGTTTCCCACCGTTCATACAGCTCGAAAAGCAATAGTTGTCATTTTTTTAGAACTATTAGGTATGCTGTTATTAGGTACCAAGCAAGTCATAGCTTCCACACAGACCAAAGATGGTGAACACAAAAGTGTTTAAAAACGTGTGCACTTCCTTACATGTCCATTTCACATGAGTATCTGATGTAACTAAATGTCCATCAAATTGGGAATTATTGATCATGGGCCTGGAGCATTTGTGATTATATAATTGGCAGGATCGAAAGAAGAAGAAGAAAAAAAAAGGCGAAATCCCCTAAGTTTGGGGCTTTATTGTGTGGACGTGTTAAATTATTCACAAATTCTGTCTGTTGAAATGAGGTCAGAAGGTACATAAGTTAACATTCTGGAGGGCTGAGAGTCTGTGGTCATTGTGGTTATTTCTGTAGGAAACCCTGAAAAGTGCCAAACTCTCTCTGCCGTATTTATATGGGGCATGTCGCTTGGCAGGACCAATATTTGTCCTGAAAACATATCAATCTTGTCCTGTGTGCACTTGCTCTCTGATCTAAACTTGGTTTTATTTCATGTACTTTTGGTACTTTTAAATTCTCTTACACATGACTATTCCAAGAACTGAATGATAACATTTTCCATTTTTCAGTTACAATAGTTTTAACATAAAAAAACATTAGCATAAAAATAAGTATAGAAAAATAACACTTTCATTTTGAAAATATTTAGTTTCATATAAATATATTTATTGGAAAAAAATCTGTCATGTTCCATGTGCTCTTACTGTATATTTCAGTTACAACAGTTTTCTTGTAAAATATATTTACATGACTTTAAAAGAATGCCAAATATGACTTACTTACCTGTTATCTGTTTTCTGTAGAAGTTGGACAAAGGAAATGTTCAAATTGAAAACAAATCGAACCTGAACACAGTCAATCAGCCATGCATATTTATACCCCTTGCTGTAGCCTTTTAAAGAGCCCACGTCACTGCAGAGATACCTGTTGGAATATCTGGGTGTGGCTGAGAGGCCTGAGTGCAACAACTTGCTTTTGTTGATTCTGTGCCATGGGTAATACGTTTTCCACCTCGAAAGGATAGTTGTACTTCTCCTTTGCTGTATGAGTCATGACCTCTCCCTTTCAGGCATAATGGACAATTATTTAGACAACCTAAACCATGTTAAACTTTCAAAGCTGAATATTTTGCATATTGAACATTAGGTTAGGAATTGGACTGAGCCAGTACCTGTGGCAGTCTGACATGATCAAACCTTAGCACATCCACCACCAGGTATCAGAGATGATTGGGGTTGCCTCGGATGTTAGGCAGTTCCTTTTGGCCTCCACACTCTGCTCTTGACATTAATCTGACCCAAGTGAATCTTTGTGTCATTTGTCCTTTCACCAGAACTCTGCAGGCTCTTTTCGGTACTCCTTAGAAAACTGTAACCTGGCAGACCTGTTTTTCCACCTAACTAGTGGTTTGCATATTGAAGTGTAGCCTCTGTAGTTCTGTTTGTGAACAGACGTCACTGACATACCCACTACTGCCTGCTGAAGAGCGTTTCTGATCTGTCGGAAAGATGTTTTTTTCTTCATTGTGGTGAAAATGCTTCTGTCGATAATTGTTGAGGTCTTCCTTAGCCTTCCTAAGCCTGCTTAATGCTTTCCCAAACAGTTGAATTTAGTAAGTCTAAGGTTTCTATGTCTCTGACAGTTTTTTTTTAATTTCTCAGCCTCACAAATCTTCCTTTACTCTCATTGGCACAACTCTGGTCTTCATGTTGAGAAATGCCAGTAAGACTCCAAAGGCAAGGAAGCTGTCTTATACCAGCACAGAGGAAACAATTAAACATACCTGACTCATCAGAAACACCTGTGAAGTCATTTGTACCAAGCATTATGGTGCCCTTAAATAGAGGGTTTATCTATAAGAAGTGATGTAATTTCTACATGGTAAAACCAAAAAAAACACAGCCTAGAATCTGCTCTTTAATCACATACAAATTGTTTGATTATAAATCTAAAATTTTGGATTACAGATCTGAAACAATTGAAAATATTTCTTTGTCCTGAACATTATGTTCTGTTTCGTTGGCTGACGATATGGATGAGGATTCTGCGTATTTTGGTCTGTGATTGGTTTTTCTTTTTTCGTAAGCACACAACACGTGCACGGGTTGATGCCGCAAGGAGGAGACATTAGAAAAGAAAGAAAGAAGAAGATGTTTACCTGCGCATGTTGACCGAATATATAACTCGCAGGAGGACACGTACAAACAAAGCAGGTTCTAACTACTAACTACAATAACCGTTTTATTTGTAAAAGTATATTCTATGAAAAGTGAAAGCAGCACATTTCATGTTTGTAAACACAGCCGCCAGGACATGAGATTACTGCACCGATCGGTGAAATTGTACTCCGTATCAACAAAATTACGCCAGGTGTTTGAAAAATAAGGTTTAACTTAAAAAATACCCAAACTTATCCTTTGATTACTATTTAACACTAGAAACGCCATGCTTTTTTATGTACCTGTAACCGCCAAGCCAACGCCAATGGGCGTCCGTATCCTTTTGTTAATGGGTGATTAGCACTTTAATGTACTATACTATAATGAAATATTTTCGCATTGTGGTGTTGCTATTTTTTACTTTCGAAGGATTTGAATACTTTTACCCCCACTCATGATGTTAATCTATCAGCTTATTGTGTGTGCCTTTTGTGATTGGCACAAGACTTTTTAGGTCCACTGTGTGCTAATACAACATGGCATTACACTGTTGTGAACCTGTAGTAAACGTCAGTAAAATGTTTTTGAGATGCATCGCATGCTGCAGAACAGCAGACGGCCACCCAAAATGGACCCGTTGGCGGTCAACTGAATGATGGGACCACTGTGTTCCACTCTTTACAGTAAGCCAGTGGCTTGACAACTTTCGCATGTCTAAAGAGACTTTGAGTACCTCTGTGGCAGGCTGCGTCCCGCCAAGGAAAAAGACGACACAGCATTCCGTTTTTGTGTCCCTCACCATAAAAGAGTAGCCATTTCCCTGCGGAAGCTAGCCACAAATTCTGAATACAGAACAACCTCTCACCTTTTTGGGATTGGTCTAACAACTGTGTGGCGCTGCACAAAGGAATTCTATATGGCTGTTGCTGAAGTCCTACAGCATGAACTCATCCCTCTCCGATCTGCAGAGAGCCTTGCAGAGATGGCAGCCTACTCTGGTAGATGGTTTGGTGTACCACAGTGTGTGGGTGCCGTCGATGGCTCCCACATACCTATAATTGCACCGGGAGAACATCATAATGATTATTTCAATTGGAAGGGTTGGCACTCTATTATTCTATAAGCTGTCGTTGATGGCAAGGGGCAATTTTGGAATATTTGCGTTGGACGACCAGGAAGCCTCCATGATGCCCGTGTCCTACGTCTGTCCAAGCAGTGGGACCTTTTGAATCGTGGCAACCTTTTCCCTCCACACAACAGGACCACTGGAGTAGAGGAAGTGGGTTACGTCATAATTGGAGATGCTGCCTATCCCGCTCAGCCATGGCTGGTGAAACCTTTTGCTGATACAGGTAGACTGACTGAACAACAGCAGACTTTCAATGTCAGAATCAGTACAGCTAGGGTTATGGTTGAAAATGTATTTGGCAGACTGAAGGGAAGATGGCGCTGCCTTCTGAAACACAATGGCAGTGATCTGGAATTAGCCAGACAGATGGTTGTTGCATGTTGTGTTCTGCACAATCTGTGCGAGCAACACAATGAAGTGTACAGACCAGACTGGCTCAATGGCCCTGATGTTCCACAATTACCACAGCCTGCAGCACCACTTCCAGAGAGGGAGAGAGTCATGCCGGAAGCAAGTACAGTACGTGCTGGACTGATGCGACACTTCAGCAACACTAACTAGAAAGGCTCTGTGCTATGGTGCTTGGTTAACAGAGAATGTTTGCAGTTCTTGGGTTTGCAGTTCAGTGTGTAGGTCTTTGGACCATAGGTGACAGGATAGGGTTAACAGGGACGCGGAGTCACAAACGCGGAGTCACAAAACTGACGTAATGTGAAACCAATCAGTGTATACCTACGTCATTAAGCCCGCCCACCCGAACGGTTCTGCTGCACTGAGCACGGTTGTCTAACCGTGCCAAAAATATCGTGCTGGGCATGGTTTGAAAGTGTTCCTCACCAAACCGTTTCCAGGTAGAAACACCATTGGAACCGTTCCTATCCGTGCTCAGAACCGTTTGGCCCTACGGTGGAAAAGGGGCTCATGATATTGATTCCAGGAGAGGTGGGGGTGTGGAGTTGGCGTTTGGGGGGACCGTGGCAGACAAGCAATGTAGCCAATGGGCTGGCTTCCAGCTGAAATTTGATTTTCTTTATACCAATCAATGATGCCGTGGTTAAAAAAGTGGGTTAACCCTAATACTGTAGGCTAACTTCTCCAGTCATCATAATCTTCAAAGAACCACAATGTTTTATTTGCTAATATATTTATATATTGATATATGTTTGGGCGGCGCTGCTCGGTGTAACAGCATGTTGTGCTTGAGTTTTTATTATTATAATAATTATTATTATTATTATTATTATTATTATTATTATTTGTGCTTTCGCTGTAAATGTTACATGTTTCTGAGCTGACTAAAACAACATGGAGTCAGATTGAATACAAAACACCAGCTGTATTTGTGCTGAGTCCCTCCAACTCCTGTCATTCCTTCTGTCTTCTGCATACACTTGCACAAAGAAAATGATGAAAACTGAGAAAATAGAAATTGAAACACACGGTCAATCAGTCATCTGTTCTTACATTATTTTCTGCAACCCTTTAACCATGTCAGTACAGAAATATCTGTTGGCATTTCTGGGTGCAGCTGACATGCCTGAGGCTTGCTGTTGTTGACTCTGTGCCATGATAATTTTTTAAGTTTGACACCATAAAAGAAAATATAGTTTTCCTTTTACCTCGCCCTGTGAGTCATGGCCTCCCCATTTTCAGGTATGAGGAACTGTACTCATTATGAAAGTAAACATGGAGGCAGTACATATTATTAAATTTGGCAGTACAAAAAGACAATAGTCAGGCATGAATTTTGTAAGGTAAATTGTTAATTGAAGCCAGACAAAAGACCCAACAATTGAAATCAGGTTGAGCAGGGATTTACCCATGAATAAAAAAAAAACTTGTTTACATTTGGGTATGTAGAAAATGCTCATAACCAGCACAGCAAAATGGTTTAGGCAAGACAGACAATAATAATAACAACAGTGATGATAAGTATTATAAGAAGAAGAAGAATTACAGCTGCAGGCAGCTATGTTGGGGTCCTAGCTGTGGACGTGATCCCCATCTGTAACTAAAAAGCAATTTGTGATCTCACCATACCATCATTTTCTCCCATGAGACATCTCCCAGGTATATCTTTGCTATAGTCTCTGTTTGGTACAGTGTCACCGTATTTCTGTGTTATGGGTGCATTTGAGAGTCGGCCACCTCTGCTACTCTTGGATGGGCACAGATTTGATGGCACATGTTTGCAGATGAGGTTTTGCTGTATTTGTGTACATCAGTTCAATTCTTCACATCATGCATTTCAGCCAGTATAGTGCATCTCTATAAACATACCTGTCGGATTCCTGTTGTAATTTCTGGGTGTGGCTGAAATGCTTGAGTACTCTTTACACTTGCTACTGTTGACTCTGCCATGATGCATAAGTTTGACACCTTTAAAGTATAGTTCAGTTTTACTTTGCCCTCTCCCATTCAAGCATAATGGGTAGGCATAGTTTGCATACTACCTCATCTGTGTTTAAAATTTCTAATTAACCTGTATGTTTGAAGCATTGAAAATTGACTTGAATCATGTATTGAAAATTAAATTAATGTCATATTGGTGAGTGAAGATTTAAAAAAAAAAAAAAAAAAAAAAAAAAAAAAAATTTCCTTGAATATTTTGCAGTTGTACAAATGATGCAAGACCCAATCAGCTCCAGAAATTACAAGTGAATTCAAGATTTCATAATTCTCCTATGGAATCTCAATGAAATTATGTTTGATTTTGATAAGTGGGACTATTGTCATTTTGGACAGTAATCTGGTAAATATGAAGGTGGAAGGTTGGTTGTTTTTGTGTGTGCTTTATCAAATGCCTTTTATTTTTTTATACAGCTGAAACTATGACTATGGCTATTCTATTGCATACTGTATGGCTTTCACTTAGTGTTTTTGCATAGCGCAAGAGTGGAAGCTTAGTGCATGCTTTTTTGTTTGTTTATTGGCAAATGCTTTGCATAAAATATACAGCAGTACCAGAACTGGACTGGTTGTTTATGGTTGTGAGCAAGCCATTTGGCTCTCTGGAATGTTGCCACCTGGACAAGACTAAGATAAGGGGAACTAGTCTCTTTGTCTATGGTTGTGGGTGTGTGTGTTTTGGGGCCATAAAGGGTGAAAAGATCATCAGGCCTCTGGCAAAATGGTGGGGCAACTAATCTTGAGAGTACCACAGTGCCCTTATGTGGGCCCCTCTGTCATTACACTTTTTATTTCTTTTCTGGATCTGGACTCTGAACCGTCTGTTTATCATATTCACAAACCCCGTAAAACCTTACAAACCATGCACATGTTTTCATTATATTACTGTATTATGCCTTATGTAGTAATAACATGGATTGCATGTAAAATGGTTCAACAAAAGGGTATTTTCATGACAACTGCACCATAATATTACATCCCCTTGACATGTTTGGTATGGACGTATTCAGGGAAATTCAAGAAATTGAATGAAATATGTTTCATACCAAATAGAATTTGATAAAACATAGTTTCAGAAACTCAGGAAAAAACTATCCTAATGGAATGTCCTCTCTGGTAATCATCTCCTTTTCCCAATTTCCCCACTAATTGTTTTAACAACAGCCTCCGAATGGTGGGGGCCGTAATTCCAGATTTCATCATTAGTCCAGGTTAATTTATGGCAATGCCGCCTAGATCAAACGCGGGATTTGGCTTAAAAGGAAGGGAGACAAAACAATCTGGGAAGATCGTAATCGACTTCCCACACTGCACAGACTCTGTGCTGTGTGTGTAGCTGGACAAGGAAGATCGTAATCGACTTCCCACATTGCACATACTCTGTGCTCTGTGTGTAGCTAGACAAGGAAGATCGTAATCGACTTCCCACACTGCGCAGACTCTGTGATTTCGTGTGTAGCTAAACAGGCTGGGTAAGAACTTTTTACTCTATATTTATGTTTTAAAACCTTCCATATTTTAAATTGATTGTGAATTTGAAGCTAATGACCTACCTGCCTGTTAAATAAATTCTTCTTATTTTTAACTTGCGTGGTCTTCATGACTCTAATCCATTTTATCTTCTTTTCAGCCGAAATTCCGATTAAATACTCAGGGGGACAATTATGACTAGGACCTACTGATCAGGGGTCTAGTACAGCGAAAGTCTTTAGTGAGGTCCTCAAGTTAGATAGGCGACCACGATCTGCCCGCTAACGAGATTGGTGTTGTATTGGTTCTGGTGTTTTGGCTTAAGAGGACCCATGGGCGTTATACGCCGATTGTTGTCAAATTCGCCTTAAGGAACCCGATAGATACACACTGTCCTGGGCTCATAACTATCTATGCACAAAGGAAGGCATGTATTATGGTGGTCCGCCTCCTACCCTCTGGGGGCTTCACCGAACTGAGATTTAACAATAGTGCTAAACCCGGGAGCATATATTGAAGAATGATGGCACAAGATAGAGTCGAGTGTAACCGCTCCAAGTTCCACGTATAGTTAAAACCAAATTTTAAATTCTAATTTCATTTGGAGTCAGATTATAACGAGAGTAAAACCTAGTAACTGTTACGCTTACTTGCTGTGGTCATGGATATATTTGATGTGTTGTTCCGCTCATTTGTGAGTATTCTGATGCTCCCATTGGAATATTGACGGTCCGGCGACAGATCAGATATATCTCTGATGACAGCATAGCCCCGTTTGCGAACGGAGAGTAACCGGAATGCTACTGGTCCGTTTCAGGCCAGTCTTAAGCGGGATATGAAGCAGCGCATTCATATCTGACCCGCGGCGACGGAACCAGTGCATTCTTAAGTATAATTGTGCCCTGTTCTTACGAACAGAGTAAAAATAACTAACATCTCCGGTTTTGAATCACACCAGCCAAGGGAAAACACGCGGTGCCTTCCCCTCCAGCTACAAACCCTCATTGGTCTAGCTGTGAGGTGTTTACAACCTTTTATATCAAAAGAAGAGGTACAGATTTGTTTTTGTTTCTACTTTTAATCTATCTTCTCTTTAGCAAGTACATTACAGTGTCCCATGATGCTTGCAGTTGCCCTGGTTGCATTTAGCCTTTTACATCATAATAACAACATCAACTATGAACTGATGTGTAGCTAGGAAGCTAAATAGTACGTTAGAAATATGCTGCTGTTTGCCAGCTAGCTAGCATTAGACAACTGTCTAACAAATCTAATAATAATAATCTTTTTGTATTGCACTTTTGAAGACAGTTACAAAGTGTTTTGCACAGAAATAAAAATAATAATCATTACATTACATTACATTACATTACAGGCATTTAGCAGACGCTCTTATCCAGAGCGACTTACACAACTTTTTTTTACATAGCATTTTACATTCCATTTATACAGATACAGATGAATCAGATAATACAGTAGAAATAAAAAAGAGAAATTAATATCAAAAGAAAATTAATAGTGATCTAAAAACAGCATAAAACGAGAATAAAAAATAAACTAGTCAAACACTAAAGGAATACTTTCCAATAAAAGTAAATTTTAAGAGGCGATTTAAAAGAGGACACAGAGTTTGCCAGTCTGACATCCTCAAGCTGGCTGTTCCAGAGCATGGGGGCCCTAACAGTCTGTTAACCCTTAGACCTCTTTTTCCAGATTACAGAACAGCCAAGAGGGCTCTTCCTGAGCACCACACTCCACATTGGTATATATGGGGTCACAAGGTCAGAGATATAGCTAGGGGCCAGACCATGTAGTGCTTTTAAAATCAATGAGTAAAAATTTTAACCAATTCTAAAACAATACAGCAACCAATGAAGAGTGGTTAAAAAGTGGAAATATGGTTCCACCTCTTGGTTTCATTACAAGCCTAGGTGCAGAGTTTTGGGCAACTTGAGTATGTAACGTTTTCCGGTTTAGGCTTGTAAATAGAGCATGTAATAGTAAATAAGAAAAGCAGCATGTATGATACTTTCAGTGACTATAAATTTTAGGATGGATCTGGTAACTGTATTGTCATTTCAAACTAATGTATAACAGTCTGCCATGTAAAACCTGCTGTCTAAGATCCTAATAAAGATTTCCCACATGACTCCTCTTTTGTTTCTTCCAACCCCCCCCCCCCCCCCATGAGTAGTTTGGTTTTGTGAATTAGAGATCAAAATATAAGAATAACATATTTATGTCACATGGGTGAGCTTTGTTCATTCTCGTTTCATATCTCAATCTTATTACAGGATAATGGTTGAAAAAAAAGGAAATCCAGTTTGATATCTTTAAAAAGCAAAATGTTTGGAGAAGCAACAAGATGGTCAAGCAGACCGTAAACCACCCAGGGTACTTCAAGAGAGGAGTCAGTTGCCAGCTCTGATGTTTTTGGCATGAAACACACACTTTTAGACTCTGTTTCATGTCCTTGTGCTATCCAAACACATCTCACGCAAAAATAAAAACACCACAACTACAAACAAAGCTTCCTGATTTAACTGATTATGTACAGTATCAGCTTGCTGGACAAAGTGAGATTAAACATTCAGGAGAGACTGTCTTTGACAGCAGTATACCGCCACTCCCCCCGCCCCCCAGGTTCACAATCTGAACGCATAATTACTGTAAAATGACATGAATTGAAATAACAGTCATTACGTAACAATTTGCAGGTGTATCGTTGTGTCATTGTAATGGTTAAACGTTGCATTACAGCATTTAGTCATTTAGGCACAACTTTTTATTCGTCTGCATTCCAGCATGGCTGAGCCACTTAGCCACCCCCTCTCTTGCGGCCACTTTCTGTTTCACCAAATTCTGATTTACAAATTTTAAAAAATTTACTTTATTGTATTAAATTATTAAATCTGTTACTCTAAACGAATGATTCATTACTAAATGCGAAATGGATGACATATTATGAAACTGCATAAATATTAATACCTTCAAATCAAACATAATCCCTTAAATCAAAAGTTATAATGGTTTTGATTTTGTTGATTGAATAAAGGCCTTAAAGCAGAAGCTGTACAAATCATTTCTGTTTCCTCACTGCATGTTGCAGGCTTTTCTTAATGTATATCGGTGTGCTGCTCCTACCAATCCCCCTGCTACTGCTCCCACAGCACCCATTATACCTGCTCCTTCTTTTTCCCCAAGCACTGCTCCTACTGCTGCTCCTGCTCCTGCACCAATTGCAGCACTAGCTGCAATTATACAACCATTCTTAAATGAATTGTCATTTTCTGCCTGCTTTCTGGCATTTATCATCTCCTTTTTCCATTCCAAACTATTCTCAAATCCGTCTTTACCCCCCCACCTAATATCACAATTCCTTTTCATTATCTCTGACTTTCTCTTCTCCAGAATTTTCGCTTGTGCTTCTCCGATGGCTCTCTCAGCATCTGAATACCTCTCATTTGTGAAGGGGCTTCCACCATTTCTCTTCACCATTCTGTCTATCTCCTGTAGCAGTGATGTGACTTGCCTCCTGCTAATCGGGTACTGAAACGTATGTGAACGTGGATGTTCATGCTCATGTGGAGCTTCGCTGGTACGATGTTCTAGAAGACGGGAATGCTCAGCAGAATGACTATCATTATCAAAGCTGTGTACAGGATTTGCGCTACTTTCAATGGCCAGTAATATTACATACTTCAAGGCCTGGTCACCAAACGCATCTTTGATCAGCTTCAGTATGCCCTTCCTCTCAACACTTTCCTCTCGAGACCTTTCTACTATGACAAAGGCATGAGGTCCTGGTGAAGTAAGGCAGATGCACGAGCGGATTTCCTTCATGATCTCCTTTGGCTTCCTTATAATATCAGAGAATCCTGGAGTTTCAACCACACTTACTCTCCTCCCAAGCACTTCTCCATTTGTTTTTTGATATCCTTCTGTATCTGAACACTCGATTCTGTCTTCCAGGATGAGATTGCTTGCAGTCCTGTTACTTTCCTTAGTCTTCCCCATCATTAATATCCTCAGTTCTGGCTTCTCATACCACTCTGTAAAATAAGGATATTATCTTAGTGTACTCTCTTCCCTCAGATTTAGATGTGTGTACTCTTCTCTCACATTCTCCTTCTGTCACATTGCTTATTATGCAGGCCCAATAACAATGGTAGAAAAGACCAATAATATATTGGTGACCTGCCCAGGGTGTATTCCTGCCTCTTGCCCAATGCACACTGGGATAGGCTTCAGCACCCCACGTGACCCTGACCAGGAATAAGTGGGTATAGATAATGGATGGCTGGATGGAAAACACCAAGACTGGGAAGCCACTATGCGACTTGTAAAATCTTTATGTTGGAGAGCCCCTCACATAATTTATGACAAAAATAGCTTTGTTAGTTTAGTAGAGATTAAAAAAACAAAGGGAAACCGAACAAAAAAAATCAATGTCTAACATCTTACAAGGAGTCCAGTGTGTCATGGCTCTCACTGTTCAGGCTGAAAGCACTCGCAAGTTATATGAAGATCTGCATCTGGTTGGGATCCGGTTGTGTGTTGCGCAATACAAATAACAATATTTTTTTGTGGTGTAGTAGCTAAAATGCATTAATCTGTTTTCTTGGACTTCTTGAAAAACTTCATTCTTTACAAGATATAGTCACAACCTTTACAGTACTGTTTTTTTAAGGATAATTATTTTCTATATCTTCATGTTAAAATGGGTTTATGAAAAACTCACAGAATTCTTCTAACAGATACTACTGCTGTTGTCATTTCTATTCTTATTGTGATTTTTAAAATAAAATGAGTTATTCAAATGTAAAAATTTTCCATACCTTCTTTTTCCACCCACACGTATTGACAAATTATGCCCTTGGTTTTAAATAGCTAGTATAGGATTTTTCTACGTTTCTTTATTTGCAAATAATCTTAACAGTGTTATATACGTAAAATTCAAGCATGAGTTTATGAGTGAACAGTATCAGCAAAGTATATTTTTGTGTAGGTTTTGGATCTTTTGACAAATGTTCTGGGAATGTGCAGATCTGCAGGTGATGGTATAAAATGTGTTTTGTGACCTGTAATTAGTATACACTGAATTATTTTTTGTATTTTACCAGCCCTGCACTTTGTGAACTGCTAGTTACAAAATACTCAACCTTTTCTGAGTTCTTCCTCATTTCTCCTGATGCGCTCCTTCTCCTGTTCCTCCTTTCTCTTCTCTTCTGCCTTCAGGAACAGCTCTCTGGTGTAGTGCTGTCCTCGCTCACCCACCATTTCATCAATCTTTTTCAGGAGTTGAATCACTTGAGTACGATCATTCTCTTTATTATTAAAAACATGATATCCCCCATTTACTTTACCAAGAAGATGTGTGAGCTCCTCATAGTTGTTTACTAAGTCCTCTATATCACCAGGGTCCTCCAGTTGATCTCCATTGGTAAAGAGGACTATAGTATGTTTAAAAGCAGCCTCACCAAATACTTCTCTAATCACGTCTGCTGCTTGTTTCTCCTCTGGTGTGAACCTGCCCAATTTTAGCACCAGCAGGAATGCATGTGGCCCTGGGGCACACATAGAGAAACATCCTGCTACCCTGTCTTTTGCATCCTCCATAGAAACCATTAAATCAGTCACGCCTGGTGTGTCGACCACTACGACTGTCCTACTCTCCACTTCCCCATATCCTATCTGACATTCGGTAGTTACAGCATTGAAACTAAAACCTGCTTTAAATTCTTTTCTTCCGAGGATGGTGTTTCCAGCCGAGCTTTTCCCAGACCCCGTCTTTCCCACAAGCACGATCCTCAGAGACGACATGGCTCCTGCTGTACAGCTGTAATGCCTAAAAAGAATTATGTGTTACATCAAAGTGTCAAATGACAATCATGTACTGTATAGTAGGAAATATCAGCATTTCAGCTGTGTAATGCATAAAAATATTTTTAAAATGACTATACTATGTTTTAATAATTGTCTGCATCCAGTGCTTTGGGTGTATGACAAGCACATCATGAATAAAATACATTATTATTATTATTATTATTATTATTATTATTATTATTATTATTATTATTATTATTATTATTATTATTATTATTTTTTTTTTTTTATTATGTTTTTGTTTAGAAAACTGTCTGGATAGGTTTGTAAGATTTGATATTTAATATTTAATTATTTAATAGGCCTAAATTGTATTGTTTGTATTGTAGTATTGCTTTGACAGCGGAATCGTCAGAATGTGAACAGTACCCATCACTAGTCATTAAAACAAAATTATATGCATGTGAAATGATAGAGAATGGATTGAAGAAATATAAATGAGTTTCCCACTGTTCATACAGCTCGAAAAGCAATAGTTGTAATTTTTTTGGTGCTGTTATTAGGTACCAAGCAAGCTTCCACACAAACCAAAGATGGTGAACACAAAAGTGTTTAAAAACATGTGCACTTCCTTATATGTCCATTTCACGTGAGTATCTGATGTAACTAAATGTCCATCAAATTGGGAATTATTGATCATGGGCCTGGAGCATTTGTGATTATATAATTGGCAGGATCGAAAGAAGAAGAAAAAAAAGGCGAAATCCCCTAAGTTTGGGGCTTTATTGTGTGGACGTGTGAAATTGTTCACAAATTCTGTCTGTTGAAATGAGGTCAGAAGGTACGTAAGTTAACATTCTGGAGGGCTGAGAGTCTGTGGTCATTGTGGTTATTTCTGTAGGAAACCCTGAAAAGTGCCAAACTCTCTCTGCCGTATTTATATGGGGCATGTCGCTTGGCAGGACCAATATTTGTCCTGAAAACATCAATCTTGTCCTGTGTGCACTTGCTCTCTGATCTAAACTTGGTTTATTTCATGTACTTTTGGTACTTTTAAATTCTCTTACACATGACTATTCCAAGAGCTGAATGATAACATTTTCCATTTTTCAGTTACAATAGTTTTAACATAAAAAAACATTAGCATAAAAATAAGTATAGAAAAATAACACTTTCATTTTGAAAATATTTAGTTTAATATAAATATATTTATTGGATTGAAAAAAAAAATCAGTCATGTTCCATGTGCTCTTACTGTATATTTCAGTTACAACAGTTTTCTTGTAAAATATATTTACATGACTTTAAAAGAATGCCAAATATGACTTGCTTACCTGTTTTCTGTTTTCTGTAGATGTTGGACAAAGGAAATGTTCAAATTGAAAACAAATTGAACCTGAACACAGTCAATCAGTCATGCATATTTATACCCCTTGCTGTAGCCTTTTAAAGAGCCCACGTCACTGCAGAGATACCTGTTGGAATGTCTGGGTGTGGCTGAGAGGTCTGAGTGCAACAACTTGCTTTTGTTTATTCTGTGCCATAGGTAATAAGTTTTCCACCTCGAAAGGATAGTTGTACTTCTCCTTTGCTGTATGA
The DNA here is from genome assembly GCA_039654925.1 of Anguilla pacifica. NCBI lineage: Eukaryota > Metazoa > Chordata > Actinopteri > Anguilliformes > Anguillidae > Anguilla > Anguilla pacifica. The sequence goes on from CM077288.1 coordinate 65,193,029, forward strand.
GTCATGACCTCTCCCTTTCAGGCATAATGGAAAATTATTTAGACAACCTAAACCATGTTAAACTTTCAAAGCTGAAAATTTTGCATGTTGAACATTAGGTTAGGAATTGGACAAGTGAGCCAGTACCTGTGGCAGTCTGACATGATCAGACCTTAGCACGCCCACCACCAGGTATCAGAGATGATTGGGGTTGCTTCGGATGTTAGGCAGTTCCTTTTGGCCTCCACACTCTGCTCTTGACATTAATCTGACACAAGTGAATCTTTGTGTCATCTGTCCTTTCACCAGAACTCTGCAGGCTCTTTTCGGTACTTCTTAGAAAACTGTAACCTGGCAGACCTGTTTTTCCAGGTAACTAGTGGTTTGCATATTGAAGTGTAGCCTCTGTAGTTCTGTTTGTGAACAGACGTCACTGACATACCCACTACTACCTCCTGAAGAGTGTTTCTGATCTGTCGGAAAGATGTCTTTTTCTTCATTGTGGTGAAAATGCTTCTGTCAATAATTGTTGAGGTCTTCCTTAGCCTACCTAAGCCTGCTTAATGCTTTCCCAAACAGTTGAATTTAGTAAGTCTAAGGTTTCTATGGCTCTGACAGTTTTTTTTTTTCTTATTTCTCAGCCTCACAAATCTTCCTTTACTCTCATTGGCACAACTCTGGTCTTCATGTTGAGAAATGCCAGTAACAGACTCCAAAGGCAATCAAAAGCCTACATTCAAGAAAGCTGTCTTATACCAGAACAGAGGAAACAATTAAACATACCTGACTCATCAGAAACACCTGTGAAGTCATTTGTACCAAGCATTATGGTGCCCTTAAATAGAGGGTTTATCTATAAGAAGTGCTGTAATTTCTACATGGTAAAACCAAAAAAAAACATTTTAATAAAAGCCTAGAATCTGCTCTTTAATCACATGCAAATTGTTTGATTATAAATCTAAAATTGTGGATTACAGATCTGAATCAATTAAAAATATTTCTTTGTCCCGAACATTATAGAGCTCACTGTAATATTATTTCGTTTCAGTCATGGTGTGCTCACACTCAGTTATAATAATGTAGCCAGCTGTTCACCATCATCCTACCTTTATAGTTCTGCATAAAGCAGATACAATCTGCTCAGTCAACTCCACAGTTTCAGATACAATCCATTTATAGTTAGGGTGGCCACTTCCTCTACTCCACAAAGGAGGACACCGCACCATAGGCGCTTTTCCACCGTAGGGCTGAACCGTTACCAGGGCCGCTGCATGCCGTTCCGCGCTGCTCAGGTCTCGTGGGAATGGTTACCGTTTCTGTTTCCATCTGCCGGGCTGCTAAAACCAGGACTAGGAAGTATCTAAGAAAAACTAGTGATGACAGCAAGTGACGCAGTGGATCAGCGACGGCGTCCCGTTGTGTATGCAATCAATATGCGCCGGTTGTTGTCGTCGCTGCCCAAATTCCGTTTTGTTTTTGTTATGTTCTGTTTCGTTGGCTGACGATATGGATGAGAATTATACGTATTTTGGTCTGTTTTTAGTTTTTGTTTTTGTGTGTGCACGTAAGCACTCAACACGTGCACGGGTTGATGCCGCAAGGAGGAGACATTAGAAAAGAAAGAAAGAAGAAGATGTTTACCTGCGCATGTTGACCGAATATATAACTCGCAGGAGGACACGTACAAACAAAGCAGGTTCTAACTACTAACTACAATAACCGTTTTATTTGTAAAAGTATATTCTATGAAAAGTGAAAGCAGCACATTTCATGTTTGTAAACACAGCCGCCAGGACATGAGATTACTGCACCGATCGGTGAAATTGTACTCCGTATCAACAAAATTACGCCAGGTGTTCGAAAAATAAGGTTTAACTTAAGAAATACCCAAACTTATCCTTTGATTACTATTTAACACTAGAAACGCCATGCTTTTTTATGTACCTGTAACCGCCAAGCCAATGCCAATGGGAGTCCGTATCCTTTTGTTAATGGGTGATTAGCACTTTAATGTACTATACTATAATGAAATATTTTCGCATTGTGGTGTTGCTATTTTTTACTTTTGAAGGATTTGAATACTTTTACCCCCGCTCATGATGTTAATTTATCAGCTCATTGTGTGTGCCTTTTGTGATTGGCACAAGACTTTTTAGGTCCACTGTGTGCTAATACAACATGGCATTACAGTGCTGTGAACCTGTAGTAACTGTCAGTAAAATGTTTTTCAGATGCATCGCATGCTGCAGAACAGCAGACGGCCACCCAAAATGGACCCGTTGGCGGTCGACTGAATGATGGGACCACTGTGTTCCACTCTTTACAGTAAGCCAGTGGCTTGACAACTTTCGCATGTCTAAAGAGACCTTTGAGTACCTCTGTGGCAGTACAGCTAGGGTTATGGTTGAAAATGCATTTGGCAGACTGAAGGGAAGATGGCGCTGCCTTCTGAAACACAATGGCAGTGATCTGGAATTAGCCAGACAGATGGTTGTTGCATGTTGTGTTCTGCACAATCTGTGCGAGCAACACAATGAAGTGTACAGACCAGACTGGCTCAATGGCCCTGATGTTCCACAATTACCACAGCCTGCAGCACCACTTCCAGAGAGGGAGAGAGTCATGCCGGAAGCAAGTACAGTACGTGCTGGACTGATGCGACACTTCAGCAACACTAACTAGAAAGGCTCTGTGCTATGGTGCTTGGTTAACAGAGAATGTTTGCAATTTTTGGGTTTGCAGTTCAGTGTGTAGGTCTTTGGACCATAGGTGACAGGATAGGGTTAACAGGGTACTGTTAACCCTATAATTTTTTAAATTATTACTTTTTATCATTTGATAACTTGTTAACTCATACAATTTAGCATAATCTTGTATGATTGTAGGAGATGAAAATAAATACAGTTAATGGAATACCTTGTTGGAGATTGTATTGCTTAAAGGATTTTATTTTGAGATGCTCTTGGGTCTCATACATACATATTACAATGTTTGGCAAAATCAAAAACAAACAACAAAGGTGAACAAAGCAGCCCTTGGCTAAAATAGAAATAGAACTGTGCATGATTTTTTTTTTCCCTCTTTGTGGTCTGATTGTGCATTGTGCCCTCCTGTGTCTTGTTAGTGTCGTGTCTATTTAAGTTCTTTGCTTCCCTGACTCGGGTGCTGGTTCCTTGTGTTTTCGCATGTGTTTCCGCTTCTGTGTTTCTGCCTGTGCAACTCTCCCTGTGTATCTCCCTGTGAGTTTTGTCCTGCCTGTTTGTTTGCCCGAGTTCTGTTCTCTCTCTGCATTTGGGTCCATTTCCCTGAAAAAAAACGTGACCATTTGTGACCGCTTCTCTCTTAGGACCTGAACAAACTGTCCGAACAGGTTTATGAATCGGTTGTTAAAAGTTTCTCCAACCCGTAACCTTTTCGCGGTTTCAGCTTGCTCAGCTTCTCTGTCGGCTTTTCGACTCCAGCAGCTGCTTGTGCTGGGCCTCCAGGAGAGCCAGGTGTGCACAGTCGGAGTCCTTCAGGTAAGCCAGGAATTTGTTTTGGACACTCTGCTGGTGTCTCCTTTCTCCTGTGAAAATATTGTATTGACAATGGCATTAGAGCCTAGTAAACATAAAATTTACCTAAATCTGAAGCTGTGGTTGACATTTACACTGCAAGTTGCTGGAAATTCAGCAGATCACACTAACTCAGGGAGTAGTATTCATCATGATTGCTGTCTATTCATATTATGATTGGCATCATTTACCTGTCTGTCACTGATCTGGCTGCCAGTAACCTACAATACTCAGACAGCAGTAGCCTATTCATAATCTCATTCCTGTCTATTTATACGATGGGTACCACTGCTCACACCTTCAATGACCGGCAGTAGATACACAGGCATGCTTTTGGGACAGTAATCATCATATGAATGGCCGGATGATTCCAGTCTAATGATCATTAGTTCACAGGGAAACCTACAGATTTTCTTACCAAGAATGCTGCCTCTGGGGATGTCTCTGGGATCCGTAGGAGCAGGGGATGAGGTCATGGGAGCATCTTGGGACTCAGGTGTAGCTGGACTTGGCTCCTGTTGGGAAGCAGCAGGCACTGGCAGTGGGACGCTTGATGCTGAGGTTGCAGTGTCACTGGAGGCGTCTGTGAAGTGAAAGCAGCACATTTCATGTTTGTGAACAGCCGCTAGGAGATGAGATTACTGCACCGATCGGTGAGAATTATACTCTGTATCAACAAAATTAGGCTACGCCAGACGTTTGAAAAAGAAGGCTTAACTTAAAAAATACCCAAACGTATCCTTTGATTAGCCTACTATTTAACACTAGATCCTTTTTTTTTTTGTTAATGGACGATTAATGTCAGCTGTATGTTGTAATGTATTAACGTTAACAAACATTTTCATTACATAACTAGCAAAAGTCAAGGAATAATGTAATTACTATTTTAAAACACAACGCCAATTGGCGTCACCATGGCAGTTCCAGTGTTAACAAGTATGAAAGTAGGCCTATGTATAGAACTAGCTAGTTGCCACGCCCACAACTTACCATAGTAATTCTCCATTGCTTCCAATTGCTGTGTAGCCGTGGAGGGCACGAAGAACGACGAGTCTAGTTCACCGTTTTTCATGCGGAACGATGGAAACACCATTGGAACCGTTCCTCTCCGTGCTCAGAACCGTTCGGCCCTACGGTGGAAAAGGGGCCCATGATATTGATTCCAGGAGGGGTGGGGGTGTGAAGTTGGCATTTGGGGGGACCGTGGCAGACAATCAATGTAGCCAATGGGCTGGCTTCCAGCTGAAATTTGATTTTCTTTATACCAATCAATGATGTCGTGGTTAAAAAAGTGGGTGAACCCTAATACTGTAGGCTAACTTCTCCAGTCATCATAATCTTCAAAGAACCACAATTTTTTATTTGCTAATATATTTATATATTGATGTATGTTTGGGCGGCGCTGCTCGGTGTAACAACATGTCGTGCTTGAGTTTTTATTATTATTATTATTATTATTATTATTATTATTATTATTATTATTATTTGTGCTTTCGCTGTAAATGTTACATGTTTCTGAGCTGACTAAAGCAACACTGAGTCAGATTGAATACAAAACACCAGCTGTATTTGTGTTGAGTCCCTCCAATTCCTGTTGTCATTCCTTCTGTCTTCTGCTTACACTTGCACAAAGAAAATGATGAAAACTGAGAAAATATAAATTGAAACACACGGTCAATCAGTCATCTGTTCTTACATTATTTTCTGCAACCCTGTAACCATGTCCGTACAGAAATACCTGTTGGCATTTCTGGGTGCAGCTGACATGCCTGAGGCTTGCTGTTGTTGACTCTGTGCCATGATAATTTTTTAAGTTTGACACCATAAAATATAATATAGTTTTCCTTTTACCTCGCCCTGTGAGTCATGGCCTCCCCATTTTCAGGTATGAGGAACTGTACTCATGAAAGTAAACATGGAGGCAGTACATATTATTAAATTTGGCAGTACAAAATGACAATAGTCAGGCATGAATTTTGTTAGGTAAAATGTTAATTGAAGCCAGACAAAAGACCCAACAATTGAAATCAGGTTGAGCAGGGATTTACCCATGAATAAAAAAAAAACTTGTTTATATTTGGGTATGTAGAAAATGCTCATAACCAGCACAGCAAAACAACAGTGATGATAAGTATTATAAGAAGAAGAAGAATTAGAGCTGCAGGCAGCTATGTTGGGGTCCTAGCTGTGGACGTGATCCCCATCTGTAAACGCAAGCAACTAAAAAGCAATTTGTGATCCATACCATCATTTTCTCCCATGAGGCATCTCCCAGGTATAATTTCGGTATAGTCTCCGTTTGGTACAGTGTCCCTGTATTTCTGCGTTATGGGTGCATTTGAGAGTCGGCCACCTCTGCTACTCTTGGATGGGCACAGATTTGATGGCACATATTTGCAGATGAGGTTTTGCTGTATTTGTGTACATCAGTTCAATTCTTCACATCATGCATTTCAGCCACTACAGTGCATCTCTATAAACATACCTGTTGGATTCCTGTTGGAATTTCTGGGTAGCAGTGATGTGAGTTGCCTGCGGCTAATCGGGTACTGAAACGTATGTGTACGTAGATGTTCATGCTCATGTGGAGCTTCGCTGGCATGATGTTCTAGAACACGGGAATGCTCATCAAAGCTGTTATCAAGCACAGGATTCTCGCTATTTTTAATGGCCAGTAATATTACATACTTGGAGGCCTGGTCACCAAACACGTTTGATCAGCTCCAATATGCCCTTCCTCTCTGTACTTTCCTGTCCAGATCTTTCTACTATGAGAAAGGCATGAGGTCCTGGTGAAGCAAGGCAGATGCACGACAGGATTTCATGCATGGTGGCCTTCTCTGACTTCATTCTGCGCGTATCAGAGTCCTGGAGTCTCAACCCCACTTACTCTCCTCCCAAGCACTTCTCCATTTATTTTCTGACAGCCGCTTGTTTCTGAACACTGAAGTTCCCTCAGAAGGATGATATTGCTTGCAGTCCTGTTACTTGCCGTAGTCTTCCCGATCAGTAATATCCTCAATTCTGGTTTTATTCCCCAATCTGTAAAATAAAGATTTTATCTTAGCGTACTCTCTTCCCCAATATAAACACCAGTGTTCGTTATAACATGGACATTTTACGTCGTTGCACCTGAACAAGAGTTATGTGTTTTTACTTATGCATTACAGCAATGCAGTTCTCGTGTGTGACTGGTGGGGTGATTCCAAAACTTCATCAGGAGTTACTGACAACAATTTTTTTTGGACCTTACATACAGTTAGGGCCAAAATTTTACATACACCCAGGCTAAAGATATTCAAACTCAGTTTTTCACAACTCTGCACATTTCATGTTACCATACATTTCTTTTGGAAAGTCAATTAGGGCATGTACTTTGTTCACATGTGAGGTAATTTTACAACAACTGATTAGAGACAGATTTTTTTCAGCTTAATTCACTATATCAGAATTCCAGTGGGTCAAAAGTTTCCATACACCAAGTTGACTGTCTCTTTAAACAGTCTGGAAGATTCCAGAAATTGATAAAACTTTAGAGCCACTGCCTTTTTGCCCTTGATACCATGGTAAAATCCAAGCAACTCAGGCAAGACTTCAGGGGAAAAAAAAAAAAAAAATTGTGGACCTCCACAAGTCCGGTTCCTCCTTAGAAGCAATTTCCAAACAACTGAAGGTACCACAATCATCTGTACAAACAATTGTATGCAAATATAAAAATCTTGGAACCACACAGACACTGCATCGTTCAGGAAGGAGGCATTCCTAGGGCTGAATGAACGTTGGTTCAGAACCTTTGGAAAGGTTCAACTGAACGCCAAGACAACAACAAAGGAACTGGTGAAGGAGTTGGAGACATCACGTACCAAAGTATTGACATCCACCATTAAGAGAATCTTACATCGCCATGGCCTAAAAGCCTATCGCGCAAGGAAGAAGCCCCTACTCCAACACCGACATAAAAAAGGCAGAATGAAGTTTGCAAGTGATCACCAGGACAAAAACTTAGCCTTTTGGAAGAGTGTTCTCTGGTCAGATGAAACAAAAATTGAACTATTTGGCCATAATGATCATTGTTGTGTATGAAGGAAAAAGGGTGAGGCTATTAATCCCAACTGTGAAGCATGGGGGTGGCAGCATCATGTTGTGGGGGTGTTTTGCTGGAAAAGGGATTGGTGCACATCAGAAAATAGATGGCATCATTAGGAAAGAGGATTATCTATAAATACTGAAGCAACACCTCAAAATATCAGCTAGAAAGTTAAAACTTGGTCACAATTGGGTCTTCCAGCAGGACAATGATCCTAAGCATACCTCCAAAGTTGTGACAAAATGGCTTAAAGACAACAAAGTGAAAGTATTGGAGTGGCCATCACAAAGCCCTTACCGGAATCTCATAGAAAATTCTGAGCAAGGTGGCCCACAAACCTGACTGAGTTACACCAGTTCTGCCAGGAAGAATGGGCAAAAATTCCGGCAAAGTATTGTGAGAAGCTTGTGGCTGGCTACACCAAGCGTTTGATTCAAGTTAAGCAATTAAAAGGCAATACCACCAAATACTAACAAAGTGTATGTAAACTTTTGACCCATTGAAAATCTGATATAGTACATAAAAACTGAATTAAATCTGTCTCTTAACTATTATTCTGGAATGACCTTTTATGAAAATGAAGTAGATACCCTAACTGACTTAACACAGGAAATGTATGGTAACATGAAATGTATGGAGTTACGTCACTGACTCCAAACATATAATTTACATCTTTATTTTGTGGGTCATAGGAGTATAGTTTCCTTGCATGACACAAGCAAGCGGAAACTGTCGAGTCATGCAGGGGTACAACTAGCATATCATGAGGCTGTGTTACAACATGTCCCCCCTTGGGCTATAGTAAATGCAGCCTCAATAACCTTTCATTTAATTTTATATATTCCATGTATATTGTATACCATGCAGTTGTTCTGTCCTATATAGGCTACGGGGACCGTGCTAAAAGAAAAAGTAAACATTTGCAGCTCTGAAGTGGAAATCACAAACATAGTTAAAATGAACGGCATTGAAGTGAAAGTTCAGCACACAAACACAAAATGTGTCTTATTATGGAGATGCAAGTTTTTCTCATTGTGTTTTACTTTTGTTTTTGTGTTTTGCACTTCAGAGCCACTGTACATGTTTTTCTCATTGTGTTTTACTTTTGTTACCAATGATGCACTTTGTGAACTGTTAGTTACAAAATACTCAACCTTGTCTGAGCTCTTCCATTTCTCTCCTCATGCGCTACTTCTCCTGTTCCTCCTTTCTCTTCTCTTCTGCCACCTGGAACAGCTCACTGGTGTAGTGCCGTCCTCGCTCACCCACCAGGAGTTGAATTACTTGAGTATGATCGTTCCTTTTATCATTAAAAACATGATACCTCCAATTTACTTTATCAAGATGATGTGAGCTCCTCACAGCCTGATAATAAGGTCTTTATATCATCAGGGTCCTCCAGTTCGTCTCCATGGTTAAAGAGGACTATAGTATGTTTTAAAGCAGCCTCACCAAACACTTCTCTAATCACGTCTGCTGCTTGTTTCTCCTCTGGTGTGAACCTGCCAAATTTTATCACCAGCAGGAATGCATATGGTCCTGGGGCGCTCATTGGGAAACATTCTGCTACCCTTTTTGCATCCTCCCTAGAAACCATTATATGAGTCACGCCTGGTGTGTCAACTACGACTGTCCTACCATCCACTTTTGCTTCTTCTTTCTGACATTCATTAGTTACAGCTTTCAAACTTAAACCTGCTTTAAATTCTCCTTTTCCGAGGATGGTGTTTCCTGCTGAGCTTTTCCCAGACCCCGTCTTTCCCACTAGCACAAGCCTCAGGGAGGACATGGCACCTGCTGTACAGGTAGAGTAACCCCTAAAAAGAAGGTTTATATAATTATTGCAGAATGGATGAGGAGCAATGAGAAGCAAAAGCGAGTATTTTCCACACTGATTTGATTTGTATATTTACTAGAGGTCTGTATTACGCTAGAAATGAGGATCAAGTCTGCCCATGCCTGACTATAAAACCAGCCTGACGAGCTCTAGTTAAATTTGTAGCCAGAACATAATACAGCCAGATCACTGAAACAGCCATATTTGCGCTTTCACACTTTTAAATCACGTTTTTCTTCTGTAAAATGCGATCGTAATATGTTCCTCATTTGTATGTCTGCAGCAAACAGCATAGTGACGTCCCAGTTCTTTCAGTATGTGTTTCCAAAAGAATATTTGTGAAATAAAGTATTCCTCTATGTTCATGTTGACCAGAACAGGCTTACCACCTAGCTTTAGCTTTTCATTTTTCCTTCTGTTAAATGTTACACTTTAGTCATGTCCTATCTTTTCTCAATCTGTATTTCAGTTACAGTAGTTTTAAAATCTAAGACATTTTTAAAATAACTTTAAAAGAATGTTAAATATGATTTACGTACCTTTACCTTTGTTTTGTATGCGTCTGTCTTCTACAGGAACTGGACAACGAAAATAAAACTGAACACCGTTACTCCATACTTATACCACTTTGCTTTAGCCTACCAAAGACTCAATATCACTGCAGAGGTACCTGTCGAAATTTTAGTGTCCAGACGTGATGCTTGGGTGACGTTTAGACTTGTTGTTGCGTCTGTGCCATCATAAACAAGGATTATTTTCCTTTTTTCTATAGAGAGGAATTAAAGATGGACTCATGATGCAGGTCCTGTGGCTCCAAAGCAGACTGAGATCACCCCTCCAGCACATCACTGAGACTTGCTCTTCTTGACTTGTGCCATGCTCAGTAAGTTTCCCACCTGCCATGCTCTTGTTGTTGTCACGGTTCGGGGAGTTAGGACCCAGGCGCAGAGTGAAAACACACAAAACTCAAAAGGGCAGATTCAAATAAAGACTTTACTATCAAAATATGAACAAGCAACCAAAAGACCACAAGGAGAAATTCTAATAAATTAACAAAAATAACTGAAAAGGAAAAACAAGCAAACACTCAGAGGATTCAGAAAACGGAAAACTCAAAAAGCTCGTAAGCACGGGAATACCGACAGCAAGGGCAGAGACACAGGCAGGGCAGAACACAGTCAGACAGAATACAGGCAGGGCAGAACACAGTCAGGCAGAATACAGGCAGGGCAGAACACAGTCAGGCAGAATACAGGCAGGGCAGAACACAGTCAGGCAGAACACAGGCAGGGCAGAACACAGTCAGGCAGAATACAGGCAGGGCAAAACACAGTCAGGCAGAATACAGGCAGGGCAGAACACAGTCAGGCAGAACACAGACAAGCAGATACATAAAAGCAGAACACATACACAAGCAGGCAGATACATACAAATGCAAGCACACACAAGCAGGAATGCAGGCAGAAACACAAGGAACCAGCACCCGAGTCAGGGAAACAAAAAACTTAAATAGACACGAAGATAACAAGACACAGGTGAACTCAAAGCACAATCACACCAGACATGGAAGTGATAACGTGACGCAGGTGGGATCAATGATTAATTAACGAGACAACAATAATAGAAAACAATAATATAATTAACACAGGGGAAACCAATGACAGAACAAACAGAAATACAAAAACTGAGAAGTGCCGCCATCTGGTGGCCCAAAAAGGAAAAACAGAAACAAAAAGACAGAACCATGACAGTTGTTTCCCACCTTTCAGGTACAGTAGGAAGAACTAAACTTATCCTCACAGCAAATGGAGTGAGAAGAATCTTCACAGAAATCAGGTAAAGGAAGTAAATGCAATGACATTTGGTAGGACTAAAAGACAATAGCCAGACATGCATTTAATTTCTCATAAATTTATAACATTTGTCCTTAACCTTGACTTTTTTTTGTTTTACCAATTTTCTTCACAGAAATAGTTTGGTGCTTTAAGTTATTGCTGAATTCACCAAGCTCTGCTTGTTAAGAAGAAGAAACCTTTTGGAAGCTGAAGTTAAGGAAAAGGTGTATTTGAAACCGAGCCAAAGACCCAGCAATCTGAGCTTGGTTGTCCAGGACTTTAACTCAAATTTAAAAAACTGCTTTACATTTAGTTATGCAGCAAATGCTCATAACTAGAGCAACATAATTTTTTTGAGGTAAAAACTACATAATTTATTTACACAGTAGTAGTAAATATATAAACCTACAATGAACTTCCATAGTAGGTGCAAGAGGGAGAATGAGAATATAGTGCTTCACTTACCAAATAGTTCGGAGGATATGGTTTTACATGTAGCTTAGTTTGGACATGTAAATCCAAAACCATTGAGAAGTAGGCGAGTTGAAATGTAAACAACAGGTGGGTGTGTGAACGACAGGTAGTAATAATAACAGAAGTAATAGTAGGAGTAAAACAAAACCCTTTTTAAAGTTTGAATCTTTAGTTTAAAATAAAATATATTTACATAAAAGCTATATATTTTACACTTCAGTTGTGTCCCATGAGCTCTCACTCTATATTTCAGTTTCAATAGTTTAAGCATTTGAAGCATTTTTTTTTTTACTTCAAAATAATGTGAAGTATACTTTACATTATTTGACTTCAGCTGTGTACTCTTGCTTTTGTTTTCTACTGAAGTTAAAAAAAACGCAAAAATTTTCTTTTAGTCAGTTACACAGTTTGCTTTAAACAGTTTTGGCTGGTAAGCATGATTTAAATACAGGAAATGTAATGCCTTCCGGAAATTGTTGCTGGCAAAAAATAATATATATATATTAAAAAATCAAAGCAAAATGGAGGGTGACACATCTTAACAGAAATCAGACGAGAAGTTATAATGATATTTCAGTGGAATGAAGAAACAATAGACAGGACTAGATTGCAATATTTTTTGTAAATGTAAGTGATGTGAAATACTTTAAACACATACCCATATTTTTTCCTGTTAATGGTAAACATTTCATAATATATTTTCTCATATTTATAACATTGTTCATTGGCTGATGTACTCAGAACTTGATATGAAACCAGTTACTGTTAACTTCATGAATTTGAGTCATCTTGCAAGATATGTTATGATATTGTCACAAACTTTTTTTAACAGGATGATAGTCTCCTTAGATAGGTCCTGCAATGAAATCTTATCTGAAGTTGCCATACGTACATGAATAACGGCTTCAAGATAAGCCGATTTAAAACTTGAACTATATGTGCCAAGTTTTAAAACGAATGTTTTAGCATGACATTTACATTGGTAAGCTTTTATCCTACAACAGTAACAAACACTTTGGGCCAGGGACTTTGTTTTAAATAACGCAAAGAGCCTAACATATATTTATATAAACTAGTCCTACAGAATATAGCGGCAATATAATATATACAACAGTTCTAATTCTTATTTTTACGTAGGCTATAGCCCACGACCCTTTTTAAAGTAGGTTGCATTATATGTGCCAAGTTTTAAAATGAATGTTTTAGGATGCCTTTTTACATTGGTAAGCATTATGATTGCCTACAGACATCAGACTATTTGTTAAACAAGGCTACTCTATGTTTATGTATCAATCCCTATCTACATAAATAGCCTATTAAATAAATAATTCTTATTTCCATAAGTCATCGAAATAATATGTCAAACCATTAACAAAGCAACGTTGAGGGCCAACGCGATCTTTGATGGTGCAAGTTTACAGACTTGAAGCTTGACTGCAAAAAAGCAGAAATGTGGGGAGCGTGCAGGCCAGCAGTCTCTTTGCATTGCTCAAATTAACCTCCTTGTGTGTCAAAGGGCTTGTGTGACTTGCAACATTTGTTCATTCGTTAGGCCTACCAGTAAATCAAGCAATATGTGAGAATATGTAAGTAACTAAATTTTAAAGCTGTGGTTTGTACGTTAGTTTAAAGAAAAGAAGCCCATGCAAGTATACAAAGTCTTAACAAGCCCATAGGGTGCCGATTTAAATGTATAAAAAGCAAGCAAGGCAACGTGCTATGAAACTACGTAAACTGTTATAATAGCAATGAATATTAAAAGCAGGATTCCCAAAAGACTTGAAAACAAGGAAGTTATAATAAGTTTTGTGAAAAAGTAGGCAAGCGTGCAAAAAGCGGCGTTATTGTGATGTTTTTTCAACACCACATGTAGGAAAGAAAACATTGCTTGTAAGCACATTCATTAGAGTCCAAAACATTTATGATATTACACACATTTTTAAGCTTTTAAAAAGGGCTTTAAGTGAAAATTGCACATGTCATGTGCCATATAGGAATGTTTGATATCTACAGACAGCAAAATTTTTGAATGATTTCAAAATTGTATTGAACAATTACACAGATCTGAGTAAAATGATGTATTTACAAGCAATAGTTTAGGCCAGCAAATCTTGTGCTTTTGACACATAGTGGTGATGGGGTGCTGAGGTTAGAAGTATGTTAACACCCTGTGAAGCAGGGTCATATGGTAAACATCCATTTATATTTACCACTGGGAGAATGCATTGAAATGTTTTTAACTAAATACAGATACAAACCTAAACTAAGTTTTTCAACAACCATGTAGAAATGAAAACATGGGTTGCAAGCAACTTCATTAGAGTCCAAAAAGTTTATGATATTACACACATTTTTAAGCCTTTAATTACACGTCAGGTGCCGTATAGGATTCTTGGCTGGTCGAGAACAGAGACTGTAAAAAGGTCTAGAACCGAGAATCGCTTACGTCAGGGGTTGGGGGCGGGATTATCATGACCAACCAAGACCAACTAAAACTTTGTGACCGCCAGGTAGAGTGAGACACCACCTTCGTTTGACAGACAGTAAAACATAAACTGATGAAATAGGCCAAATGTCGGCAACAGCCTGTACCTAGTTATGTAGGAAAATATGTCCTTGTTATCCTCCAGTGGTTATTTTTTCAGTATTTTCTCAATTTTTTTCTGTGCCGGCAAATAAGTCAGAGGTGTTCCAGCACTACCTTTTTATCGCTATCGACCTCCCCATATAAATTGAATGGAACGTTAGGCTACATAAGATTGCTCGCATACAGTTTAAGTGTCCCGTCTTGCGTATTCGAGGTTAATATGAGAAAGGGTGGTCGCTATCAGCACGTCTAGGAATCCGTAGCCTACATATTCACTGACTGTAACCCAAGTCGCAGGACGCAAAATATCCATTGGGAAACCAGTTTGAAATTAGCAACGTCTGCGCCATTGGATTTAATGGGTCGCGATGAGATAGTTCCGAGCGTGTTGCTTGTCTTAAAGTTGATATAGTAAATAATAGTCCCTCCAGTTTTTCGCAATTAGGAATTTCGGAATTTAACACAACTTTTGTTTAAAATTCGCATTTTTCCCGAAGCTGCATAATTTGGCAAATTTATTTTTACGAATTATGCAGTGCTGGGGAAAATGCGGAATTTTGATGTTGTGTTGAATTCCGGAAGTTCCGAATCGCGAAAAACCGGACGGACTAAATAAGGCTGTAATAATATAACTACATTTATATGTATTAAGTTGATTTTTTACATGTAGATAGTTTATTATCTGTATTTTTACAGGACATACATTTTAATAGGTAACGATGTTGCTGGGAAAGCGGAGACGTATACAGACATATACAGTGACGTAATGACGTGGCTCTCTAACCTGTGGAAAAGCAAAACGGTACTTAGAAGGTTCACAAGTTGAACCAACGGCGAACCGGCACTAGCAGCAGCCCAGAACCAGAACTATGTTCGCATTGGTGGAAAAGAGCTACCAGAGGCTCTGAAGGAAGAGGACATCGATGTCATTGAGAGGAAAAGTGTTCTGTGGCTGGGGACGGGATTGAACTTTTTTTGTAGACAAGCCTTCTAATGAACTGAATTCCCTGGGCTGAATGAATGAATTGATTTTCAGCCCTTTGCTGTACTAGACTGACTTACCAAAGGTGATTCTAATATGATAATAATTATACGAATATACAGGCTGAGGACAGTGTGGTTTGTTCTTGGCACAACAAAATGACAAAAAACAGCAAAATAAAAAAGTAAATAAATAAAAAGGCAACATTCTTCCATTAACAAGTTCAAAAAGCAGCCAGTTAAGAATTTGAAATATTTGAATTTGAAAATAAATATGAAAAACGTGAATGAAAGACATAACAAACATTGATATCTTCACAGTGCAATGGCTATGATGCGACCGGTTTCATGAGCTCGCAGCTACTATGGTTCTCTCCCTGTCCAGTATCGTTTCGTGCCTGTTTGGTCATTAATGACAGTGTATGGCCTTGGCATCTCTAAGTGCAGTTATGAGTGCCTGTTTTTATTCTTTTGTGAAGTCTTCTATAGCTGCCACAGTCAAGAGTTCTCTTCCCCCCCATCTCGATGCTCGCTACTTGCAAACAAACTTTTATCATTTGTGTATTCTCTTCACCTTAATGTGTAATTTGGCCCATTGTAGAGCATCTTAATGATGTTTGGAACCTTAATGGGAAATGTTAATAAAAAGTTATGAATGTGAATGACTTAAATGGACAAACAGGACATCAGTGTGATTTTCTAGTCAGCTGCTTTTTTGATGGATTTAACGTGGGAAAACATTTTGTTTCAAATATTACAACAACAGAGCATACATTCAGTATGCATTCATTTTGGCATTCGGTATTTTAATAACAAGGGAAAAAGCAAACCATCACAAAATGACGCATTGCATTCCATTACCAGGAAACATTATTATTGTCAATTAAAAAAAAAAAAAGCTGAATCCATCTGAATATAAGTTGAAAGTATGTGTCACAGTGAGTTGGAGCGAAATGGCGCCTAATTGGTAACAATTCAATTAGAATCAATGAATGGATGAAAATCAATGAGATTCAGGTAGGAAAAGTAATTTTTAATGATTTCTCAGCAGGGGCTAAATGTGGAGCTGAATTACAGTCTATAGACTCGTCTGCAGAAACTGCACATAATTCTCTGGTTTCACCAGTTCAGCAATAAACAAACTTCCAAATATTTCTTGCGCATCAGTTAGCCTATTAAACATGTTGGTGGTGGGTTTTTTGTTCAGGTCCACTTCAGTTTATTTTATTTCCAGTTCCATATTGTCACGTCAAATGAAGTACGACACGTTTCCTGCTAGCCTGCAGTGCACTCTGTGGTTTAACTCTGGCCTCCCTTACTAACCTTCCCCTAGACCACCCCCCCCCCCCCAATACACTCCTTTTCTGCTCCACACTTCTTCCGCAAGTCTGTAAACTAATAAACTAACCCCCCCTGCAATCCCACTTCTGGCGTCTGGTCTCTGTCAAACTCTGGAACTCACTCCCTCCCTCTCCACAGCCACGATCATAAGGTACAAGATCACAAATATGTCATTTGAAAGTCAAAAAAAAAAACTCACCTATTCACACAAAATTCCTATAACCATATGTGTTATTTGTAACTAACGAGCAATGTCACGTCTGCTGTTCTTCTTCTTCTTCTTCTTATTCTTCTTCTTAATTTACCAGATTACATGATTGACAAAGTTTATGAATTAATTTTGTAATATCAAAAGCATGTAATAATGCTCAGGCAAATAATTCTGGCTGTGCAGATTGGTCTGTGGTTGTATTTTGAGCAGCCTGATATCCCTGGCATGACAGTGTGGTCATGTCAAATGCATCAGATCAAGATATACAGGCAATTACTTCAATGCCCATCCAATACTGGCACATAGCAGCATTTGTGCGTTAAGTTCGAAATTTATTTTGTGAAAACCAAAACTGATAGGCCTTAAATTGCAGTGGAAATGAGTTTAAACTGAGAATGCCAAACTATAATAAATAAAGCGTTATTGTTTTTTTTTTTGTTCAGTAATTGAAACCTGATCGTGACATCATCATGTGCCACATCACCTAGCAACAGCATCACACTTTCCTAATTTTCCTTTCCTTTTTCCTCTCTGGCTATTTTCCCAACCTCTTCGTCACTTCCTCTCTTCAATCCGGCCAGCTGATGTTCAAGCTTCAAAAGTAAAAGTTATCTGTCATTACATTACAGGCATTTAGCAGATGCTCTTATCCAGAGCGACTTGCATTGTATCCAGTGATACAGGTGGATATATACTGGACTGCTTGTCCATGACAATACAGAACTCGGTGGCAGCACAACAGTACCAGAGTGAAACCTACAAAGGCAAACTAACTAGGATCTTGCCTTGAGATCTCCCTTCAATGCGTTTTTATCGCTGAAATCTCCTCAGCAATGTCCGTGAAGTCCATCTAGCGATCCAAGTCAAATTCGGCCTACGTAGGGATTCAACGTTTGAGTTTGATGATTGAGGTAGACCCCCAACTGATTTCTATTATTATACTTTTTTTTTGTTGATCAAGGCCGGGTAAAAAAGGCAGCTTTGTTACATTGCTTTGAAGATCTTTTTCATACAGCTTTGTAACTGCAGCAGAAATTATATTTTTCTCCGTGTAAAAAACCTTTTTTCTAGTAAGTGAAAATGAATTATTATTTTTTTAAAATATATTTTTATTTTAAGAAACAAACTTCTAATTTTAAATTAAATATTAAATGAAAACGGGAGAACTTAAAATTTCAGAAGACTTGTGAACGGCTTCGTTGTGGAAATACAATGAACTTGTTGTGACAACAGATAGAAATCTCGCCGGTCACGTACAGTGTAGGGCTTGCAATGCTATTTTGACATATGATAGCAGGAAGGCTGATCCCACCGAACTTAGAGATACCGCCCCAGAAACAACAGAAACTTTGCTGGCAGCGAAGACTAGATATAAAGCAAAGAGGTCTGGTAAGCCAGGTGCACAGTGCTTGATCGCCACTAACAGGTAAGACAAATGGTTTCTTAGCCTATCATGCTCCTCTGCTGACGGCCGGGCCACTGTGCCTTGTTAATCAGTATAGCAACTGTTTATCCCATATGGAAATAAAATATGGCCAATTGAAGTATGATAATTATTGCTGTAACTCTAGCGCATAGCAGCCAAGCGAAGCATTAACTGCGTCTGTGGGTGATTTCGGTTTCGGGCTTCAAATTTGCCAGTAGCAGTTAAACAAAACCCGGTTTAGATCACAGTGAGAGCACAGGGGACACGGTTTTATTATTATTATTATTATTATTATTATTATTAGTAGTAGTAGTAGTAGTAGTAGTAGTAGTAAGATTTTTAATTGAGTAACAGAAATACTAGCTACCCAGTGGTGAAACGAACTCCCTGTTCCTGTACGAACCACCCTGTCATTGCCCATCTTCCGCCGTGGTCTGAAGACGCATCTCTTCAGCCTGTACCTGGACTAAGTATCACTACTCTGCAGGGAATTCCCAATCTAGGACCGCCATTATCATTTGTATCCTTCTAATTTGTTCCTTTAGCACTTTCATGTTACACTTGTACTTCCATTCAGCACTTATATTGCCCGTTTATCATTATCTTGATGTTGTAGCTCGTTGTCATGCCTCCTAGATTGACCTACCACTAACCTAGCCTATGCTTACTGTGTGAACTGGACTTAATGTGTTCATGACTACGAATAACTGTTAGGCTACATAATTAGTACTTTACCATATCGGACCTGTGTTTTATAGTTTTTCCAATGACCTCCGGTATGCACTTATTGTACGTCGCTTTGGATAAAAGCGTCTGCCAAATAAATGTCATGTGATGTAACTTAGTTGTCGATACTACAGCCTACATCGCGAAATGTATTAATACCGTCAGTCTGCCAGTCCACGCTACTGTATTTTCTTATTATCGAATTGTCGTTAATTAATTTGTCCGGCCTGCGAAGATTCCTCTCCCTTCATTTGGCTTTTATAATATTTTGATTTTCAGCAGAATCGCTGTATGTGTTCTACTGCTGACTGAAAACACTTGGCTCACCCAAAGCTGAACTTTATCAAGGCTTTACTAGCCACATGTATGCTAAATATAATCCTGGATCGGTTTCAATCAACATTTCCCTTTAAATAAATAAATAAATAAATTCTCGAAGGGTTTTTGTATTAACGAGCGCGAGTCGGTGAGTTCAGAAATAACTAATACTAAAACTCCGAACAGTTTTTGTGAATAAAAATAATAAAGGTCAAATTTATTTGTAGATCAAAGTTAAGGACCAATACTCATTGAATTCGGGCCATAAGAAAGTAAATCCACGCACGCCTGGCTATTGTCTATTTGTCCTAGCAAATATCAATTTTTTTAGCCTCTCACCTGATTTCTCCCTCAATTTTGCTTTGATAAAAAGTTCAGTTCCTCGTGCCTAAAAGAGAGTCCACACAGTGAATAAAAGCCTAAAGTCTTTAAAGCACTCAAAAAACTCGGCCACACCCTGAAAAATTGTAAAATGTATCTGCAGTGATATGGGATCTTCTAAAGCAAGAGGCTATAGATTTGTGTGACAGTGTGCAGGTTCAATCTGAACATTATTACAAACTGACAAAAGCAAGCATACACGATCAAAATAAAGGTATGTTAATTATATTTAACCTTATTTATGTAAGATTTATTTAAATGTTAAAACTGTTATACCTGAAATATGGAAAGTGTTTTTATTCCAATACTGGGAATAATCCGCGTGCACAAGAGACCTTAAGACCAAAAGCAGATCAAATAAAACCCAGTTTAGATCACTGTATGCGACACAAAAGTAATTAGGACTGGAAAAAAGCGGAACTCTTTGCCCACAACCACCTAAGATACATTTGAAGAAAAACAGGGGAAGCATTTGAAGAAAAGAATACCTTGCCAACCACTTGGGGGTGGATCTGTTATTCTTAGGGGTTTGTATGGCATCCAGTGGCACAGAAAAGATTGTGCAGGAGGAAAGAAGAATAAATACAAGTAAATATCAACCAATCCTAGATGATAATGTGAAGTAATTGAAGGGGGGGAAGAGTATAGACATTTCAAGACAATGATCCAAAGCATACCTCAAAATCAACAATGAATTACTTAAAAGAACAAAAGATTAAAGTTCTGTAATGGTCTTCACCAGAGGTGGAAAATCCAGGTTCACAAAAAAAAAAAAAAGTAAATAAGCGAAATTTGCTGGAGTTCATGGGTAGAAGAAACACGTGACAGGACTAACACAGGACTGACCCCTGGACCTAACACATCTGGCCTTCACAGTCCCCACACTTGCATATTATTGTAAACCTGTGGGGATATCCCAAACATGTAGTGCATGCAAGAAGAACAAGGAATGTTTCTGTACCATAAGTCTTCTGTCAGGGCTGTACAGGAAGCCTTGCTAATTTGCCAAAATATATCCAAACTAACAGCAGAATGATTGCTAGTCCCAAGTGACTTGATTACCAGTATGCAAAAAATTTTACATAGCACCAGATCTGATTTCCCTCTTGTAGGCTGACTGACATGCTGTGCCAAAAAAAGTCATTTATAACATTTAAAAATTCTTCCTTACTTTCCCCTTGTCCTGTCATCAGTGCCCAGTTAATAGTGGGGTAATTGAAGTCAGCCATAATAATAGTCTCAACTTCCTGACAAGTTTTATGTTTCCAAAGAGCATTGAATTCACACTACTGTCTGAAGCTGGCGGGCGGTAACACATGCCTACTGTAAGGCCCTTTTCATGTTCTCCTATGAGATTAATCCAGATATCCTCTCTAGGCAATTTCTGCAATTTTTTGCACATTAAACCCTCTATATTATATTCATCCACATCCTCATCTCCAAGCCATGTCTCTGTAAACCCAACTATGTCATAGCCCCCACTATTCATAGCAGCCCCAAGTTACAAAAAATTCATTTTTATACTTCTAGCATTTAAACAAAGACATTTCAGATCATTATTTCTACACATCCTCTCCTGTTCCCTCACCCCCTGCCGTCCCAAGCCACCCTTACCAATATTTTCCTTTCAAGAGATTTCATTAGTGTTCACACCATTATAGGAAGTATTGACAGAATTCATCTGGGCGGTCTGCACCTTCCTACCCTTCTTACTCCATGACCTCCCTACCCTCCAAGTCCCTAGTCCCTAAATACATGCCTGGCTATTGTCATTTAATACTACCAGATATCATTATCACAGTGCAACATGCTTACTAAGAGGGATTTGCTGGGAAGTGGGAGTGGGTCTGGCAGTGGCAGTGGCTCTGGGTGTGGCTGTGGGAGTGGATATGAGAGTGGGTGGGGATGTCGGAGTGGGTGTGGAAAATGCTGGTCTTATTGCTCCTCTTATTTTCTCATCACATCCAGGTTGTAAGCATTACTTACCTTCACATCATACTTGAAGTTCTTGTAATTACCCTTAATTATATTGAAATAATGACACAAACTATTTCTTTTTAGGAGTTATCTGTACAGCAGGAACCATGTCGTCCCCGAGGCTCGTACTTGTGGGAAAGACGGGCGCTGGGAAAAGCTCGGCTGGAAACACCATCCTCGGAAACATGTTTTTTCAAGTACTTCTTTATTTCAAAGCTGTAACTACTAAATGTCAGATAGGAGAGGGGGAAGTGGATGGTAGGACAGTCACAGTGGTTGACACGCCAGGCGTGACTGATTTAACGGCTTCTAGGAAGGATGCAAAAGACGAGGTTGCAGAATGTTTCTCTATGTGCGCCCCAGGACCACATGCATTCCTACTGGTGGTAAAATTGGGCCGGTTCACACCAGAGGAGAAACAAGCAGTAGAGGTGATTGAAGAAATGTTTGGTGAAGATGCTTTTGAGTATACTATGGTCCTCTTTACCCATGGTGATCAACTGGAGAACACTGATGATCTAGAGGCCTTAGTAAAGGACTGTGAGGAGCTCACATATCTTCTTGATAAAGTAAATTGGAGGTATCATGTGTTTAATAATAAAAAGAATGATCGTACTCAAGTAATTGAACTCCTGAATAAGATTGATAAAATGGTGGGTGAGAGAGGACGGTACTACACCAGAGAACTGTTCCAGAAGGCAGAAGAGAAGAAACAGGAGAAGGATCGCTTGAGGAGAGAAGAGGAAGAACTCAGACAAGGTTGAGTATTTTGTAACGAACAGTTCACAAAGTGTAGGGCTGGTATATACTTGACATATAATGTGAGCATGCATTCAATGTATACTATTTACAGGTCACAAAACACATTTTTACTGTCACCTGCAGAATTTCACAGAATATTTTTTATCAGAAAACCAAAACATATGCAGTACATTAAATGTACTTTGCTAATATTGTTCACTCTTATACTCTTTTTCAATCTTATGTTTGTATTTTACACATATAACACTGTAAAACCCGCCATGGAATTGCAGATAAAGAAATAGCAGTGCCCCCTTGTTATACCAGAAATTTAAAACCAAGAGCATAATTTGGAAATAAGTCTGGTATAAGGTATGAAAAAAACATTTGACCATATACGTTGGAAGAATGTTGTGAGTTTTTCAGAAACCCATTTTAACATGACAATACAGGAAGTAATTAGCCTAACAACATAAATTATAATTATAACATAAAGATTCATGCATTTTAACCAGTACACTGCAAAAAATAATTTGTGCTGTGCTCATAAGATTTTCTAAACACAACCTGATCCCAACCTAATTCTTTTTTGCGCCATGAAAATCTGTGAGTGCTTTCAGCCAGAACAATAAGTGCTATGACATACTGGACTTCCTGTTGGATGTCTGACATAAACTTTTTTTGGTGCTGTTTCCCTTTGGACAATTGCAAGTAATCTATCTGTTCTGGGGGTTCTTCCCCTCTTTTTTCAATATTAAAAGAGATGTGGATGTGTTAGAAGTGGACTTTTTTGGAAAGCAAGTCCAAGTTTACAGGATGTACACTAATATAAAATCCTTATTTTACAGAATGGAAGAGAGCATGCGAAGACAAGGTGGAATCAAGAAAGAAGAGATGGTTTAAGACTCTTGCTTTACTGTTGGGGACAGGGTTAATTGTAATTCTGGTGATCAAAGGCATGCAGTCTGAACAGTGTCCAATTCCCTGGTCTAGGCTTATTTTCCCCATTTCTTGGCGCTGTCAATATTTTCCTCCTACAGAAAATGTAGGCCTGTAATGCACACATCAGTGGTTGCATGTTTGTTTTTCAGTATAAACTTCACCTGTGTGTTATTTTATCATACATTCATGTTGGGAGACAATGGTCTACAATTGATAGTCTCCATAGTAATACCAACCACTCCCGGTTAGTCTGCTGCTAAGGATATACGAGAATATATAAAGGTATTATGGAAAGGGAAAAAAGTTTAGATAGGAGGAGCTAGAGGAAATGAAGGGGAAAACTAAGAGGAAAAGAAAACTGTGCACTGCCACTGTTGGACTATAGCCAAATGGTAACAGACGGCTTTCTCACACTGTGTCATCTCTAAAATTTTTGACTCATTGGTCTGTGGAACCTTATCTCGATAGGCCTGGGGATCATCCAGGTGCTTTCTTGCAATTGTGAAATAAGTATTGATGTTTCTCTTAGTTAGCAGTGGTTTCTGCCTTGCTAAGCTTACATGAATTACATTTTTTCCCAGTCTCTTTCTTATTGTGGATTCATGAACACTGACCTTACCATGAGGCTAGAGAAGCCTGCAGTTCTGCAGATGTTCTTCTGGGATCTTTTGTGATTTCCTGGATAAGTTGTTGCTGCACCCTTGGAAACATTTTGGCAGGCAGGCTACTCCTGGGAAGGTTCACCACTATTCCAAGTGTTCTCCATTTGGAGATAATGGCTCTCACCCTGGTTCCTTGGAGTCACAGAGCCTTAGAAATGGCTTAGTAACCCTTTTCAGAGTGACATATTTCAACAACTTTGCTTTTTGTCTCTTCTGGATTTTCCTTTGTTTGACCATGGCATGGTTTGCTTGTAGAAACTTTGTGGTAACTACAGTACTTCTCATTGATGATACTGTAAGGTTCAATACGAGTGAGATTTAGATTCAACAGGGCTGGCTGCAATCAAGCCTGGCTGTGTTAATTCAGCTGAATATAATTATTAAATTTGGTTAATTGGTTGATTGAGTAACTAAATGGGCAATTTGTGTTTCACATGGTAGATATGGGTGTTTGATAACTTTTTTTATTAAATAAATGAAATAATAATTTAAAAACGTGTTGCGTGTTTACTCAGTGTTCCTCTGTCTCATATTACATTTTATCTAAAAATCGGCATGATAGTACTTCCTTCTCCTTTCCCATGGCCTCTGTCTTTCAGGTATGAAGAACAGTAAATATTATCAAATCAAACACGGAGGCAAACAAAAATTTACAGATATCAGATGAGAAGACAAAGTAATGACATCGGTTTTTACAAAAGACAATACTCAGGCATCCATTTTGTTTGGAAAAATGTTGATTTAAATCAGGCCAAAGACCCAGCAGTGGAAAACTGGCTGAGGAGGGCTTTGCTCCTGAATTTTAAAAACTTCTTTACATTTGGCCATATAGCAAATGCTCTTCACCAGTGCAAACAAACAGTTTAAATTACAAAGGGCTGATGACAAGTGATAGCTGACGATAGCCGTTGATACATAATTTACTTGGACCTTTTTTTACTGTTTCAGTCAGCGGCAGAAGACAGATAATAATAGTAATAATGATGACGACGATGATAAAGAATAACAACATTGGTAGAATAATTTCGCCCCTAGTGGATGTAGATTTAGTGAAGTAAACATTAGAACAAGTAAATGATAAAAAAACGTTTTTTTTTTTTTTTGGAATATTATGAATATCAAGTGTGTGTACCATTATCACTTTCTCACATGTTTATTAGATTTTGATACTTTAGTCTTGATGGTACACATGTGCCCTTCAAATACTGCTATAATTCATTCCGTGGCAAAGAAAAGATAGAGAGAGGGAGAAGAATCGTTCCATCCAAGCTGGTCCTGAAACTGAGGAACCTAGGCCTGGGCACCCCTAGCCTCGCGAGCCAGTCTCTTTTTTCACTTTGTTCAACAGAGCCTGGCCGATGCCTTGACGTTCTAGGCATAAACGAAGGAGCCAACCTTCATCCAATCAGAGTGCAGAGGGGCGGTAATCCAAATGTGGTGATGATTTTGGCCAGGCATGGTTTGAAATGTGCATCGGAAAAACATTACCAGAGGCAAACTTTTCCACAGATCCGCATCAGTTCGCCACTATTTGGGGAAAATGGCTAACGTTAACGTCAGAGCACTGACCACACCATCGAAGTTTATCACTAAGATATGCAGAGTCTGCGGTTTGAGGTTTGATAATAAAAGAAACAAACACAATTTATTTATCGATGATACATTTATTTATTTAATTCCTTTTTTGTTCAACAATTCCACTTCCTTCTCCGTTATTGATTGTAATGGGCAAACAATCAAAACCATTGCTTCTTCTGGCCATTTTTCTCGGTATTTGTTTGACAGCAGACTGCATACCATAGGCCACGCTTGAAAAATTAAACTTTTGCCAAATCCTGTAGGCAGGCAAGCGAGTACATCTCTGTTCGATAACAGCGTATCCAAACATACCCGCTGAAGGTCCTTCAACGAAGTCACGGCATGTATTTGGCAAGTCTGTGATATAACAGAATTAAAATTGTCTTCCAATTTGTCCATAATTCTGTTTTTATCAGATAATTTGGGTTAGCTTGATAGCTTCGTCCGTTTCGCAGGTGTGTTTCAGTCAGGACTTGGATTGCAGCACCCACAGAACAGAGGGAGTGTTGGGGGGGGGGGGGGGGGGACCGGCACACTGAGACAGACAGTTCGGTTAACCAATAAAAAACTAAGAGGAAAAGAAAACTGTGCACTGCCACTGTTGGGCTATAGCCAAATGGTAACAGACGGCTTTCTCACACTGTGTCATCTAAAATTTTTGACTCATCGGTCTGTGGAACCTTATCTCGATAGGCCTGGGGATCATCCAGGTGCTTTCTTGCAATTGTGAAATAAGTATTGATGTTTCTCTTAGTTAGCAGTGGTGTCTGCCTTGCTAAGCTTACATGAATTACACTTTTGCCCAGTCTCTTTCTTATTGTGGATTCATGAACACTGACCTTACCATGAGGCTAGAGAAGCCTGCAGTTCTGCAGATGTTCTTCTGGGATCTTTTGTGATTTCCTGGATAAGTTGTTGCTGCACCCTTGGAAACATTTTGGCAGGCAGGCTACTCCTGGGAAGGTTCACCACTATTCCAAGTGTTCTCCATTTGGAGATAATGGCTCTCACCCTGGTTCCTTGGAGTCACAGAGCCTTAGTAATGGCTTAGTAACCCTTTTCAGAGTGACATATTTCAACAACTTTGTTTTTTGTCTCTTCTGGATTTTCCTTTGTTTGACCATGGCATGGTTTGCTTGTAGAAACTTTGTGGTAACTACAGTACTTCTCATTGATGATACTGTAAGGTTCAATACGAGTGAGATTTAGATTCAACAGGGCTGGCTGCAATCAAGCCTGGCTGTGTTAATTCAGCTGAATGTAATTATTAAATTTGGTTAATTGGTTGATTGAGTAACTAAATGGGCAATTGGTGTTTCACATGGTAGATATGGGTGTTTGATAACTTTTTTATTAAATAAATGAAATAATAATTTAAAAACGTGTTGCGTGTTTACTCAGTGTTCCTCTGTCTCATATTACATTTTATCTAAAAATCGGCATGATAGTACTTCCTTCTCCTTTCCCATGGCCTCTGTCTTTCAGGTATGAAGAACAGTAAATATTATCAAATCAAACACGGAGCAAACAAAAATTTACAGATATCAGATGAGAAGATAAAGTAATGACATCGGTTTTTACAAAAGACAATACTCAGGCATCCATTTTGTTTGGAAAAATGTTGATTTAAATCAGGCCAAAGACCCAGCAGTGGAAAACTGGCTGAGGAGGGCTTTGCTCCTGAATTTTAAAAACTTCTTTACATTTGGCCATATAGCAAATGCTCTTCACCAGTGCAAACAAACAGTTTAAATTACAAAGGGCTGATGACAAGTGATAGCTGACGATAGCCGTTGATACATAATTTACTTGGACCTTTTTTTACTGTTTCAGTCAGCGGCAGAAGACAGATAATAATAGTAATAATGATGACGACGATGATAAAGAATAACAACATTGGTAGAATAATTTCGCCCCTAGTGGATGTAGATTTAGTGAAGTAAACATTAGAATAAGTAAATGATAAAAAAACGTTTTTTTGTGTGTACCATTATCACTTTCTCACATGTTTATTAGATTTTGATACTTTAGTCTTGATGGTACACATGTGCCCTTCAAATACTGCTATAATTCATTCCGTGGCAAAGAAAAGATAGAGAGAGGGAGAAGAATTGTTCCATCCAAGCTGGTCCTGAAACTGAGGGACCTAGGCCTGGGCACCCCTAGCCTCGCGAGCCAGTCTTTTTTTTCACTTTGTTCAACAGAGCCTGGCCGATGCCTTGACGTTCTAGGCATAAACGAAGGAGCCAACCTTCATCCAATCAGAGTGCAGAGGGGCGGTACTCCAAATGTGGTGATGATTTTGGCCAGGCATGGTTTGAAATGTGCATCGGAAAAACATTACCAGAGGCAAACTTTTCCACAGATCCGCATCAGTTCGCCACTATTTGGGGAAAATGGCTAACGTTAACGTCAGAGCACTGACCACACCATCGAAGTTTATCACTGAGATATGCAGAGTCTGCGGTTTGAGGTTTGATAATAAAAGAAACAAACACAATTTATTTATCGATGATACATTTATTTATTTAATTCCTTTTTTGTTCAACAATTCCACTTCCTTCTCCGTTATTGATTGTAATGGGCAAACAATCAAAACCATTGCTTCTTCTGGCCATTTTTCTCGGTATTTGTTTGATAGCAGACTGCATACCATAGGCCACGCTTGAAAAATTAAACTTTTGCCAAATCCTGTAGGCAAGCAAGCGAGTACATCTCTGTTCGATAACAGCGTATCCAAACATACGCGCTGAAGGTCCTTCAACGAAGTCACGGCATGTATTTGGCAAGTCTGTGATATAACAGAATTAAAATTGTCTTCCAATTTGTCCATAATTCTGTTTTTATCAGATAATTTGGGTTAGCTTGATAGCTTCGTCCGTTTCGCAGGTGTGTTTCAGTCAGGACTTGGATTGCAGCACCCACAGAACAGAGGGAGTGTTGGGGGGGGGGGGGGGGGGGGAGAACCGGCACACTGAGACAGACAGTTCGGTTAACCAATAAAAAACTAAGAGGAAAAGAAAACTGTGCACTGCCACTGTTGGGCTATAGCCAAATGGTAACAGACGGCTTTCTCACACTGTGTCATCTAAAATTTTTGACTCATCGGTCTGTGGAACCTTATCTCGATAGGCCTGGGGATCATCCAGGTGCTTTCTTGCAATTGTGAAATAAGTATTGATGTTTCTCTTAGTTAGCAGTGGTTTCTGCCTTGCTAAGCTTACATGAATTACATTTTTGCCCAGTCTCTTTCTTATTGTGGATTCATGAACACTGACCTTACCATGAGGCTAGAGAAGCCTGCAGTTCTGCAGATGTTCTTCTGGGATCTTTTGTGATTTCCTGGATAAGTTGTTGCTGCACCCTTGGAAACATTTTGGCAGGCAGGCTACTCCTGGGAAGGTTCACCACTATTCCAAGTGTTCTCCATTTGGAGATAATGGCTCTCACCCTGGTTTCTTGGAGTCACAGAGCCTTAGAAATGGCTTAGTAACCCTTTTCAGAGTGACATATTTCAACAACTTTGTTTTTTGTCTCTTCTGGATTTTCCTTTGTTTGACCATGGCATGGTTTGCTTGTAGAAACTTTGTGGTAACTACAGTACTTCTCATTGATGATACTGTAAGGTTCAATACGAGTGAGATTTAGATTCAACAGGGCTGGCTGCAATCAAGCCTGGCTGTGTTAATTCAGCTGAATGTAATTATTAAATTTGGTTAATTGGTTGATTGAGTAACTAAATGGGCAATTGGTGTTTCACATGGTAGATATGGGTGTTTGATAACTTTTTTTATTAAATAAATGAAATAATAATTTTAAAACGTGTTGCGTGTTTACTCAGTGTTCCTCTGTCTCATATTACATTTTATCTAAAAATCGGCATGATAGTACTTCCTTCTCCTTTCCCATGGCCTCTGTCTTTCAGGTATGAAGAACAGTAAATATTATCAAATCAAACACGGAGGCAAACAAAAATTTACAGATATCAGATGAGAAGATAAAGTAATGACATTGGTTTTTACAAAAGACAATACTCAGGCATCCATTTTGTTAGGAAAAATGTTGATTTAAATCAGGCTGAAGACCCAGTAGTGGAAAACTGGTTGAGGAGGGCTTTGCTCCTGAATTTAAAAAACTTCTTTACATTTGGCCATATAGCAAATGCTCTTCACCAGTGCAAACAAAGCGCTGCTGACAAGTGATAGCTGACGATAGCCGTTGGGGGGGGAGGGAGAACCGGTACACTGAGACAGACAGTTCGGTTAACCAATAGGGAAGCTGCCGCTGGCTCCCAGCGGCAGAGGCTCCTCCCTTTTGCCCCAGAAAGTACATGCGTTCGTCCAAACTAGGGCACCCCCATCTGTAACTGGATTATGGACTTCCTGACGGGCAGGCCTCAAGTGGTGAGGATTGGGAACAACACCTCATCCACTCTGGCCCTCAACACCGGAGCGCCTCAAGGCTTCTGCCTCAGTCCTCGGCTGTACTCTCCGTTCACGCGTGGACCATACTCTCCGTTCACGCGTGGACCGTACTCTCCATTCACACGTGGACCGTACTCTCCGTTCACGCGTGGACCATACTCTCCGTTCACGCGTGGACCGTACTCTCCATTCACACGTGGACCGTACTCTCCATTCACACATGGACCGTACTCTCCGTTCACACGTGGACCTGTACAGCCATACACAGCAACAATCAGATTATCAAGTTCGCAAACGACACCACAGTTATCGGCCTGATAAGCAACGACGACAAGATGGAGTACAGAGATGAGGTAGTCCAGCTGACGCGATTTGTGCAATGACAACAGCCTTGCACTGAATGTCAGCAAGACTAAGGAGCTCATCGTGGACTTCAGGAGCCACCGAGGCACCCACTCCCCCATCAGCCTAGATGGGACACCGGTGGAAATCGTCAGTTGCTTCCGTTTGCTCAGACTACAGATCTCCGACGACCTAGCGTGGACCCACAACACAGAGGTCATGCTCAAGAAGGCACACTAGCGCCTCTACCCCCTACGGTGCCTCAGGAAATGCGGCATAAGCACACGATGGCTTGTGAACTTTTACTGCGGCACCGTAGAGAGTGTCCTAACGGGTGGTGTCACTGTGTGGTATGGCAACACCACTGCACAGGACAGGAAAGCCATCCAGAGGGTCATGAGGATGGCGGAAAAGATCATCGGGTGTGCACTTCCATCCATCGAGGAGATCTTTAGGACCAGGTGTTGGAACAAGGCCAACTCCATCATACAGGACCGCAACCGCCCTGGGCACCAACTGTTCTCCCCCCTGTGGTCCGGTCGCTGGTACCGCAGCATCCAAACCAGGACAAGCAGGTCCCAGAACAGTTTCTACCCACAGGCAGTGCACCTACTGAACTGTTAATCGCTCAATTATTGGACTTACAATTGCACTAGGCACTCTATACAGCGCGCAGGCACGCTCACTGTACTGCACTGGCCACTTTATAACATTCTTGCATCATCTGCCAGATTGTTGCATTAGGAGTGCTCCTATTACTATCATTATATTGTTGCATCAATATTACATTTTTGCCATTACTACCTTATTGTATTTATTAAGCTACTATCATTACTGTACTGCACTTGGTCACTTTACCACTTGCACCACCCGCCATAATGTGCCATAGTATTGATAATTCTTACTTAGTTACTTTCTACTGTATTTATTGTGTACTTACTTTTTATTTATTGTTGAGAATCTATGTTTAGAATTTATACTGCGGGACGAATGGGGAGTAAGCATTTCATTGTACTTGTTACACATGGCAATAAAGAATCTTGAATCTTGAATCTTGAAGAAGAAAAAAGTTGAGGTGGATAAATTCACTGAACGTGTGGAGAACAGTTAAGCCAGAGTTCATCTCTCGTGGCTGCTGGAGCACTTGACGAAAGTGGGCCCAAATGGCAGAGGGGTTGTGGTGCAAAGATAAAGACAGGGACCACAAGGAATAGGTTTGTGACTTTGTGTATGCCACACCAGTGTGCAGGCTCTTCTGCTGGTGAGAATCCCAAAAGTGTACTGCCTGTATTGCTGTAGACTATTTGCAGATGTACTTCTCTGCAAAATCCACTTGCAGCGTTACTTCCTTTTCTGACAAATTTTCCTTCAGATTTCTTAAAGTGGAATATCCATCTATCCATTATCTATACCCGCTTATCCTGGGCGGGATGAAAAGTCCACACAGAAAGGCCCAGGGCTGGATTCGAACCCAGAACCTTCTTGCTGTGAGGCGTCAAGTGGAATATTGATGCTTAATATTGTGGAGATGCTTTCCCATTTTTTCATGGTAAATGGTAAATGGACTGCATTTATATAGCGCTTTTATCCAAAGCGCTTTACAATTGATGCCTCTCATTCGCCAGAGCAGTTAGAGGTTTGGGGTTAGGTGTCTTGCTCAAGGACACTTCGACATGCCCAGGGTGGGGTTTGAACCGGCAACCGGCAACCCTCCGACTGCCAGACAAT
This sequence comes from Anguilla pacifica, assembly GCA_039654925.1. NCBI lineage: Eukaryota > Metazoa > Chordata > Actinopteri > Anguilliformes > Anguillidae > Anguilla > Anguilla pacifica. The sequence goes on from CM077288.1 coordinate 65,225,160, forward strand.
CGGTCTTACCTCCCGAGCTATATCGCATGGAGCAGTGTGGTGAAGTCCTCCAGTAGAATTTGGAGCATCCCAAAAACCTTTTCTTTGATAGTCAGATGGACAGTGAATTTATTCACCTCTTCAACTTGTTTTCTTCTCCCTCTCTCTAACTTTATTTTGCCACGGTGTTATGGCCCAAGACTGCCTAGTTACAATAACCAACTGTCAGCACAAAAGCCAAACACATTTAAAAAACCCAGAAAACAAACCCAATACAATACAAACTGTCACTTGCCATCTGCACTTTGTAATTTAAACTGTTTGTTTGCACTGGTGAAGAGCATTTGCTATATGGCCAAATATTTGTCTGCCACCATGTTTGAATTGATAATATTTACAGTTCTTCATACCTGAGAGACATAGGCCACGGGAAAGGAGAAGCAAGTACTATCCTTGCTAGTAGAATGGTAGAGTCAAAAACAGGAAGTCTAAGCAGCAGTCAAGCATCTCAGCCACACCCAGACATTCCAACAGGTATCTCTGCAGTGATGTGGGATCTTTAAAAGGTTACAGCAAGGAGGTATAAATATGGATGAGTCATTAACAGCGTTCAGTTACAATTTGTTTTCAATCTGAACATTTTCCATTGTCCAGCTTATGCAGAAAACAGAATTAAAGGTATGTAAAATCATTTTCAATTCTTTTAAAGTTATGTAAATATGTTTTAAATGCTAAAATTGAAATATAGAGTGAGAGAACATGATACAGGACTGATTTAAAAAAAAATTCCAATAAATATATTTTGATCAAACTAATTTATAAAATACTTATTTTATGCAAATGTTTTACATGCTAAAACTATTGCAACTGAAATACGTAAAATATTATTATTCAGTAGTTGGAATAGTCCCTATGTATAAGAAACGTTATGACCAAAAGTAACTTTAAGTCACAAAAGTACATAAAACAATACCTAGTACAGATCAGAGTGCATGAGCACACAGGACAAGTATGAAATGTTTCCAGGACAAATGTATATACATGAGCTACACCGTCTACATCAAATTGATGGGTAACAAATGAAATGCATTTTTATTTTTTGTTTATTTTGGTTTAGCCAAATGTAAATTTAAAACTATACTGGTAGTTTTGACTAAGTAGTTGTTGCAAATTGCAGTATATTGTAAAATGGAAGTACAATGAAGCTACAGAGAGACATATCATCAGGTATATTAATATTTATTAATTTATTATAACTTGAAATGTATTCATGGCTTTTCAATAATTTGTTGAAAAGGCCTTTGTTGAGGCCGACATAAAATCAGTCAACCTAAGACATTCAGAAGATCAGACCGTCATCACAGTACTGCTTGCTCAATACAATGTGCTTAATAAAAATACTGTCCAAAATGATGAGAAACTAACATGTCATAATCCAATATTTATTCTATTGAGAATCCTTAGGAGAATTATGAGATCTTGATTTCACTTGTGCTTTTGGGTCTTAGATCATTTATAATGCAACAACCAAGATACTCTTCTTCGTGTCATGCATGACAACACCCCCTAGCCATGCCAATATTCATGATATACCACGGGCTCTTGTGCCATATCACATAATTACATTGCATCTAAGTACTTGCTTTTGGTTTAATTACACTTCATGAGATTGAAACAATTTTAACCCAATAGAAATGAGCCATGATTTTGTTTCTGACCGGACCCTTTAACATGTGGCATTAATGCCCTGCTGGAATACAATGGCTAGAAATGATTATAGCATTGCAGCTAACAAAGCTGAAAAACTCTGTTGGAGGTTCACCATATGTTAAAGCCTGAAATGGTTTATCTGGGGTATGAGCAGTGTGGAATGTTATGGCCGATGTTGAATTATACTAATTAATTATATTTGAAGAACCAGGATGCTTACGGTGAACTGTGCCATGGATGCAGTGACTGCAAGGGCTGTGGCATTGCAGATCTACAGATGATTACGTGTTGCTATCTTTGTCTTAGTTTTGTTGTTTTTATTTTAAAAAGCTGGCAGCTCCTGAAATCTTCTAGCACTGTGCACTTTAATATTATGGTGACATATATTGCTCGATTTGCTGCTAAGCACAATGCACTTTTAACATGACCCCACTGATGGGCTTACTCCCAACTGCCTGATGTTAAAAAGAAAACTATTGCCCAACAAATATAATTGATATGATCTATGGTGGATTGTGTCTTTCATTAATAAGACCTAGAACCTAGAGCAGGACTGCACATGATATGATGTTACAATACTCTTTCTTTTTAGGAGTTTCCTGTACAGCAGGAACCATGTCTCATGTCACGTCTCTGAGGCTCATGCTTGTGGGAAAGACGGGAGCTGGGAAAAGCTCGGCAGGAAACACCATCCTCGGCAAAGAAGAATTTAAAGCAGGTTTTAGTTTCAATGCTCTAACTACTGAATGTCAGAGAGGAGAGGGAAAGGTGAATGGTAGGACAGTCACAGTGGTCGACACACCAGGTGTGACTGAATTAAAGGTTTCTAAGGTGGATGCAGAAAGCAGGGTGGCCGAAAGTTTCTCCATGTGCGACCCAGGACCTCATGCATTCCTGCTGGTGATAAACCTGAGCAGTTTCACACCAGAGGAGAAACAAGCAGCAGAGGTGATTCAAGAAGTGTTTGGTGAGCCTGCTTTTGAGCATACAATGCTCCTCTTTACCCATGGAGACAAACTGGAGAACCCTGGTGATATAGAGACCTTATTATCAGGCTGTGGGGAGCTCACATGTCTTCTTGACAAAGTGAATTGGAGGTATCGTGTTTTTAATAATAAAAAGAATGATCGTACTCAAGTAATTGAACTCCTGAATAAGATTGATCTAATGGTGGGTGAGAGAGGACGGTACTACACCAGAGAGCTGTTCCAGAAGGCAGAAGAGAAGAGAAAGGAGGAACAGGAGAAGGAGCGCTTGAGGAGAGAAGAGGAAGAACTCAGACTAGGTTGAGTATTTTGTAACGAACAGTTCACAAAGTGCAGGGCTGGTATATACTTGACATATAATACAAAAATTTATTCAATGTATACTAACTGCAGGTCACGAATCATATTTTTACTGTCTCCTGCAGAATTGCACATTAAGTCAGGACAACTCACATATTTAGATTAAAAATATCAAAGAGTATGCAAAGTAATTATTTTTGGTTTGGCGCTGAATGGATCTGCTTTAGGTACATCTGGGCACTAATCTATGTAACAGGAATCATGATACATATCCCCTACTAAACAGGAGAAATACCAAAACGTGCTGTTTATTGCCTGGCGGGGGATTTTTATGAAGAAAATGGCACAAACTGCCTGTATTTCTTTACTAATCCACCTTTTTTGAATTTTAAAAACACAGTAGTTTTAAGGTCAAATATTTAGAAAAAGTCATGGAGGCAGTTACGGCATCTACAGTGTTGCAGTAATTTTGATTTTAAAGTCTAAATGCCCAATAACGTTGCCTCTGGCCTTTCTAACGTTAAAATATTTGCTGTCCGATTGTAGTGGAGACTGGGGTCAGTTGTGCCCCATTTAATCTATGTGATTACATTTTCACATTAACAAATTGATGCCGTCTATAATTTTGTGATGATTTAATTCAGTCACTAATGTGAAAGGCACATTTTGACTTCAAGCAGAACATGTTCAAGGGAAAAACTGCTCCTCAGGGTCAGTTCTCCTTGTCGGTGGGGTCAGGTATGCCCCTTACTTTAAAGTAAACAAAAGGCACTATGAGTACGATAAGTGATTTATTACCATTTTAAAATCATTGCATACGTTAAGACACATGCTTTCTTTGACATCTGCAAGTATAAACCATTGAATACAAAATCGAACTAATTTTTATTCAAAATATCGTGGTGTCAGTTTTCACTTTCCCCTCACTTGCTTGTTGCTGGCATATCGTGTCTGCTCACACCTTTGCCGATCTCTCTCAAAGATGCCTTGAAAAAAAATTCTTTTCTACACATCAGTATATTTCATTTTTTTTATTTCAGTAATTATGTCATTTCAATAATTGTTCATTACCCCTATGCGATAAACGAAGAACAAGATGTTAACAGGAAAGACGACTACAGGCTAATCTTGAAGAAATTCTAAATTAAAAACTATTAACTGTAAGCTTATTGCTGACATAGGGAACAGTCTGTATAAATGTAACAGATTTACTCATAAAATAGTGACTAAGCAATACAAGTCAAACCTATGCTGATTTGGAAACAGGAGATAAATGATCAAAATAAGTGTTTGTAAAACATGAAACCACAACTCATCCAACCCTGCTCAGTTCAGTTAAGCCATGCCATTGTTATGAATGAATGATTTGTGCGTAAAATTTCTTTTTCCATTTAAGAAACACTGAGTCATTTCACTGCTCTGAATCGGATCACTGATATTGTATAATCTTTCCTGGTTTAATTTGGTTTAATAAAACTTCAGAATACTGTTGTCATTATTTCGTACTTATAGCACAGGGCATTTAAGATATTTAGCTACAGGTTTGATGGGAAATTAAAACTGGCCCATAATAGACATATTGGCACTGTTCTATTTTAATTTGGATGAAAGAAAATTCTTACAAATTCAAGCAAATTTCTCTTAGTTATGATATACCCTTGGACCCAATTTTTGAAAAAAGCGACAGTCCAGGGACCTCATTTATAAAAATTTGAAACTTAGACACGTGATCTATAAATCTCAATTTAACTTAAAATTGATGGAACGTGCCTTACAGTCAGCGATTTCCCCTTATACAATGCTAGCACAAATGAGGGTTTAGTCAGGAATAACCATGGACCAAAAGAGAAAAGCAAACCTTTTGGAAGACCAGATCATGGTGATGGTAGAGGAGATTGAAGACAGGCAACACGTATTATTCGGTGGACTAAATAATGGGTTGACAAACAAAGCCAAACAGGTAGCTTGGGAGTGTGTTGCCGCTGCAGTGTGGCTGATCTGAAAAATAAATGGTCTGGCCTTAAACTGCAAGGGAAAAAAATAGCCATACATAACCAGCAGGAAAATCACTTAGGTCAAGTCCAGACTTTGTGTAGAGATAAGATCATTTCCACGTCAAAGTAAGGTTTTATAAATAACTACTTATACGTGGTTTTCTGTGTAAGTCATACTTAAAATCAAAATTGATCGTAAGTCGACGGAGTGTGGCACAGTGGGTAAGGAACTGGGCTTGTAACCGAAAGGTCGCAGGTTCGATTCCCGGGTAGGGCACTGCCGTTGTACCCTTGAGCAAGGTACTTAACCGGAATTGCTTCAGTATATATCCAGCTGTATAAAATGGATACAATGTAAAATGCTATGTAAAAGTTGTGTAAGTCGCTCTGGATAAGAGCGTCTGCTAAATGCCTGTAATGTAATGTAAGTCCGTTTTATAAATGAGGCCCCAGCTCTGCATATCCTGCATAGGACGTATTGTGAGAAACAACTGATTAGTATGTCATTCTCCTCATCTTCCATTGTATTGACTAGAAAAAATTGCAGCACACAAGAACACAAAGCGCAGACCTCTTAAAGCGAATGGAAAGATGTAATTTGATTGGCTATGATTAAATCCACTTTAAACACACCCACCACTTAATTATTCAGGTTAATGCAGCCCAGATTCCACCTGCACTACATATTTTATGCTGTGCACTGCTCCTCTCCGGTCAGAAAATCCCAACATTCGCCATTGACTGCATTGTGTCACATTGATTCTGGAAAATAGTTTTGTTGTTTGTTGTTGTGAAATTGTTTTGTTCTGTTTCCTTTAGGACAGTTTTAAGTCACCTATCAGTTTTGATTTTTCTTCTCTACTGAACTAACAATGATTTTTTTGTCATATAATGTGAGAGGAGTGGCATAGTGCATAGTGCATTCCAGTCTTGGTGTTTTCTGCCATTGAAACCAAAATGTTACTAGTCTGATACTGTAAGTGATGTGATACTTGAGGGAAGAGAGTACATTAATATCAAATACTTATTTTACAGAATGGTATGAAAAACCAGAATTGAAGATATTACTGATCGGGAAGTCTACGGCAAGTAACAGGATTGCAAGCAAAATCATCCTGGAAGAGAGATTCCAGTATTCAGATACAGAAGGATGTCAAAAAATAAATGGAGAAGTGCTTGGGAGGAGAGTAAGTGTGGTTGAAACTCCAGGACTCTCTGACGCATGCAGAAAGTCAGAGAAAGAAATCATGCATGAAATCCTGTCGTGCATCTGCCTTACTTCACCAGGACCTCATGCCTTTGTCATTGTAGAAAGGTCTCGAGAGGAAAGTGCTAAGAGGGAGGGCATATTGGAGCTGATCAAAGATGTGTTTGGTGAACAAGCAAAGAAGTATGTAATATTGCTGGCCATTGAAAATAGCAAGAATCCTGTACACAGTTCTGTTAATGACAGTCATTCTGCTCAGCATTCCTGTCTTCTAGAACATAATGCCAGCAAACACATACGTACACATACATTTGAGGACCCAAGGAACCTCAGGCAAGCCACATCACTGCTACAGAAGATAGACAGAATGGTGGAGAGAAATGGTGGAAGCTCCTTCACGAGTGAGATGTATTCAGAGGCTGAGAGAGCCATCACAGAAGCACAAAATAAAATTCTGGAGAAGAAAAAATTAGAGATAACCAAAAACAATTGTAATATTAGGTGGGAGGGTAAAGACGGATTTGAGAATAGTTTGGAATGGAAAAAGGAGATGATAAATGCCAGAAAGCAGGCAGAAAGAGACAATTCATTTAATAAATTTTGTATAATTGCAGGAGGAGCAGCAGTAGGAGCTGCACTGGGAGCTGTAACAGGAGTTTTATTGGGGGGCATAACAGGAACTGTAGTGGGGGGCCCAGCAGGAGCATGGACTGGGGCAAAAGCAGGAGCAGTGGCTGGGGCAAAAGCAGGAGCAGGCATAGGAAGTGCTGTGGGAGGAGTAGCAGGGGGAGTGGTAGGAGCGGTGTACCCATATAGATTAAAAAAATCCTGCAACATTCAGTGAGGAAACAGAAATGATTAGTTCAACTCTGCTTTATTCAATCAACGAAATCATTATAAACATTGATTTAAAGGATTATTTTAAGCACTATCATCATCCATTAAGCATTCAATAATTAGTTAAGCATAACAGATTTAATAATTTAATGCATTTTAATAAATGTAATGCATTTTTAAAACCTAAACTATCGTATCCAGTATTGCATTTTTTGTGCCCTGTGAGTTTTTGGTGATGACTTGCTGTAGTTTGGATAAGTTTGTCTCATTAATGTTAATAATTTATCTTTCCGGAGTTCTTAGCAAGAGATTGTTTTGTCAGATGTGATATAGCAAAAATGACCTGCAATTAAACAGGAGTTAATGTAGCTTGTAAAGACTGGTAACATTAGCTATTGCCAGAAAGCCTGACACAGATCAAATTTGATAAATTGTAAATAGAAAATTATTTGGCTTCAAGCAAAATTAATAGAACATACTGTATATGATGTTACACTTACCTAATAACAGCTTCTTGTCTGATTTATAATATTTTTTAAATATATTATTATATTGTACTATGATAGGATTGTCATTTTTTGTTATTTTAATATCCATATCGAAAACTCTTCTAATGGCTTTGCCTGGGAATTTCTAACCTCTTGAAATAATGCAGTTAAAGCAGCGAGGGAAAAATACTTTTCAGATCTCATCTCTACCAAGAAACAGAATCCCCAAATTCTATTTTGCACTGTGGGTTGCCTCGTGAACCCATCTTTACTCGGTGCTTCTGCCTGCTCTAAAGAAGACAGTGAAAGTTTTTTAAAGTTTTTATTGATAAAGTAGAGATGCGTAATATCTCAGCCTCTCTCTTCTCTCCACTTGTGTGCCTGTATGCATTGGGGTCCATGGCCACAGGGTGTTTGTACAGGTATGTCCTCAGAGCGTTAGTCACAAAAAGCTCAAACATTGGGTTATTGCAACCACTATACCCATAAGCAAGGGAAAGCAACATTATATACTATTCCTTATTGAAGCCATTTAAGGACTCCAGTAGTTCCTCAAGGGCAGGGTAGCTCCAAAGGGAGGACTTCCATTCTCCCTCAAAAGCACAACACTTTACACAAATGCAGAGGCGTCACTAGGGGGTGTTGGTTGGGGGGTGTGGACCGCACGGGGTGACACCATCAGTGGGGGGTGACACCGAAATGACTGGCAATACGTTTTTTGCGCAGTGTTTAGTGTAGCGACGGGTTGAAACAGCTAGTGTCTCTGATGCAGTGTACTGCCGGTTGATTTAATTAGCAGTGTTAGTGTCACTTCGTCGTTTGAATACATAACATGCAATTCCTTGTGCCCATGCCCGTCGCCTTCTTCCTGATGACACTGACTAACTAGCTAAAGAAAAGTCTGCCTTTTTAAGGTTTTCTCTGAGGGAGGGAAGGATGGTTGAGAGATTGCACTGATTGGGTGAGATCTGAAGCGTGGAGGTGTGGGATCAGGGACTGTCTTATATGAAAACTAGCAAATTTGTGTATTGAAGTAGCATTATATTTTGGACATATAGATTTTATACTAGGTGTTGGAGCATTGCAGCAGGGATTTGCTTCCATTCAGCTACAAGAGCATTAGTGAGGTCATGCACTGATAAGGCGATTAGGCCTGTCTCGCAATTGGCTTTCCAACTGATCCCAAAGGTGTTAGATGGGATTGAGGTCAGGGCTCTGTGCAGGCCAGTCAAGTTCATCCACGCCGTTCTCGACAAAACCATTTCTATATGGACCTCGCTGTGCACCCTGGGGCATTGTCATGCTGAAACAGGAGAGGGCCTTCCCCAAAATGTAGGGGGAAGCCAAGGGGTGGTCAGAAACTTTTAATCAGGCCTCAACAACCATTGTCCATATAGACAATAAGATTTTCAATCAACAATTTCAATTAAATATCATAGATTGCATTCAAACTTTAAATAAAAGGGATATGGTATTTGCACAGCATTCTTTCGCCTGATTGATCTCTGGGTGTCCTGAATTCCCACAAGTAATAAAGAAATAACTTTCAGCAGAGTGTGAACTCCAGGACCCCCCTGGTCTGCATAGATGTACGCCGTGCAACATGGCTTAATTGCCTCAAGGATGTTTACTTTGATGTTTGTGGGGCGGGAGGTAGGGGGACAAGAATAAAGACGAAAGAGATCAAATTATATTGTCTGTTTCTCAAAGGAGATGAGCTAAAAACCTACATAACCAACAAGGCATTCCTTTAGTGTTTGACGACTATTTATTCTTGTATTATGCTGCTTTTAGATTGCTTTTTATTCTGTATTTTAATGTTTATTTTATTACTTTTCTTTCTATTATTTGTATTTTATCTCATTATTGTTATTTTATCTCATTATTTCTGTTTAAAACACTTTGTAACTCTGTTTTGTAAAGTGTTATATAAATATAGATTATTGTTATCACTTATTAGACAGTTATCTAATCTATTTATCTATTATTAGTCAATTGTCTATTACCTAGCTACCTGGCTAATAGCAGCATATTTCTCGCTTACTCCTTATGTATCAGTTAATAGTTGATGTTGTTATTATGATGTAAAAGGCTAAATGCATCCTGGGTAACTGAATGCGTGTGTCATGTGACCCTGTAATGTACTTGCTGAAGAGAAGTAAAATAGAAACAAGAACTAAATCTGTATCTCTTCTTCTGATATGAAGAGATATGATAATGTGTTATGCAATTTCTGGTTAAATTTAAGTGGTTAAAGTAAAAAAAAAAATTCCCCTTAATTTTTTTGTAACATAATTACTCTTAGTACGCTGAACTGAGATGTATGTATGCTATAAATGCATCATAAATGTATTTATGGAAATATATGTATATGCTGATACGTCAAATTAAATATGCATTACTTGAAACTTTAACTGGTGATTGTCTTTTTCATTAATTTGCATTCCATTATGAAAAATTGATTCTCATTGAAAATGGTCTTGCAGTCTCTGGTGTTCTCTCTGCCTACTACTGCCAAAACCAGATGGAACGTCCCATTTTTGGACGGATTTGTACTAGAGTCCGACTGATGCCAGATTTTTGGGTCCGATGGCGATCCCGATTTTGGAGAGTCCTAGCCCACCGATTACCGATGTTTTGACCAATATTTTGTCAAAAAGTGCAACATTTTCAAATCAATTTGAAAAACTTATATTTTATTAAAGTTTCTATATTTAAGAACATTTAACTTATAAGCAAACAAATAAAAATAAAAATAAACACACAAAGAACTTTTTAGATAACAAAAGGTAAAAGATGATATTAAATTAAATATATATATATAAACACCACCTTTAAGTGTGTGAAATCAAAATAACTCCACACCTTGCTTTTACTCCTTTCTTTTCCAGCCATCTATAAAAAAATAATTTAAAAAAATCAGTTTTCCAGTTTCAAACATGTATTTTTATGAATATTATTATTATTGTTGTTGTTATTAATTTATTATTATTTCTTAGTATCTATTCTCAGTACATTACTTATATTTTCTTATTTTATTCCTACTACATGATCTCAAAGAGTAAGACTATCTAGCGAGCTTCCCTGTCCATAAGAATTAGGCGGTGAAAATAACTACAATGCGCTCTGACGCCTGACTAGATGACACACTCGCTCGCAATAACGCATTAGCTATTGACACAGCCTCATTATTTCTTATTATATATTCTCAGTAAGTTAAATGAATTATATTTTCTTATTTTATTTCTACTACATGACCTCAAAGAGTCAGACATTATCTAGCGGAGCTAAAGAGTGAATCAAGTGTAACGTTAGATGAAATTAAATTGACTGGATGAAATACGTGAAAAAAACTACAATGCGCTTTCATGCAGGTTACCCGCGCTGTTGGTTGATTCACTTCTCCAACAGCAATCCTTCTCTCATGTTATCACGACAAAGCTAGATAACATGGCTTAAAATGATCCATGTTAGAAGTGTTTTATCTGCGTTTTTACTGTCTGGTTAGCTTGCTACGATGACGCGTGACTAGATGACACACTCGCTTGCAATCACGCGTTGGCTATTTACACAGCATCATATAGTAGCTAATATCATTATCTCAAATAAAAAAACAAATGTGTGATACATTCAATCACCATTTTATTTTGGCTGGTTATTTATTTGAGAATACAGCGATGTCCTCTGGAAATGTAGATCCTACGCTGCTTATGTGCTCACTGCCACTTCATAAAGGCTTGCTAGCCAGCTAGCTTGCTAAAGTGAACCAAATATGTTAGCTAGCTCGCTCGCTTGATAATGAGGATTGATAAACATAGTGGTCGTATAAACGCATTTAATTAAAAACTTTCACTAAATATACATACCTATATTGCGGCAATCGAATCTGTGCAGACAAGTCTTGCAGTGGAGAATATTGGATGAAGCACGAGTGACAAACGTCTTATTAGAGAAGCAGCGGGTCAGCTGCTGCAGTTCACACTTGTATTAGAGCTCCCTCTACTGGATAATTCTAGTAAATAGCAATTACAACGTTCGAACATTCTAATGCTGATGTAACAACCACTGTTGGCAGTCGAAAGCAATGGAGTTCTAGAACACTGACTTAAAATTCTGAAAAAAAAACCTGCTCTTCAAAGGGTTCATTGTTACAAGTGACCTTTAAGGCCTGGGGACACATTCCCATCCTCACATGACCGAGGCCTTTCTTTTAAGAAATTTTGCGTGCGTTATCACTCCTCACAGCAAGATCCTGTAAATTCCCCTTAAAGCATGTGACATCATGTTTTGGAGAGACAGCAGAATTGTTGTGGTCTACTGAGTCTTGTGAAATCAGGCCAGTTCTTCTTCTTTCGTTTTCACTCCACAGCCCACCGGAGGAGGACAATTCCTGCAAAATTTGTGCTCTCAGCCTCTGAATACATCTCACTTGTGAAGAAGCTTCCACCATTTCTCTTCACCGTTATGTCTATCTTCTGTAGCAGTGATGTGACTTGCCTGCGGCTAATCGGGTAATGAAATGTATGTGAACGTAGATGTTCATGCTCATGTGGAGCTTCGCTGGTACGATGTTCTAGAAGACAGTAATGCTCAGCGGAATAACCGTATTCATAATCAAAGCTGTTATCAAGCACAGGATTCTCGCTACTTTTAATGGCCAGTAACATTACATACAAGGCCTGGGCACCAAACACATCTTTGATCAGTTCCAATATGCCCTTCCTCTTTGCACTTTCCTGTCCAGATCTTTCTACTATGAAAAAGGCATGAGGTCCTGGTGAAGCAAGGCAGATGCACGACAGGATTTCATGCATGGTGGCCTTCTCTGACTTCATTCTGCGCATATCAGAGAGTCCTGGAGTCTCAACCACACTTACTCTCCTCCCAAGCACTTCTCCATTTATTTTCTGACAGCCGCTTGTTTCTGAACACTGAAGTTCCCTCAGAAGGATGATATCACTTGCAGTCCTGTTACTTGCTGTAGTCTTCCCGATCAGTAATATCCTCAATTCTGGTTTTATTCCCCATTCTGTAAAATAAAGATTTTATCTTAGCGTACTCTCTTCCCCAATAAAAACACCAGTGTTCGTTATAACATGGACATTTTACGTCGTTTGCACCTGAACCTGAATTATGTGTTTTTACTTATGCATTACAGCAATGCAGTTCTCATGTGTGACTGGTGGGGTGATTCCAAAACTTCATCAAGAGTTACTGACAACAATTTTTTTTGGACCTTACATACAGTTAGGGCCAAAATTTTACATACACCCAGGCTAAAGATATTCAAACTCAGTTTTTCACAACTCTGCACATTTCATGTTACCATACATTTCTTTTGGAAAGTCAATTAGGGCATGTACTTTGTTCACATCTGAGGTAATTTTACAACAACTGATTAGAGACAGATTTTTTTCAGCTTAATCCACTATATCAGAATTCCAGTCGGTCAAAAGTTTACATAGACCAAGTTGACTGTCTCTTTAAACAGTCTGGAAGATTCCAGAAATTGATTAAACTTTAGAGCCACTGCCTTTTTGCCCTTGATACCATGGTAAAATCCAAGCAACTCAGGCAAGACCTCAGAAAAAAAAATTGTGGACCTCCACAAGTCCGGTTCCTCCTTAGGAGCAATTTCCAAACAACTGTAGGTACCACAAGCATCTGTACAAACAATTGTATGAAAATATAAACATCTTGGAACCACACAGACACTGCATCGTTCAGGAAGGAGGCATTCCTAGGGCTGAATGAACGTTGGTTCAGAACCTTTGGAAAGGTTCAACTGAACGCCAAGACAACAACAAAGAAACTGGTGAAGGAGTTGGAGACATCACGTACCAAAGTATTGACATCCACCATTAAGAGAATCTTACATCGCCATGGCCTAAAAGCCTATCACGCAAGGAAGAAGCCCCTACTCCAACACCGACATAAAAAAGGCAGAATGAAGTTTGCAAGTGATCACCAGGACAAAGACTTAGCCTTTTGGAAGAGTGTTCTCTGGTCAGATGAAACAAAAATCGAATTGTTTGGCCATAATGATCATCGTTGTGTATGAAGGAAAAAGGGTGAGGCTATTAATCCCAACTGTGAAGCATGGGGGTGGCAGCATCATGTTGTGGGGGTGTTTTGCTGGAAAAGGGATTGGTGCACATCAGAAAATAGATGGCATCATTAGGAAAGAGGATTATCTAGAAATACTGAAGCAACACCTCAAAATATCAGCTAGAAAGTTAAAACTTGGTCACAATTGGGTCTTCCAGCAGGACAATGATCCTAAGCATACCTCCAAAGTTGTGACAAAATGGCTTAAAGACAACAAAGTGAAAGTATTTGAGTGGCCATCACAAAGCCCTGACCTGAATCTCATAGAAAATTTGTGGACTGAACTTGAAAAAGCCTGTCTGAGCAAGGTGGCCCACAAACCTGACTGAGTTACACCAGTTCTGTCAGGAAGAATGGGCAAAAATTCCGGCAAAGTATTGTGAGAAGCTTGTGGCTGGCTACACCAAGCGTTTGATTCAAGTTAAGCAATTAAAAGGCAATACCACCAAATACTAACAAAGTGTATGTAAACTTTTGACCCATTGAAAATCTGATATAGTACATAAAACTGAATTAAATCTGTCTCTTAGCTATTATTCTGGAATGACCTTTTATGAAAATGAGGTAGATACCCTAACTGACTTAACACAGGAAATGTATGGTAACATGAAATGTATGGAGTTACGTCACTGACTCCAAACATATAATTTACATCTTTATTTTGTGGGTCATAGGAGTATAGTTTTGACACATGACACAAGCAAGCGGAAACTGTGGAGTCATGCAGGGGTACAACTAGCATATCATGAGGCTGTGTTACAACATGTCCCCGCTTGGGCTATAGTAAATGCAGCCTCAATAACCTTTCATTTAATTTTATATATTCCATGTATATTGTATACCATGCAGTTGTTCTGTCCTATATAGGCTACGGGGACCGTGCTAAAAGAAAAAGCAAATATTTGCAGCTCTGAATTGGAAATCACAAACATTGTTAAAATTAACGGCATTGAAGTGAAAGTTCAGCACACAAACACAAAAATGTTTCTTAATCATGGAGATGCAAGTTTTTGTCATTGCGTTTTACTTTAGTTTTTGTGTTTTGCACTTCAGAGCCACTGTACATGTACAGTACATACCAATGATGCACTTTGTGAACTGTTAGTTACAAAATACTCAACCTTGTCTGAGCTTTTCCATTTCTCTCCTCATGCGTTCCTTCTCCTGTTCCTCCTTTCTCTTCTCTTCTGCCACCTGGAACAGCTCACTGGTGTAGTGCCGTCCTCGCTCACCCACCAGGAGTTGAATTACTTGAGTACGATCGTTCCTTTTATCATTAAAAACATGATACCTCCAATTTACTTTATCAAGAAGATATGTGAGCTCCTCACTATCCCTTACTGAGGTCTTGGGATCATCAGGGTCCTCCAGTTCATCTCCATGGGTAAAGAGGACTATAGTATGTTTTAAAGCAGCCTCACCAAACACTTCTCTAATCACGTCTGCTGCTTGTTTCTCCTCTGGTGTGAACCTGCTCAATTTTATCACCAGCAGGAATACATGTGGTCCTGGGGTGCTCATTGGGAAACATTCTGCGACCCTTTTTGCATCCTCCCTAGAAACCGTTATATCAGTCACACCTGGTGTGTCGACCACTACGACTGTCCTACCATCCACTTTTGCTTCTCCTTTGTGACATTCAGTAGTTACAGCTTTCAAACTTAAACCTGCTTTAAATTCTCCTTTTCCGAGGATGGTGTTTCCTGCTGAGCTTTTCCCAGACCCCGTCTTTCCCACAAGCACAAGCCTCAGGGAGGTCATGGCACCTGCTGTACAGGTAGACTAACCCCTAAAAAGAAGGTTTATATAATTATTGCAGGATGGATGAGGAGCAATGAGAAGCAAAAGCGAGTATTTTCCACACTGATTTGATTTGTATTTGTAATTTGTATATTTACTAGAGGTCTGTATTACGCTAGAAATGAGGATCAAGTCTGCCCATGCCTGACTATAAAACCAGCCTGACGAGCTCTAGTCAGATTTGTAGCCAGAACATAATACAGCCAGATCACTGAAACACCCATATTTTGTGCTTTCACACTTTTAAATCACGTTTTTCTTCTGTAAAATGCGATCGTAATGTGTTCCTCATTTGTATGTCTGCAGCAAACAGCATAGGAGTGACTTCCCAGTTCTTACAGTATGTGTTTCCAAAAGGATATTTGTGAAGTAGAGGAATACTTTATATTTTAATGTTCATGTTGACCAGAACAGGCTTACCACCTAGCTTTAGCTTTTCATTCTTCTGTTAAATGTTACACTTTAGTCATGTCCTATCTTTTCTTAATCTGTATTTCAGTTACAGAAGTTTTAAAATCTAAGACATTTTTTAAAATAACTCTAAAAGAATGTTAAATATGATTTACATACCTTTACCTCTGTTTTGTATGCGTCTGTCTTCTACAGGAACTGGACAACGAAAATAAAACTGAACACCGTTACTTCATACTTATACCACTTTTGCTTTAGCCTAGCAAAGACTCAATATCACTGCAGAGATACCTGTCTGAATTTTAGTGTCCAGATGCTTGGGTGAGGTTTAGACTAGTTGTTGCGTCTGTGCCATCATAAACAAGAATTGTTTTCCTTTTTTCTATAGAGAGGAATTCATGGTGGACTCATGATGCAGGTCCTGTGGCTCCAAAGCAGACCGAGATCACCCCTCCAGCACATCGATGAGACTTGCTCTTCTTGACTTGTGCCATGCTCAGTAAGTTTCCCACCTGCCATGCTCTTGTTGTTGTCACGGTTCGGGGGGTTAGGACCCAGGCTCAGAGTGAAAACACACTAAACTCAAAAGGGCAGATTCAAATAAAGACTTTACTATCAAAATATAAACAAGCAGTGGACAACCAAAAGACCACAAGGAGAAATTCTAAGAAATTAACAAAAATAACTGAAGAGGGAAAAAAAGCAAACACACAGAGGATTTGGAAAACGGAAAACTCAAAAAGCTTGCAAGCACAGGAATACCGACAGCAAGGGCAGAGACACAGGCAGGGCAGAACACAGTCAGGCAGAACACAGACAAGCAGAATACAGTCAGGCAGAACACAGGCAGGGCAGAATACAGGCAGGCAGAACACAGGCAGAGCAGAACACAGTCAGGCAGAATACAGGCAGGGCAGAACACAGTCAGCCAGAATACAGGCAGAGCAGAACACAGTCAGGCAGAATACAGGCAGGGCAGAATACAATCAGGTAGAATACAGGCAGGGCAGAACACAGACAAGCAGAATACAGTCAGGCAGAACACAGGCAGGGCAGAACACAGACAAGCAGAATACAGTCAGGCAGAACACAGGCAGGGCAGAACACAGACAAGCAGAATACAGTCAGGCAGAATACAGGCGGGCAGAACACAGGCAGGGCTGAACACAGACAAGCAGAATACAATCAGGCAGAACACAGTCAGAACACAGATAAGCAGAATACAGGCCGGGCAGAACACAGTCAGGCAGAACACAGACAGGCAGATACATACAAGCAAAAAACATACACAAGCAGGCAGATACATACAAATGCAAACACACACAAGCAGGAATGCAGGCAGAAACACAAAGAACCAGCACCCGAGTCAGGGAAACAAAGAACTTAAATGGACACAAAGATAACAAGACACAGGTGAACTCAAAGCACAATCACACCAGACACGGAAGGGATAACGAGACGCAGATGGGAACAATGATCAAATAACGAGATAACAATAATAGAAAACAATAATACAAATAACACAGGGGAAACCAGTGAGGGAAGGAACAGAAATACAAAAACTGAGAAGTGCCGCCATCTGGCGGCCCAAAAAGGAAAAACAGAAACAAAAAGACAGAACCATGACAGTTGTTTCCCACCTTTCAGGTACAGTAAGAATAACTAAACTTATCCTCACAGCAAAATGGAGTGAGAAAAATCTTCACAGAAATCAGGTAAAGGAAGTAAATGCAATGATATTTGGTAGGACTAAAAGACAATAGCCAGACATGCATTTAATTTCTCATAAATTTATAACATTTGTCCTTAACCTTGACTTTTTTTTGTTTTACCAATTTTCTTCACGTAAATAGTTTGGTGCTTTAAGTTATTGCTGAATTCACCAAGCTCTGCTTGTTAAGAAGAAGAAACTTTTTGGAAGTTGAAGTTAAGGAAAAGGTGTATTTGAAACCGAGCCAAAGACCCAGCAATCTGAGCTTGGTTGTCCAGGACTTTAACTCGAATTTTAAAAACTGCTTTACATTTAGGTATGCAGCAAATGCTCGTAACTAGAGCAACATTTTTTTTTTGAGGTAAAAACTACATAATTTATTTACACAGTAGTAGTAAATATATAAACATACAATGAACTTCCATAGTAGGTGCAAAAGGGAGAATGAGAATATAGTGCTTCACTTACCAAATAGTTCGGAGGATATGGTTTTACATGTAGTTTAGGTTGGACAAGTAAATCCAAAACCATTGAGAAGTAGGCGAGTTGAAATGTAAACAACAGGTGGGTGTGTGAACGACAGACAGTAATAATAACAGAAGTAATAGTAGGAGTAAAACAAAACCTTTTTTAAAGTTTGAATCTTTAGTTTAAAATAAAATATATTTACATAAAAGCTATATATTTTACACTTCAGTTGTGTCCCATGAGCTCTCACTCTATATTTCAGTTTCAATAGTTTAAGCATTTGAAGCATTTTTTTTTTTTTTTTTACTTCAAAATAATGTTAAGTATACTTTACATTATTTGACTTCAGCTGTGTACTCTTGCTTTTGTTTTCTACTGAAGTTAAAAAAAAACGCAAAAATTTTCTTTTAGCCAGTTACATAGTTTGCTTTAAACAGTTTTGGCTGGTAAGCATGATTTAAATACAGGAAATGTAATGCCTTCCGGAAATTGTTGCTGGCAAAAAATAAAACATATTTTAAAAAATCAAAGCAAAATGGAGGGTGACACATTTTAACAGAAATCAGACGAGAAGCTATAATGATATTTCAGTGGAATGAAGAAACAATAGACAGGACTGGATTGCAATATTTTTTTGTAAATGTAAGTGATGTGAAATACTTTAAACACATACCCATATTTTTTTCCTGTTAATGGTAAACATTTCATAATATATTTTCTCATATTTACAACATTGTTCATTGGCTGATATACTCAGAACATGATATGAAACCAGTTACTGTTAACTTCATGAATTTGAGTAATCTTGCAAGATATGTTATGATATTGTCACAAACTTTTTAACAGGATGATAGTCTCCTTAGATAGGTCCTGCAATTAAATCTTATCTGAAGTTGCCATACGTACATGAATAACGGCTTCAAGATAAGCCGTTTTAAAACTTGAACTATATGTGCCAAGTTTTAAAATGAATGTTTTAGCATGACATTTACATTGGTAAGCTTTTATCCTACATCAGTAACAAACACTTTGGGCCAGGGACTTTGTTTTAAATAACGCAAAGAGCCTAACATATATTTATATAAACTGGTAAATGGTAAATGGACTGCATTTATATAGCGCTTTTATCCAAAGCGCTTTACAATTGATGCCTCACATTCGCCAGAGCAGTTAGGGGTTAGGTGTCTTGCTCAAGGACACTTCGACACTCCCAGGGCGGGGTTTTGAACCGGCAACCCTCCGACTGCCAGACAATCGGTCTTACCTCCTGAGCTATGTCGCCCCTTAGAACTATCTATCTTAGAACCTTAAACTATCCTACAGAATATAGCGGCAATATATATAATAGTTCTAATTCTTATTTTTACGTAGGCTATAGCCCACAACCCTTTTTAAAGTAGGTTGCATTATATGTGCCAAGTTTTAAAATGAATGTTTTAGGATGCCTTTTTACATTGGTAAGCGTTATGATTGCCTACAGACATCAGACTATTTGTTAAACAAGGCTACTCTGTGTTTATGTATCAATCCCTATCTAAATAAATAGCCTATTAAATAAATAATTCTTATTTCCATAAGTCATCAAAATAATATGTCAAACATTAACAAAGCAATGTTTTGCAACCATTGCAACATTCTTTTGATTTTTTTATGTTTAATATCTTTTGCCAATTTAGTCCGTGCCTGAGTAGGACACAGTAGGTTTTCTCAGAATAAAATATGACCGGGAATGGTGTTTGCTGTCACATTCTGGTAAGGATGTTCAATGCAACTACTGTCACAATGAAAGCAATATTAACCCTTCAGGAGTGAGTTCACAAATGCGTGATTAGAATGTTCTTAACTGAACATTCTAATGCTGATGTAACAATCACTGCTGGTAGTTGAATGCAATGGAGTTTTAGAACGTTGACTAAAAATTAAAAAAAAAAATTAAAACATACCAAAAAACCTACTCTTCAAAGGGTTCATTGTTACAAGTGACGTTCAGGTTTTGAGGACAAATTCCTATAATCCCACATTTTATCACAATTTTGCGTGCATTTGTACAGCAAGATCCTGTAAATTCCCCTTAAAGCATTTCACATCATGTTTTGGAGACAGCAGAATTACTGTGGTCTACCGAGTCTTTTGAAATCAGGCCAGTATCAGGCCAGTGCTTCTTCTTCTTTGTTTTCACTCCACAGTCCACCGGAGGAGGACAATTCCTGCAAAATTTGTGCGAGCAGATAGTAGGAACTGTCTTCCCCTGACGCATCTCTGTGCAATCCAGACACGTGTACTATATAATAAGGTTAATAAAATAAAGGTTAACTTACAGCAGCACTCTTAGCTTCAACTGGACATAGCGTATTATACGATACAGACAGACTGTCTATAAAATAATCTGCAAATTAACAAAAAGAACAAGCACAAGTTGAATGTCTAGAGTATTGCATATTTTAATTTGTCACCCCAGCATATGCATAGATGACATTTTTTGATGCATAAAACAATCATAAATCTCAGGTTAGAGTACAAAGAATAGGATAGAGTACGAAGAATTAGGACGGAGTGTAGCACAGTGGGTAAGGAACTGGGCTTGTAACCGAAAGGTCGCAGGTTCGATTCCCAGGTAGGACACTGCCGTTGTACCCTTGAGCAAGGTACTTAACCGAAATTCCTTCAGTATATATCCAGCTGTATAAATGGATACAATGTAAAATGCTATGTAAAAGTTGTGTAAGTCGCTCTGGATAAGAGCGTCTGCTAAATGCCTGTAATGTAATGTAATGTAATGATAAGCATGTTACCAAACATTGTAAATAAATTGTATATTTTAGAAACAATTTGGATAAGAGACAGCAGTGTAACAGCAATTACAAGTACTACAGAGGTTAAAAATTGAGCATATTTCAATCACAGAGTCATGAATTACATGTCTGAAGTCAGCAATATTATCTTCTCTTCAGCAAGCTTGAAGGGTATTAGTACGATACAGGATCTCACACAGATGTCCCAGAGGCATTTTACATCATACCAACCCCATCAGCTATTAATTTATATGTAGCTAGGTAGCCATCTCACTTGCTAGCAATGACAGTACAGTTGCTCTGTACAGTACTGTAGCTCAGTACGGTAGCTCTCTGCGCTGTGCGAAACAGTAACTAGCTCATAATAAATAGCTACCAAGCTAGAAATATTCTGCTTTTAGCTTGCTAGCTAGGTTTTAGACAGCTAGCTAATGAGTAAGCACAAGTAAATGTAACATCATATATGTTCTGCAAATCTTTTTTTTATAAGGTGAAAGCTAGCAGTATCTTAGGTTATCTAGCCAGGTAGCTGCAGGCACAAAGGCTGAAATGTTAGATAACTCCTCTGCTACACAATCATTGTACAGTTTCTCAGACGTTATCTGTTTTTTAATGTTACCTGTCTTTACAAGCTACACTGATTCCTCTTTAATTGCAGGTCAAGTTTCCTATTATATGACATTCAACAAAACATTAATGAGACAATCCTACACCAACCACCGCAACCCATAATCACACATTACAGAATACAAGAAATGCAATATGGAAGACTAGTTTCATTTTCAGAAATGTATTAAATGCAGTAAAATGTATAAAATTATTAAATCTGTGAGGCTTAACTAATTCTTAATTGTTAAATGCTCAGTGGATTACATATTGCAATAATGACAGTGCTTAAAATAACCATTTAAATCAAACCTAAAGACATAACTTGATTGAATAGTAGCCTCAAGCTTAACCAATCATTACCTTCTCCTCATGGAATTTTGTGGGCCTTTCTTGATTTATATTCGTATATTCCTCTTCCCACTCCTCCCAGTGCACCCACAACAAGTGCTATACCTGCTCCTATTCCTGCCCCAATCCCTGCTCCTACTGGGCCTCCCACTGCAACTCCTATTGTAGCTCCTATTGCAGCTCCTGCTGCTGCTCCTACTCCTCCACCAGCTGTGGTATATAGTGCAATCATACCAACAGTATTGAAGTCATTCTCTTTTTCTGCCTGCTTTCTCGCTTCTATCATCTCCTGTCTCCATTCCTCGCTATTCTCAAATCCGTCTTCACCCTCCCACCTAATATCACAATTCCTTTTGATTATCTCTGACTTTCGCTTCTCCAGAATTTTGTTTTGTGCTTCTCTGATGGCCCTCTCAGCCTTTGAATACATGTCATTCGTGAAGGAGCTTCCACCATTTCTCTCCACCATTTTGTCTATATCCAGTAGCAGTGATGCGGCTTTCATGGGCGAAATCGGGTACTGAAATGTATGTGTAGGTAGATTTTCATGCTCATTTGATGCTCTGCTGGTACGATGTCCTAGAAGGGGGGAGCAATCAGCGGAATTACTGTATTCATAATCAAACCTGAGTACAGGGTTCTCGTTACTTTCAATGGTAAGTACTATTACATACTTTTTTGCATTGACACCAAATACATCTTTGATCAGCTCCAGTATGTCCTTCCTTTTATGATGCATTTCTCCTGACTTTTCTACTATGACGAAGGCATGAGGTCCTGGTGAAGTAAGGCAGATGCATGCCCTGATTTCCCTCATTATGTCCTCGGAAGTCCTTTTAATATCAGAGAGTCCTGGAGTCTCAACCACAGTTACTCTCCTCTCAAGCACTTCTCCATTTATTTTCTGACAGCCACTTGTTTCTGAACGCTGAAGTTTCCCTGGAAGGATGTCATTGCTTGCAGTCCTGTTATCTGCTGTAGTGTCCCCGATCAGTAATATCCTCAATTCTGGCTTCTCATTCCATTCTGTAAAATAAGGAGTGAGCTCGGTTAGTGTGCCCTGTTCCCTCGAATTTGGACTTGCTTTTTTACAAAAAGTCCTCTCCTTATTCTTTATAGTTTTGGCCAAATAACATTTTGGTTTCAGTGGTAGAAAACACCGGGAAAACTCTATGCAACTTGTAAAATCTAAGTGTTGGAGAACCTCTCAGATAATTAGGACAAAAAAGTCTTAAAGGGAAGGGAAAAAACAAAACAAAACTAATAGAAAAAAGTACACAAAAGGAAATTGAACAAAGCAATGTCTTCTATGCAACAGGGTAAATGTGAGTCAAAGCTAATTGAGCTGAAAGCACTCTGATTTGGTTTTAAATTGCAGACATAAGGGATTTTTTTCTGATCTGACGACAGAAAATATTCTGACAATGTGCAAATCTGCAGTTGCCCTTTAAAATGAATTTTGTGACCTATAATTAATATACATTGAAAACATTTTGTGTCATATATCAAGTGTACACCAACGATGCATTTTGCATGCCGTTAGTTACAAAATACTCAACCTTGTCTGAGCTCTTCCATTTCTCTCCTCATGCGCTCCTTCTCCTGTTCCTCCTTTCTCTTCTCTTCTGCCTCCTGGAACTGCTCACTGGTGTAGTGCCATCCTCGCACACCCACCATTTTATCAATCTTATTCAGGAGCTGAATTACTTGGGTACGATCATTCCTTTTATTATTAAAAACATGATACCTCCATCTTACTTTATCAAGAAGATATGTGAGCTCATCAGAGTCTGCTAGTAAGGTCTCTAGATGATCAGGGTCTTCCAGTTGATCTCCATGGGTAAAGAGGACCATCGTATGCTTTAAAGCAGCCTCACCAAACACTTCTCTAATCACGTCTGCTGCTTGTTTCTCCTCTGGTGTGAACCTGCCCAATTTTATCACCAGCAGGAATGCATGTGGTCCTGGGGCGCTCATTGGGAAACATTCTGCTACCCTGTCTTTTGCATCCTCCCTAGAAACCGTTAAATCAGTCACGCCTGGTGTGTCGACCACTGTGACTGTCCTACCCTCCACTTTTGCTTCTCCTTTCTGACATTGAGTAGTCAGAGCATTGAAACTAAAACCTGCTTTAAATTCTTCTTTGCCGAGGATGGTGTTTCCTACCGAGCTTTTCCCAGACCCCGTCTTTCCCACAAGCACGAGCCTCAGAGACGACATGGCACCTGCTGTACAGGTAGAGTAACCCCTAAAAAGAAAGTTTATATCATTATTGCAGGATGGATGAGGAGCAATGAGAAGCAAAAGCCAGTATTTTCCACACTGATTTGATTTGTACTTGTAATTTGTATATTTACTAGAAGTCTGTATTATGGTAGGCATGAGGATCAAGTCTGCCCATGCCTGACTATAAAACCAGCCTGACGAGCTCGAGTCAAGTTTGTAGCCAGAACATAATAACGCCAGATCACTGAAACAGCCATATTTGCGCTTTCACTTTTAAATCACGTTTTTCTTCCGTAAAATGTGATCGCAATAAGTTCCTCATTTGTATGTCTGCAGCAAACAGCATATGAGTGACTTCCCAGTTCTTTCAGTATGTGTTTCCAAAAGGATATTTGTGAAAGAGGAATACTTTATGTTCATGTTGACCAGAACAGGCTTACCACCTAGCTTTAGCTTTTCATTTTTCCTTCTGTTAAATGTTACACTTTAGTCATGGCCTATCTTTTCTTAATCTGTATTTCAGTTACAATAGTTTTAAAATCTAAGACATTTTTTAAAATAACTTTGAAAGAATGTTAAATATGATTTACGTACCTTTACCTCTGTTTTGTATGCGTCTGTCTTCTACAGGAACTGAACAACGAAAATGAAACTGAACACCGTTACTCAATTCTCCATACTTACACCACTTTTGCTTTAGCCTAGCAAAGACTCAATATCATTGCAGAGATACCTGTCAGAATTTTAGTGTCCAGTTTGGGTGACGTTTAGACTTGTTGCATCTGTGCCATCATAAACAAGGATTGTTTTCCTTTTTTCTATAGAGAGGAATTCAGGATGGACTCTGATTGTGAAGCATGCAGCATGAGGCTTGCTCTTCTTCACTTGTGCCACGTTTCTCATCATTCAAGTAGGAGGAACTAACTTGTTCTCACAGCAAAATGGAGGGAAAAGAATCTTCACAGAAATCGGGTAAGGAAAATAAATAAAATGATATTTGGTAGGACTAAAAGTCAATAGCTAGGCATGCATTTAATTTCTCATGAATTTATAACATTTGTCCTTAACCTTGACTTACAATACAACTAAATGTTTTACCAATTTTCTTCACAGAAATAGTTTGGTGCTTTTAGTTATGGCTGAATTCATTAAGCTCTGCTTGTTAAATTGGAAACTGGGCCAAAGACCCAGCAATCTGAGCTTGGTTGTGCAGGACTTTAACCCAAATTTTAAAAACTGCTTTACATTTAGTTATGCAGCTAATGCTTGTAACCAAAGCAACAGATTTTTGTTTTTTAGGTAAAAACTACATAATTTATTTACACGGAACTAGTAAATATATAATCATACAATGAAGTTCCATACTAGGTGCAAGAGGGAGACTTTGCCAATATTTGACAAAAACACCTCAAACCAATTGCAGATTATTCTATTAATGCCTGGCCTTTTCCCACAACCTTTGTTTTTCACAAGTAATTGATTTCAAATTTATTAAAATTTAAGAAATCAATTAAAAATACATTTAATTCTGCTTTGATCAATAACTTTGCCAATGTTGGACAAAAACACCTCAAACCAATTGCAGATTATTCTATTAATGCCTGGCCTTCTTCCACAACCTTCGGTTTTCACGAGTAATAGATTGCCAATTTATTAAAATTCAATAAACACACAGGTTCCTGATTATGATTGTACTTTTACCTCGGTCCCTAACTAAGGCACAAAATGCCGAATGTGAATGTTCAATATGAAACCAACTCTACCTCGGTAACGAAAGGTTGGTGTGTTTTCAGTCTGCCGTGGACGACTGACAGTAATAATAACAGAAGTAATAGTATGAGTAAAATGAAACTTTTTTAAAGTTTGAAGCTTTAGTTTAAAATAAAATATATGTATATAAAATTCAATAGTTTGTGCGTTTGAAACATTTTTTAAAAATTTCAAAATAATGTTAAGGTTACTTTACATTATTTGACTTCAGCTGTGTACGCTTGCTTTTGTTTTCTACTGAAGTTAAAGAAAACGCTAAAAATTTCTTTTAGTCAGTTACACAGTTTTCTTTAAACAGTTTTGGCTGTTAAACATGATTAAAATACAGGATATGAAACCAGTTCCTGATAAAACCAGTTTCTGTTGGTTACCACCCTTTTAACTTGTATGTTTTATAATCTCATTTGCTTAAATCTATAAGAAATTATGGAGTTTACTATAAAGTTTTTTTAATGAAAATTTTAACAAAACTTGATGCATGATCCTTGAACATACTACTATTCCTAGGCTATATGAATCTTTGTCTTCTAACTATACAGCTGACGTGCGTTGAAGATGACGAAGTTTGCGGCGAACAGTTCATGTTGAACTCATTTCCTTTAGTTCGCCACCAACGCATGTTTGATAAAAATGGATGCTTCTGTAAGCTCTAAGCGGAGGGTGATTTGCTTCCGCGATATCAGACTGCTTCACTGATAGTGGTCCTGACATGACAGATATTATCCGAGTGCATGTATGTATTGGCGTGTAGCGCAACTAATAAACAGGTCAGCAGAATTAAGCGATCTGCTGAGGAAGTCATCCCGCGATATGATGATTTTGACTTTACTTTGCGCTCACATTTCAGGATTAAACGGAAAACTTTGTTCTCGCGGTGTATTTCCTGTCAGCAGTCATTTTTGTTCGTGGTGCACTGCCTTTTCAGACTGTTCGGTAACCTTAGCTAACGTTCGTGGTGAACAGAAAAAAAGTTTGAATATGTTCACGAACGTTAGCTAACGCTCACGGTCTTGAATGCACGTCTGGTGCTACTATCCTTATTACTGCACTATTGCTAGTGGCCATTCCAGTTCCTGAGTTTTGTTTTGTACTGTCTAAAAAGAAAGGGAATTCATCATTTCACAGTAAAATTAAGACAGTTTAAACTATATCGTTTCACTGTATATTGTATCAATCAAATGCATTGGACTATGCACACATTTGTGCCTTGAAGCAGTAGTAGATTGCAATGTTTAAGTAAGTCTACTGCTGTTTAAAGGCGCAAATATTCACATAGTTCAACGCATTATGTAGCATTTGATTGATATGGGAACACGGGGGTTGACCTTGAACTGTATCACGAAGTGTTAGCTTTCACTTGTTAGTTTTCAAATGTTAATTCTCTCTCCCTTCCCCAATTCCCCTTCTCTCCGCTCCATATTTTTTCTTCTTTTATTGTTATCAATGGTACAAAAATGAAGGACCAAAATCACAATAACTGTGGGCAGCTGCAGATCACCAACCCATGGACTGCCTCAGACCTTTCTTCTGCACTAGGAGAGTTAGTGAACAGGGAGGGTGGGTGAATGTCATGATCGCCTGTGGGTGAGGGGGTGGTGGTACGTAGGGATCACAGACTTGGGAGAGGAGGTTTCTACCATGAATTTCACCCCCTTTATTTGCCCTTCCCCCTGCCCTCAGACGGTTGGCGCCCCCTAGAGGCGACTGACTGTGTTGCCTATGCCTAGACCCAGCCCTATCCACACACAGGTGCCAGTTGCAATCTCCAGTAATTTTTTTAGTAAAATCAAAGAATTTGTATTTTTTGGAAATGATTTCTGCGGAATTAAAACCAATTCATTTTCCCATTTATTTACCATTTCTGATATACTCTCAAGTTCCAAAGTATTAATATAAAATAAATTCAGTGAGCAAATCGAAAGGGCTTGTTCACAAAGAATAAATGGATTAGATTTATCCTGCTTTAGAGCTTGTGTGACATAAAGTTTACTTCTTTTGAAGGTAAACAAGATGAAGAAAGTGAATGCCAACCAACAGTCAAAAGACGAAACAGTTTTGAATTCATACCACCAAACTGTAAGTATGCCTCAGTGAAATATGCAGAAAATCTTAAATTCTGCTGTGTAAAAATCTGTGTGCGGAAATATGACAGCCATTTAACGCTGACAATTTTATTGCCCATTACTGATACTGCAGATACAGCCCACACAGGAATAATGTCTAAAAAAAAAGGTCAGATTAGTGATTTTTTAAATTATCTCATAAATATATATGATCTCTTTAAATAACATACGATGCACCATTTAATTTGAAGTTAGCATGAAGTTAGCTTTTCATTTTAACCACAACACAACAGCTTGTGAAATGGCCATTTTTAAAAGTTTAAATCAATTGGTCAATTACTATTTAACTCATTTTTTTAGAACTGCAATAATAAAATAATCAGAATATATTAATATTTAAAAGAATATTCAAACAGGAAATGGTGATATCTTAAGATAGCTACCTAGCCAGTTTTGATGGTTGTGCAAAAAAGTGTGAATAAATGCTATTCAATCAAGAAGTCCTCCCAATGCAGGCATCCAGGGGCCAGTTGCACTAGCTGAACATAGGCCTGACGTGTGTTCAAGACACATTTTCAAACATATTCAAACTTTTTTCTGTTCGCCACGAACGTTAGCTAACAGTTAGCTAACAGTCTGAAATGGTAGAGCACCTCAAACAAAAATGGCTGCTGACACAGAGAGAACAAGAAAGTTGACAATCATTTGGCTGTTATAATTGACTTTGATCAATGTAATATTTGTTCTGACCTTTAAAAAAAATCCCACCTAATCAGAAAATCAGCTATCATTGTTAGACCTAATCTAGCTTATCTTTTTTCACTTATGTTAATGTTGGCCAAGTTGCTTTTTTCCATTTAGTCGCATTTTTATTAAAAATGCATTGGTGGCGAACTAAATGGAATGTTCATTTAAAATTGTCAAGGGTAATGGTTGGCTGCAAACTTAGTTCGCCACGAACATTCGTCATCTTGAACACACGCCTGGTCTTATGGTTATATCTGACATGTGCACAATGTCAGACATAAAAAATACACCTGTTGTGTCAACTAGGAATAGCGTTACACCTGGAATGCAAATTCTAGCGTAGTGCAAATTCTACGCCTACTATGAAGTAGGCGTAAGTGTAACTTTCTCACTATTCTCCTAGGTAGCGCTCTTTGCTAAATTAAAAACAACAACCACTGAATATTGCACGTCTAGGTTATAGATTGCCCAACCAGCGCGCTTTCAGACATAAGAGAATATTATGAGATCGAACAGATCCTCTCCATATATTTGTGGATAGTGACTTGATTAGACAAATATCTTGTGGTGCCCAGCAAAAAAAATCCATCACAAAACTGCACCGCAACTATAGCAAGAACCTGATGCAACTAGAGAGAAACCAATTTCCCTGACTACAGTGAAATGGCAACTACAATCTGCTGGTCTAAAAGGATGTGTATCTGCCTTTTCACAATCTTTCTTCATCTAGTGATGGTGATGGTGCGTGGCCCACTGGAGAATTTTCTTCTTGTTACCAGCAGGGTTTTTTTTGCAGATATGCATCCTTTTAGATTGGCAGATCATAGTTTCCGTTTCATCATTTAGTCAGGGAAACTGGTTTCTCTCTAGTTGAATTGAGTTCTTCCTGTAGTTGTGGTGCAGTTTTATGACAGTTTCTTTTGCTAGACAACACTAGATATTTGTCTCCTGCCTCTTGATCTTCTTGGTCTTCTCCTGTTAACATTATGGCCCATCAGCTGGACCCTTCTGTGTGTGTACTGAACACTGCACCTGGAAATCTTAAGCTTTTTCGCAATTTCTTGCTGTTGCCACAATAAGTTTACTTGGGCTGGCACATCTAAGCCTAACTCCTTCTCCTTTGCCATATTTATAGCAACTTTAGTGCCTATTTTACTTGCTCTACAGACTAAAGGTATTAGGCCCGTGGTTAAATTTTTTTTAAGGTGGATTAAATTTCACCCCTTCACCTCCAACTTTGCAAAAAGGTTGGATAGACATCCTATAATTTGTTATACTTTGGTGTATTATTCAATAACTGTGCATATATTAACTGAATTCTTCCCTACCTAAAGTTTATTTAGAAAAAACACAGGTGGCCTAATACTTTTGGCCTGTGCTGTATGTCATTAAACCGTTAAAACTTAATGGTTAACACTTAATCCTTTTCTGCAACAGTGTCCAAAGATGCTGGAACTGAGCAAAATCCTGAACTCAGACTGGTGTTGGTGGGAAAGACAGGAGTGGGGAAGAGTGCTTCTGGAAACACGATCCTCGGCAGAAAAATATTCAAGTCAAAGATGAGTTTTTCATCCCAGACTAAGTCATGTGAGAAACAGCACGGCACGGTAGCGGGACGCAGTGTGTATGTGGTAGACACGCCAGGGCTCTTCGACAACCAACAGAATGAGCAGGACGTCAGGCGAGAGATTGGGAGGTCCATCAACTATTCATCCCCGGGACCTCATGCTTTCTTGCTGGTAGTAAAACTTGATCGGTTCACAGAGGAGGACAGAAGAACGGTGCAGCACATACAGGAGTTGTTTGGGGAAGGGGCCTCCCGCTACATTATAGTTCTGTTCACGCGAGGGAGCGAGCTTTCGGACGACATAGAAGACTGTATTAAAGAAGCAGACAGCGGTCTCAGATCAATGCTGTCCGAATGTGGAAACAGGTACCATGTCTTTGAGAACAGTAATCTCGATGACCGTCGGCAAGTGACCGATCTTCTTGACAAAATTGAGGCAATGGTGAAGGAGAACGGTGGTGGGTGTTACACCAATGAGATGTTCCGTGAGGTGGAGAGGTTGCTTCAAGAGAAAGAGAAAGAGCTCAGGAGGCAGTATGAGGAAAAACTGCGTCAAAAAGAGGAGGAGCTGAAGGCTAGGTTTGAGAAGGAAATGGAGGAGCTGAAGACAGACCTGGAGAAGAAGATGGAAAAGCTAGTAGACGAAGGAAAAGAGAGGGACCTCAAGATAAGGACTTTGGAGGAGAAGCACAAGAGAGAACTCGCTGAGTTTGAGCGCTTCTACGAGGAGAAAGGCAGAGCTGCCAGGGATGAAGCAGAGACTTCGGACTTTACACACAACTTCATTTTCAGGATGTGGAATTATGTCTGTGGAGCAATGACCAGAACCTAGGGAAACAGCCACCAGTATATCACAAGCTTACAGTATATGTGGCACTTGTACAGTGAACGACTCGTGGGAACTCTAGTGGAAGCTCTACCAGAGTTCCAACACACTCTAGTCTCATTTTAGGCAACATTCAAAGATCTGCCATTATCCAGTGGTTTGAATCTTCATTCCTGTTTCCTTTTCCAAGTCAACATAGATTGGAAAAAACTGATATTCCTACCAGCTTTTCAGAGTCCTTTTCTAGACACTGGAAAAAATACAATCTCCAGCCTCACCTTTCTATCCCAAGCGAACACTATCTGGTAGGCTTTCAAAAACAAGCTCCACTCACCTCAGCCTTGGCAACAATTGGCCTTGTGACCAGTTATTCCATGTAGGCCAACGACCCAACAGCGGACCAGCTGGAGACTTGAAGATGTCTTCACCATTCCTCCAGACAGACTTGGTAAAGGGTCCTGAGTAAGAGACTGCAGCCATGAATATGAATGATAATTATTCATGAACTGATATTAAGTGTTGAGATGAACACTGGTCTGAACTCCAAAGAATTTCTTTTATGTTTTAGCTGTGCAGTTGTTTATGATTGTATGTAAACAAAATGTGGCATTTGTTGATCAATAAAGAGAATTCAATAAATAAATCAATAATGACAATTCTTGAGAATTCATTTGCACTGTACTTTTTTTAAACTACAGGTAGAGGTGTCATTCCTGGCTTCATTTAACTAACAACTTTTGCACCCTACCATTAAAAAGAAAAATTAAAAGTTAAAGAAAAAGATTGCTTTATATGATCAAAAAACTCTGCAGCAATTGCTGTGTTACTATAGTGATTGTGGATTAAAATGCTTTCAGGGAGGCATCTTACTTTGCTCCACTTGGCGTATGAACTTACTGGAACATCTTCTCACCCACTGGAATTTATTTCTGCCGGAACAAAGAACGGACAACCTTGTGCCAGCCGTGTTGATTGGGCAAACGATCAACAGAATTACATTTAAAAATAAAACAAAAAACTTATAATCAAAGGCTTGAACTATTGTCCCTGTTTTAGATATTTCAGTCATGGAGCAAAATGATTCTCCCAACTAGCATTGATGCCTCTTCCTGCTTCTTCAGGCCAGGCATTCAGGCCACAGTGTCTGCAGGTATTTGTGGTTTCCTTTCAGTCAGCAGCCAATTAAGGCCTTTTTGAGAACAAGGTGTGTGGACTTTCTAGCCAATTAGTGACTTGAATGAATCATTCTTGCTGAAACACAAGGAAAACCAGCTTGCTGTGTAAGGTGGTTATGGAGAAATAAGAACCCCAAAATGAGCTGAGCTGCCACATCTTGTCAGTGACTCGATGATTTAAACAAATTCTTTTGTTTTGCTCTGATAAGCGAAACCTTTTAATTTGTTTACTCAAGTCATTGACTGACAGCTGTTACACACGTGTTTGCGTGCGGCACCATAAGACATGGTTTTTGGGGAAAAGGAACGTAGAGTGATTCGTTGGTTTGAGAGAGCAGAAGATCACGAGACGCTGGTGAGAATGTGAAGATCCCAGCTTTCTCCGCAGGCACCCAGAGTCCGCGCGCGTGGTGAGGTTCTTGGCATTTGCGCCGAGAAAGAAATAGCAGCTATGTCGGAGAACCTGAGAGCAGGTTTGCACATACGCCGCAGAACACCCGTGATTGTGAGATTCACAGGACTGTCAGTCATTAAACTGAACAGGCTGTGCAGGTAACAGTCACTCAGCAGCAGACCTGGGTCAAATACGTATTTGTTTTGGATTCAGACACTTTTCTGTGCTCTGTTGATTTTGCCTGGTGTAACTGAGCCAATATGACCTGAAGGTGGGGTCTGCACTTTTTGAGAGTGTTTCAATACACCAGACAAGACCAGTAAAGCGTAGAAACGTATTTGAATCCAAAACAAATGCGTATTTGACCCAGGTCTGCTCAGCACATAGCAAATAATGACTGCATGCCCCCCCACGTTACTCTTCTGTGTTCACAGTCCTGCTTTCAGTGTAAACGTGGGGGTATGACAGACCCCCCCCCCCCAGCAATGTGCAGCTGTCATCGCACATTTTCACAGGAGTTGCTAGTGGAAAAAAAGCCGAATGCTGCCTGCCATTTGTGTACTGAGCACTTTTTGAATTTCAGGCACTGACATTTTCAATTAAGCATCTGTGATACCGGCTCAATGCGCTGGCTGGCGGTGAACGGGCTTGACTGTGGCGATTCAGCATATTGCATTATGCCCGTACAAAAAAATAAATAAATAAAATAAATAAAATTATTCAAATAGTCTGTAATCATTTTTATTTATGAACGCCAGTTAAAAATGAATGGGGGTGTGCCAGTTAAAAGTGAATGGGGGTGTGCCAGTTAAAAATGAATGGGGGTGTGCCTAACAAAAAGCAATGCACCCCAATGTCCAAAAACATGAATTTAGATTTTTTTTTTTAAAAAACGAAAATGGGGGAGATTATGCTGGACTCTTAACGGCCGTGAGGTGAAAGAGGACAGGAGCAATCCAGCCGTTATTCTGTCAGCTGTGACCTCCATTAAGATTCCAGATTAGCGAAGGCCGCGGTGGAATTTGAATAGAGTCTCCGCAGCCGTGACTCGCCCCCGAATAACTTCAATAACTTTAATCACTAAACATCAAGACATACGTAATTGTTCAGCTAAATAAATAACGCCAAGCAAGCAATTAACAGTGTTTAAAATATAATAACCTTTGGATTTTTGCTTTCACTTTTAAAATCACTTTTATGCCTTTATGGGGTTAAATGCTTGACTAACTGCGTTGGAGTGTGTCATGATCACGACAGACAGGTGATCATGGCTCCTGTTTTGGGGGTGGGGGGGGGGATTCTGGTATATTTCCATGGTCACGGGGGGCTGTGGAAGCAAAAAGGATGAGAATTACTGATCTACACCATTATCTAGAAAGAGCTGCATTTTGCACTCAACCTAAAAGACATTCTTCATGACCAAATCTGATCTTGTTTCACCACGGTGTTATTGAGCAGCGATGACCAGATATTGCTTTAGAAAGCATGATTCATCGGCCACAAATTGTGTCACATCACAAATAAAGATATAAAGTCGGATAAATATTGCCAGGAATAATCTCACTGTCAGATTTAATGCATTGGATATCAGAAATGTGTGTTAAGGTCAAACTGGACATGCATGTGCATTTGTGTATTTGCATTTTACGATAATGCGAATGTTTTAATGTGGAATAGGCTGGTTTACACAAGCTCTTCCTAGTTGTTTAATTAAAAAAACTGCCTCTGCATTAAAATTCAGAAACACTTTACTAATTTTGCTGCTGCAATATATATTTGGCAGCAGCAGAGGACACTGAACTTCAGCCTTACTGAGAATGCATTTGCATTCTGTGTGTACAGTTCAAACTCATCTGTGTGCGTGTGTGTGCGTGTGTGTGTGTGTGTGCGTGCGTGTGTATGTGTGTGTGCGTATGTGTGTATGTGCGTATGTGTGTTGTGTGTGTGCGTGTGCACATGTGTGTGTGTGTGTGTGTGTGTGTGTGTGTGCATGTGTGTATGCGTGTGTGTGTGCGTGCGTGTGTCTGGTGTGGTTTGTCGGTTCATATTATTAGCAGTTAGGTTGCTCATTTAATCTTCATTTTATTGCTTTTATTTTTTATTGTCTTTCATCAGCTGCCTGAATTTCTTACACACACACAGACACACACACACACACGCACACACGCACGCACACACACAGGCACACACTCACATGCATGTATTCAGTGCCTCGTTTATAGGTGTGAAAACTGTTCTACAGGCCATTTTAATAAAGTATGAAAAAAAAAACTAAAAAAAGCACGTAAGACAAAAACACAGAAAAGGAAAAAGTGATGAAAATTTACATATGCAAAATATAAAAGAACTGTGACTGACCAATGACAAGGGGGCATTATGGGCAAAGGTGTGTATGTGGAAAATAAAGACTTAAATGACAATTTATTCATTTGACAATTTAAAGACTAAATTTTATAAGACTGCAAAGCAGACAGTAATCCTTTGTTTGAGGAGAGAAACACAAGAAGGCCAGCAGGCTTATTTCCTGTTGGCTTTCTTGTGTCTTGTACAGTGACTTAAGAGTACAGCATTAGAATCAACCCAGTGAGTATTCAGCCTCAGTAGATTTTTCTTTGTCAATCATGTACGTTAGTGGCTTTTGGCTTTATTTTGATAGAACCGAGACAGGAAGAATTAGGAGGAGAGAGACGGAGAGACGTGCGACAAAGGTCGGCGGTCGGATTCGAACCGCCGACGTCACGGCTCGCATTGAGCATGTGGATAACGCTCTAGAGGCACCCTTAAGGGGGACTTTTCTCTTATGAATTAAAAATTAATTCTAGGGACACATTTCAGACACAGCCTGAGTGCATGCACTGAAGAACGCACCTTAATGACCAGGAATATTCCCGTCTCCACATTTCTTTACGGTTAAAAGAAATGCTACCCTCCAATACGCCTGCAGTGATATGGGGCAAATTTGGCCATGAATATATTTCACTTTCAAATGATCAATTATTCATATGTTTGACTGCTCAGGGTAGCACTTTAAGATTTCATGGTATTTAATTTCACCAGTTTATCATTATTATAATTATTTTATTGATGTGCATAACTAAAAATGTATACACACACCCTAAATAGCTGAGGTGCAGGGGACAGGTATATATGAAAATTGAATCTGCAAGCTTCACAAGTCTAGCAACACTAAGCTATGGTTACTGCTTATGGTGTAAGAGTAGTGTAAGAGTTACGGAAGTGGGTTTGTAACTCAAAGGATGTGGATTATGTTTTCAATGGGCTTGATGCTGTTATTAACCTGAATTGCTTCAGTAAAACGATCCAGCTGTATAAATTGCTTGTGCAAAAACATAATCTGCTTAAATTTCTCGGGATGAATCTGCTCAGTGTGGTAATGTATCCCATAATCCTTTTCAGTTTTTAAAACAGGCATCTTAGTTTTTCAGGACTCATTTTTTCTTCCAACTTTTTTAACTACACATTTTTTATTCCCTGTCTGTTTACCACTTCTCTTCATTTAATAACAGCACATCACATTTCAGCAAGATAGCACGAGCTATTCAAAAGTTCCACAAAGACACACTTTAAGCAGTAAATGAATAATTTAAATACAGCTTCAAGCAGCAATTATGCAGGTCAACAACAGAATAAAAAGTTTTCACAAAATACATTGTGGGAATCATTTTCTCAATTATGAATAATGGCTTCATAACAATTCTGAAGCTACGTTATACTCAAAGGGCAAAGCACTTATTATATTTCCATATATTTGTTTGCTATAAAAATAACCAAATAAAAGAAACAAATGAGAGATGGGCATAAACATATTAAATATTGGTGACTGGCATGGAATAACAATCACTACATTGTTATGCACTTAGAGGCTTGGCAACAACCTGGCTAAGCTAATTTCCTTTCTTTACACAAGAATATTAAAAGACTGGAAAATGCCGCAATTACAATAGAGCCTCGACTTGAATCTCAAGCAGGCTAATTTTATTTCAGCGGGGAACTTTAGGAAGATCGAAAGTGCCTCGTTCAATGTGGTGTCCTTAGTTAATGTTTCGCATTAGCTACAACGAGCCTGTTGTTGATTAGACAGGGAAACGGCTGCACGCGAGAGTTTCTGTTTCAGGAGATAAGCTCAACGTCATTACGGTTCAGCACTGGATCAAGGGCGTTGCCGGCAGGGCAATGTCCTTCAGCCAAATCAAATGTTAGCATTACATTACATTACAGGCATTTGGCAGACGCTCTCATCTAGAGCGACGTACAACAAAGTGTATAACCATAACCGGGAACAAGTGTGTCGAAACCCCTAGAGAGAAGTACCGTTCCAAGTGTAGGGAACAACCGCATAGTTCAACTTGGACCCTGTAGGTTAAACTGATTAACACTAACACAAACGAGAACAGCAACAACGCAGTCTATGCAAAAATACAAGCAGTAGTTAAGATGAGTGCATTAACTAAGTCACCTACGAAACAGCTGCCTAGTTACAACCCTAAGCTTACAGTCAATTTAAAGATTACAGGGAGGTAGGGAGGGATGGGGAGAGGTGCAGCCTGAAGAGGTGAGTCTTCAGTTGTCGCGTGAAGTGGGTCAGGGTCTCAGCTGTTCTGACCTCCACGGGGAGGTCATTCCACCATCGTGGGGCCAGAACAGACAGGAGACGTGATCGGGAAGTGCAGGTGCAAAGAGGAGGAGGTGCCAGGCATCCTGAGGTAGCGGAACAGAGGGGTCTGGCTGGCATGTAGGGTTTGAAGATCTTGTGGAGGTATGCTGGGGCTGATCCCTTGACTGCCTGGTATGCTAGGACCAATGTTTTAAATTTGATGTTAACTTATTGGATTTGAATTTTGAATTTTGTTTGTTTTTCTTTTAAGGTTTAAAAGAAGGAAAACTGAAAATACATTAGAGGGACAGTGCAAGTCTATACTTACTGTGTGAACTAGACTCATGTGATCATGGCTGTGAATAACTGTTCAACTCCAGGTAGCTCACACAGTTAAAAAAGTGCAGTGGCTGTTCATCACCTGTAAAAAAAAAAAAACTGATCACCAGAAAGAAGCCTATTCATTATCAACCATCATTCAGTGGAAATGGACTCCCCCGGGTGGATGAGAGGTGAAGTGTAACATGATAACTGCCTAATAGGTGCAATGAAAAAAGGGCTCTATACGTACCTCATGGTGAGAGATGACTGAAATTTAGGAGAGAAAACGGTTTTTGGTAAAAAAAAGAAAAGAAAAAAAAAATGGTGACCGTGTCATGAGATTGGACCAGGCGTGCAGTGAAGTGTTAAAATGGAACATATTCTTGCTTATATGTGGAACTCTAATGTGTCTTTGCATTTAGTTGGAATGAGTTTTGCAGTGGGTTGTATGCGTGTTTGAGACTGTTCTTGTCACTCTCTATTTAGATACATTTTATCTCTCATCCGTTGCAAATGTCACCATGTCAAGGTTAATATTCCTCAATTTTTGCATTGACAAAGAAAGAAAATTACATTTTTGATGCTGTCATATAAGGTAATGTGAACTTCTTAAAACTTCAGAGTTGTACTAGTTGCATAGCATTGTTGTGTGTGTGCGTGTGTGTGTGTGTGCACGTGCGCATGCGTGTGTGTGTAGTGACGCACAGCTGGTGATGGCCCTGGCATCACATGGTGAACAGACACTGAAAAAGCAGTTAGTAGCACTGGCTTTCTGCCTTTTAATACCCCCAACTAAAACTAACACAGATATCCCTGATAAACAAAGTAAAAGGCCAATCTGGCAACCAAATAAAAGGCCAATCTGGCAACCACAAAAAAGGGAAAAACAAAAAGTCACAAAACAGCCTCCAAACGAATCAGGCGCCACTGTCCACAGAACCAGTCCTCAAACCACGCCCTAGGCCGACCCTCCCATCCTTTCCATTAGGCCCAATCTTTCACTGATCATGTAACTGCTGATAGCAGCAGTAGTAGCAGCAGAATCTGTTTGCATGTAGATGGGTGTGAACGCCACTGATCTGTTTGCATGTAGATGAGTGTGAACTGCACTGATCTGTTTGCATGTAGGTGGGTGTGAAGTGCAGTGATCTGTTTGCATGTAGATGGGTGTGAACTCCGCTGATCTGTTTGCATGTAGGTGGGTGTGATCTGCAGGGTGCAGTTCCATATAAAAAGGGGGCCCAGGGGAGAGGTTACCTGAGTTTACTCCAGAATTGTGTGTGTCTGAAGGGGATGGGGGGGGGGGGGGGGGGGTGTAGCTGAGGATCTCCCAGCATCCGTAGGAACTGCACGGACAACTGAAGAATCGCAGAAGTGTGAACTCACCTGGTCCATTGCATCAGAATTGGTTTTTCACCTGCGCATTGGATGTATTTTGCTAGGGAAATATATATATATATATATATATATATATATATATATATATATATATATATATATATATATATATATATATATATATGCACATATACACATTAAAGCCACTGACTAAAACTTTAAAAATATTTGTTGTGAGAGAGAATAACTTTTTTTTACAATATAAAATAAATTGAAATGCTTATCAACACTGGATGGGATGATAAAAGAATATGCAATAAAAAGATACAGACCTTGAGTCACATATTTTTTTAACAAAAGACATATACCTGGTGAAATTTCTGGCAATATATAATATATTCGCAGCCAGGCAAAATGCAATCAAGTGCCCATCGTAGGCAATACACAAACTAAAAAAGAAATGCATTTTAAAAGCACATGGAAGAGTTGAAATGGTGCACAAAATTTTAACCACTATGTGCTACTGGACACAGATTGCGCTAACTGGACCGAGGGAGCCACACAATAGAATTTGGGTGGTCCTAATGGTCACGGTCACGTACTGGGGTGGGGTGACTGGGACTGTGGGGGGGGGGGGGGGGTGGTGTAAGCAATCGTTG